>JAZFAU010000065.1:0-380000 GCA_037178615.1 Dione vanillae | reverse complement strand
GTGGCGCAGAGACGCAACGTCTGCCTGTAACGCGACGGTTACTGGTTTCGATTCCCAGTCGGGGAAGATGGATTTTTCTATTTCCATTTTCTTCGCTCTAGCATCTAAGGCAAAGCGCGGCGTTGAGTTCCGCCACTCAACACGCAATGGCTCGAAAACGGCGGAAAGCAGGGACGGAGTAAGCGGGGACGGAGTAAGCAGGCACGAACCTAGTGTTAAGACACTCCGTTACTTATAACGGAGTATCTTAACACTAGGTTCGTATGGTTCTGCCTACCCTGCCATGTGCGGCATAAAGCGTGAAGCTAAAAAAAAAATAATAAAAATTATTCAATGTTGAACTCTTAACTTGTATGATTTATAGCACTTAATGCAATGTGAAGATGGCATCTTTGGAAATATTTCGTACTTTTTAATACCTCTGCTTTATCCAAGAACTATTTCAGAGAATCATTGTAATGAAGCACAGATTAAGAATAGAAATATTATTAAAAGAATTATATTACAATTATTAGCTCAACAATTGTTTGCACATAGATACCTCACTTATGATTTTTTCAGGTGCCTTGGTGTATGGAAAAGGTGTTTTCTAGTACTATCACTAAAAAATCACCTTTCATTAGAGACAACACAAGCTGTTATTAATACTACTTCAGTGTTACACAACATTTGCCAGTAAAATAATATTAATGATGTGGAACCTGATGTAGAGATAATGGTTGAGGAGTCTGAAAATGATCCAGTTGATCGGAGTAACTCACCAACATCTTATTGTTAGACAATGTTTGATAGACAATTATTTTAATTGGAATGAATGTTATAATATCATATGTTTAGGTGGTAAATATAGTAGCTAAATAATCAAGTACTTCTTTTTCAGATGAATAAGTATGTATTCTAAATATATGTACAAAATTGAAATAGTAAAAATAAAATATCAAATGAATATTAAAACTTAAATAAATCTACATAAGGAAAATTTAACTTATGGATATAATAAAAAAACAAGGATCATATATATACTTTTTTAATCATATACAAATTATAACAATAATTATCAATAAATTTATACCTCAGTCAATATGTTTTAAAGTTTTTATTTGTAATTCTTATTTTACGCATTTTAAATATATTTTTTTGTTATTTTGTAACTCTATTTATTTAGATTTCTGCAATACTTTTTCAGTCTTTGCCTGAAATCCCTCACTACTTCCGGACTTCCTCTGAAAGTTTCCTGTATTTGTTAACTGTAAAAATATATATTATATTAAGTATGTATATTACCTACTTAAATAGCATTTTATTAACATTCCTTTACCATTCATGCTAAAACAAATCATAGAAATATAAATTTGTAAATAAGATTCATGAATCTTTATTCATTTGCCTTTTAAATTCCATTATGAATGTTGAAAAAAAATTTAGTATATTATTAATATTATTGTGTAAATAGAACATCATTTTTGTAGATATTTTTATAGTTTTAAAAATAGTTATATGACTTACAAGATTTATTGAGAGTATTACAAAAAAAATCTGAATGAAATGTCTAGATCATAACAGGTAGAATTACAGACCTTATGGTTATGTTTCTTTTTAATGCACTTTGTTTACTTGCTGCTTTTTTAAGATTCAAACACAGTTGTTCCGGACGCCATATGTCTCTGGTTAGAACAATAAACTCCTGCACAATCTATTTCCAAGCCTCCTCTTTTAATCTATTATTGGTGGCAGTAGAGTGATGCTATCTTTGGTCAGCGTTTTCGCTTTAATCTAAAAATAAAGTGAAATGACAAGAAAAAATAACTATTTGTTCCAATGCTCATCAATAACATTCAATGAAATTGACAACAAAAATTAAAAGCAATATATAACAGAAAATACTTACTAGATCAGCCTGCTTCGAAGTAACTTACTTTAAAATTTTAAACGTTTGCCTTTTAAAACATCTCAATTCAGAATGAATTTACAAATGGCTCAATGACGAAAAGCACAAGCCTAATCCAAACTCACATTATTTGAAATATTTCACATGAAACAGTTGACATTAATGATTATTTAAAACCTTTTACGAGAAACACTTGAAATAGTAATAATTTTAACTTTTTTTTCTTATTTATATTTTTTCAGTCTTAAATACTGTCATCTGCTGTCAAATAAATGCCAAATATCAATGAGTTTCGATAACGTTAGATTTCGTATTTTAACATGACATAATTTACTAAATCTACATATTTGTGCAAAATAACATATATATATATATATATATATATACATTTCAAGGAAGAACAATATAGGTTTTACCTATATTTTCATATAAAAAAACATCCAAAATAATAATAACTTTAATCATACAGTCGTATTGTTAGATGCATGCAACGAAACGCTTCGGAGGGACACGTTAACTGAAGATATCGAATATTATCTGTCTTTAACTAAAGTTATCGTTGCTATACTTTTGTTTTTAAAACGGCGGTAACAGTTTAGTTAAAGTATTAACAAATCTCTGGTAGCTATCTCAGTTTGACTGTTAGTATGTTATTGAGATCGGCCGTAAAAGTTGATTCATTTTTTTTTTCATAGAAGTTGGTCGTGACTTAATATTAGTACCTGAATTTGGATCAAAAACGGATAGCAATCAATACAGACAATCTAGTTGGAAATTAATTTCGAATTAAAATTACTTTTAAACGACAGACACAGTACTGCAAAAACTTGTAATTTGTTTATTACCGTAAGATGTGTAGCAAAACCCGCATCACGCACGGTGATAGCAGGATAAGATAAAACTGTATTTAAAGATGCCGGTATCGTTGCAACACCGGGAAGTGTTCGGTCAGCGGTTGCTTCTAAAAGTTGGTCTGAAAATGTTTCGGTTGAATATTGTCGTGCTCGTGGTAACTGGCTTTCAGCTAATACTTTCCATAAATTTTAAAAACACGAAGTGTTAAAAAACAATGTCTCGCGAAATATATAACAATTATTTAAATCATTGAATTAAATTATTGTTTTACACTTAAATTAAAATAAAAATTTCCATTGCTATACCTGTATTATGAAAATCCAATGCTCTTGGTTATTTATTCAAAACTTACCATTTTTGTTAATATGACATTAAATAAATATATTATAATTATTAACAGTATTATAATTAAAAATATTGTTATTGAATAGTTATGTTGTATTTTATTTGTGAATTCAAAAATGATGTTGCCAAAAAGATGTTTAATCACCCAATTGTTCTTTACTATTTGCTTTAGATATTGTTTTATGAAACAATTTTTAGTTAAAAGGTTACTAAAAATAGATATATGTTGTGATATTAATTGCTTTTATTATTATTGACATTTTTTTGGTAAATTCACATTGGCATTAAAATATAAGTAACATAACTGCCCGGTCTATATTGAGACAATGATTCCAAATGTTGCGCGTCATTTGGAATTATTGTCTCAAAAGAAACTAAAAATGGCGCGTAGCCGCCAGGTGGTGCCACCGAGTTCTGGCTTTTCAGGTGGGAAAAGTACGACAACAGATAAAAAGTCGACGGAAATCAATATAAAAGTTTCCAGTTTGGTAAGTAGTTTAATATGCGTTTTATTTCAGGTAAAACGCTGCTATTATACAGGTGTATATTTAGTGCCGATCTTAAATGGAGGCGTAGCTTAAATTGGTCTTTATAAATCTAGCAAAATTATAAAAAAGTTATATTTTTATAAATAACGAAATGTTTTTTTATCAAACAAAATAAATAATTTAATAAGTATCTCAAAATAAAACGCCATGTATGTAGTTATTGTACACTTACCTGTCAGAGCTGCAACGTCGCACAAGTCTCATTCACAAAGTAAGTTTCGAGTTATAGACGGTGACGGGATGGACACTCTACACATTCACTTTAGTTTTACACGAACACACATTCAGCATGCGCCATTTTGAAAATAAGAATAATTAAAAAAGAGAAACAAAATTAAAAAATAATAACAATACACAAAACATTCACTTCATTCACAAACTTTACTAAAGCTTATTTAACTACGTCACAACATTCTATTAAACAAAGTAATTAAAAAAAGTATTTGAAAAAATCACAGACCGATATCACGTACATATTATATCGTCAAACCTGAAGCGGTACGCGGTACTGATAGTTCATATAATAGAACTCTGAACAATTGATACTTCTTAAAATTGGCATTACCATTTCCGTTAAATTTAGAGATTGAATCATAAAAAAAATCATAATTGTAACACTTACAAAATTTTATCGGGTGATTCATATAAATATTAATTAATTTTCATTTAAGGTATAAATTTTAATTATTGTGCTCATACAAATATTAAAAAAAATAATTAATTTTTTGTTTTGACTTCAATGTAAGTAATAAGTAAACTTCAAAGATAAAATCTTTTATTGTGAAATTACTTTTAATAAAGTTATGTAATTATCAATATGCGCATAATTTATGTCACTATTATTACATTTATTTAAATATACTTAGATTCAACTTTAAACAAATTATTAAAGAAAATTATTAATTAATAAAGTCTTATTTCATAGCAAATTCTCATGTGAACGATTTTTATAAATGTACTTTTTAAGTAATGGACGCTAACAAATGTAATGATTGCAATAAAATATCATTTGTTTTAAAATAAAAATATTAAGTACCTAATACTTGTTATCAATAAACCGTTTAGTAAATATAGTAAAGGAATTATAAAATGTCAAATGATTCTACCCCCATCGTCCATGTTGGCATGGTTAGCTCTTTCGTATTTCGCGCCAATTTTGTAGTAAACGGAAGCGCCACTTCTTGAATCGTTCAGAAATAAACGCTTAATAACAATATGGAAATTTAAAATTAACTAAAATTGTTTTACGACGTTTAGTTTTTGATTAAAACAATAAATTCTATTTAATTACTTTAATTTTAATATTTATAAATGATAAATAATGTGTAATGTATTAACATCCGCCTGATTATAATATTATTGATATTAGGTAATATTATGTACAGTAAAGGATAATATCAAAAATAAATATTAATTTTTTTTCAAATGGTGTAAAGATTTTGCACATACTCTTTTAAACATGGACACAGTTTATACATGGACATATTCATGCACATTGTCGAAACGCCTGTGTGTTTCATAAGAGCAATTACTGCTATTGTAGTATTAACTAGCTTTATGCACTTGTTTTTATTTTTGTTTCACCGTCATATTTCTTATTACTTATAACTTTGTTACAAGTTGTACAAGCACGTTCGTCCTTTTAATAAGCCAAAAGGCTTTTATTTTAATATCCTCATAAATCCTTCATGTGGTCAGTTTCGAACCGGATACAACAAATCAGTTGTTATATTTGATAAATATAATTTCAAAAGAATTTGAAAGAAGAAACTTAAATAAAGAGAAGAAGAAGAAGAAATTTGACTTTGACTTTGAAAAAGAGAAGAAGAAGAAGAAACTTTTATTTGCAATTGGAATGTGGATGAAGTGGATTTGAGCTTATTGTATAAGGTGAGTTTGTCATTATATTATATTAAAATATTATGTTACATTATCTGTTCCATACCTACATTCCTCCCATTTATTTATATTTTTTAACTATAGTAAGAATTACATTATTTTAACTATCGTAGTATAATATAGCAAGTTATTATGACTAAATTAAGACACGTGCCTAGTTTTGAGGTACAGCAAGTGTAATGCTTATATTATTTTAACTTTGTTTGTTGTATGAAGCAATACTAGTTATTGTTTAATAGCTATGTATAGGTATTTATTTGTAATATAATATATGGTAGTTTTCGTTGGGTATCGCTAGTAGGATTAGCGGCGTGCGGAGTTAAAATTGTCGTATCATTGCGAATTGAATTTATGTGATACCCTCATATTGTGTTGCGTTAAGTTATAAAATTAATTCATTGGTATTGTTATAATTTAATGCCTTTAATAATATAAATACTTATTATTGACGACCGTCGTGGCGCAGAGGCGCAACGTCTGCCTGCAACGCGACGGTTTGTGGATTAGATTCTCATTCGGGGAAGATGGATTTTCTATTAATAAATAAATAAAAATATTCTTTATTTTTTAAAAATTTATATATCGATTGTTAGCGCTGAGATTTCCCAGTAAGTAGTCAAAGACACTTGTGTTGGGAATATCTCGCTGCTCCCAATCAAATATTGTTACATTTTTTACAAAATAAACAACTAAAATATACTGTGCGTGAATGAGCGTATGTGTGCATTAGTATGCGTGTATGAGTGTAAGTGTGTGCTTTGTGAGTGATGTAGTTGGACTAAAACGGTACGAATTAGATATTTTTACACAAAAGGCTCTCAACCTCCTCAAATGTGAGTTCTTTTAACCATCTATCCAACGCAATCTTACACTTGTGTAACGTCATTGGGTAAATGTTTAAGTGCTTGTTAATTTTATTATACAAGAATGGTGATTGACACTCATACTGCCTTTTAGCAAAAGCAGTACGAACTAGGTGAGAACGCGCCACATAATCATGTCGCCTTTTACTTAAAATATTTGAATTATACGCTAGCGATTTATGATATTTTAAGGTTAGGTTGAGTCTATTTCCATTTTCTTCGCTCTGGCAACTAGGAAAAGCGCCGTGTTGAGTTCCGCCACTTGTTGAGTGGCAATGCCTCGAAAAAGGCGTAAAGCGAGGATGGAGAAAGCAGGGACTAAGCAACGGAGTGTCTTAACACCAGGTACATATGGTATTTACAGTTCCCTCTACCTACCCTGCCTGAGTGCGAGATAAAGCGTAAAGCTAAAAAAATATTAGGCTGTTATTTTGTTTACTTTGTTTTTTAAATTCGTGAATGTAAATATTTAATACAGATTTATATTTAAATTCAACGAATTTATACTAATTATATTTTCTTTACTTTCGACGTTCGAGTCCTATAACGTGAATTGTGTCGACCTACATATTGTAATTAATACCAGTCACAGTTACTTCAGATTCTGTAACTTTACATTTTTGCTAACCATCATCATTATTTAAATTGTTTGTTTAACTTGATTATTGTACACATCCCAGGTTTGTTGCACTCGACACGCAGAATGTCAGAGGAACGGGAATTTATGACAAGGCGAGGAAGCTTTAAAGGTCGATTAACTGTCTTCATTAATTAATTCAATTAAGTGCCAAATTATCAAATAAACCTATTTAATTTAAATATTCCCTTCGAGATTTGTTTAGTTGACCCTACGTTTTATAAGCCGTCTGATGTAGATATTCTACGCGCCTACCTATTTTGGGACCCGACAGTAACATTGCCTTGTAATTTATGACAAACTCATTAAACGTAATAGAAAAAGTGAGTAAATGTTTTAACTGAACGTTACTCACGTTATCTAATTCTAATAATTGGAAAAGACCTATTGTAAAGTGCACTAAATGGGTAAAGTCATCATTTAATTATTTAAAAGTAAAACCCCTTGTATCATACCATGTACGTACACATATCATGTAGTTAACTTTAACTAACCAACCAACCAAAAATTTATAGAAAAATAAGATCAGTATACATGTTAATTTACTTTATTTATCTGTTTTTTTGTCAACTTTGCAATGTATACTTACTAAACTAACTGACTATAAACTATGTATATTTTAATTATTTTTAAACCTGTAATTATGAAACTGTTGCGTAAACTTCAAATAAAAATTGTTTTTACTATATAGAATATATTTTGCTTTCAAATACGGTTAATTTATAATATTTTCTACAAAACACTTGAATAAGACACGTGGTAAAATCTTCAAGCAGTCGTATTTTGTTACTATTTTTGGAATCCTGTGTAATCTGGTGGCCTCACAATTAAGTAAGAGCAATCAAATCCGCTGGAGGACGGCTGAAGTTGTGTTTTGTTGATGTGTTTCGAAGTGTCGGGGCACAAGGGTTCTGTTTATTTTCGCTTATGTTTGGATTTTCACAAGCTGGACGTTTCTCTGTGCGTTTAGATTCTTTTCCATTTTCGGTATACTTATAGTCTTTTAATTTTTTTTGAAGAGATTTGATCGACAACCAAGGATTAGATGTACTTATGGTATTGTTAAATGTGTTACTGGCGGGATTATGTACTAGGTTGTCAGTACTAGACAGTGCTGGAGCGGTATTGAAGTCAAAGGAGACTTGAACTCGTACAGCTTCAGTAACAGGCGGAATCGTCAAATCTATACCGCCGCCACTGAAGTAACGTAGCTTCTTCTCACTGGGACGGTCTGTAACGATCCTACCTCTCGCTGCTTCTGCAAACTGTAGCTCGTGTTGGACAACCGAGGTCGTTGTATCTGTTTGCTTTTGTTTTAAGCTCATATTCGGTAACAACATAGGGCTACAAGCGGAACTCTGAGTGTGGAGACGTCGATTGCAACTGTTATTGCCTGTGCCACCAGATCTTCGCCGTAGTCTTTCGATGAGAGACGGCTCTTTACAAGGCGGCGGAATATTCTTTGGGGTAGGTAAATTAGAACACCACTTGTTATCATTCTTGCTTTTTACATTTGTGTCAGATTTTGTTTGCTGCACATCTGATTTATCTCCACATTTATTATCCTTATTAGTTTCTATTTCGCACGCTGCTTGCGACGCAGATCTATCAATTTCAACAAATACACGTGGTTGATGTTTGCAAGGATCAAGATACGAGTCTTGATTTATCTCACAACCGGTATTTGGTTCGAGCTCCACGGGACTGGGCGGTGGCGGCGTTCTGGACGAGTCACAGCCTTTATTGGGTTTGTTTTTGTTTGTCACTGTATAGTCGTGGCCGTCAGTAGCGCGCATGCACTGTCGCTCACCCGCCAGGCGGTATGTAGATACAGGTGGTTGCTTTGGAGGTGGCGGAGCATTCAAAACTTCATTCTCATAATCTTCGCGGCGAGCGCGTTCTGCTGCCTGGATACGACGTGCGACACGGTCTAATTGCGCCCCACAAATATTTATATCATCACTTGTCAATTTTGCCTCCACCTTTTCCTGAAACAAGATAGTAACATCAGATAATTATAGCTCACTACTATTATTCGTATTTCATATTTATTAATACTTGTCTCAACATTTATTAATAAATATGCTTGCAATTGATGTTACCTTTTTGTCATAGTTATTGCAAGTGCGTGCTGCAGAGGAGGGCGGCGGCGCGCAGGGCGGGCGCTGTCCGCCAGACGGCGGGCAGCAGGCGACGCGCACCCCGCACGAGCGCGCAGCGGCGGGCGCGCGGCACGGCGGCGGCGGAGCGCTGCGGCACGGCGGGCACTCTGGAGCCTTCGTCGGAGTGCACGAGCCGCCACGCTGCGTCTTCGAAGTTGTGATATCCGCCAAGTTCCTTCTAATCTGAAATTACAAAATTATGAGTCATCTATAATAAGTTGAAGTAAATCGTTACTTGTATTATACACTTTATATCATAGTTACTAGATAGATAGACCGGGAAAAGGACCAGGGTGTGGTTAACGGTACCATAATGTAATTTAACGGTGTGTCTTATTCAAGGAAAAAAGTTATAAAATGAAATAAATTACTTAAAATCGAGAGGGCTGCGCTTCGTTTTTTATCGTTATAATTATAACAAAATATTATGCACTTGCGTTTTGCGCTACAAGTGGCCAACATGTCATGCTTTCTTTTTCAGTTCTTGCCATTACCTGGACGTAAGGTTATTTATCTCTATTTTTATAACCTAATTTTATTTTTATTTTTTTACCTATTATATATTAGTACACTTGTGTAATTTTTTGTAACCAAAGGGGATGGGGAGCTTTCTATTATTCATACAAATATAATGGCAATTAAAATGTATTTTTTTTAGCTTCACGCTTTATCCCGCACTTGGCAGTGTAGGCAGAGGGAACTGTAGGACCCATAGCAACCTATTGTTAAGATACTCCATTGCTTAATCACTGCCTTCCTTCCACCTTTTTCGAGGCATTGCGTGTTGAGTGGCTGAATTCAACGTCGCGCTTTGCCTAGTTGCCAGAGCGAAGAAAATTTAAATAGAAAATTCATCTTTCCCGAGAATTGAACCCAGAAACTGTCGCGTTACAGGCACACGTCGCCTCTGCGTCACGACGATCTTCAAAATGTATTTGTAAAAATTTTTATACCTTTTATAATGAATTTATATTTTTATAGCAAAGAAATTAATTTCTCGAGAGATCTCTCCCAGAGTTTGCCCGCAATACATAGACTTGGTACATGAAATTCTTTTATATCCTATTATACCTCACTATATAACTCACTCTTGTTCATTTCATTTTATTCCTTTTCTTCCAACAAAATTATAATATACAGCTTCTATGACGTATTAGGATTAAAACAATCGGTCGCCTTTACACTATATACATTATTAATACTAGCGTGTTACTGATTAAATATCCGCAACACGCTCATCTTAATAATGTAATTCTACTCTAATTTTCTAAAACCAAACATTTATTTGTATATTATACTATATAAATTATTTTTTCTCAGATTATTTACTTGTTTTGTTTTATCCATATATTTTTTACATACTCTTTACACCTTACCTACTGAGCTTTTAATATTAAGTCCTTAAATAAAATGACTGCCGTCGGAAATCCGTTACAGGTCATATGTAAAAAAAATCAATATTTATTATAACTATACAAACAACAGCCACTCGTACACTGTGTGTGGGCCAATATTTAAGTTAACTTTCAAACGCCGCCGCCGTTTGGAGAGAGCTCATTAAGCAGTGAGTCGACATGCAATGTTGCAATAATCTAATTGGTTATTTTTAAACAAATAAATTCAACGTAATCGCAGTACGTACCCACTGCGTGTGGCCTCTGGAGACTATCGTCGAGATGCAAGAAAAGTTTTACGAACATCGAATGTACGAACGTCTAATATTTTAATGTTAATTATTTTTTTACCGATGTCATTTTATATGGAGTAAAACTAAAAGACATAGATCGGTAGAAAAGAGATGTTTATACAATAAACACATTCTCTGTAAAAAGAGATCCAGTAAAACCAGCTTAACTAAAATAGATAGCTTCAATACAACCAATCATACTACCAATAATAAGGAACCTCTAAGACTATTTATTTTTTAAAAATAAAAAGAACAACAATAAAATATGAAACTCTTACTAACATATGTATATCTTTTGACAGCTAATGGAGTTCTGAACTAATGAATGCAATTACCGTGTCTAGAGAACTCCGGAGGAAAAAATATTGCAGGTATGATAATATGAGATGATATTAAGTTCGCAACTAACATCCAAGGAGGGATAGTGTACTCCCTCAAAAATAGGAAGTACTTATACATACTGGAAAATGGTTTTCAATATCTCTGAGCCTTATTAGGTTAAAGATCTTTATTCTCATAAGAACGTACATAGGTTCACTTACATGAGATTAAATAATGTTAAACACATACATTGATATTTGATACATGGAATGGCTAGTGCTACTTAATATTGTCTAATATATATTTATTAAGTTTATTTTAAAAAGCATTTAAACATTCACATTTTTTTATGTAGTTCGGCAAATCGTTATATAGTTTTACTCCATCAAAACGTATATTGTTATGTCCATAATTTAAGGTTCTGACTTTAGGTAATTCAAGTTTATGTCTGTTTCTTAAGTTATGCCTGTTTGATTTTTGTGTATATGTTATGTTTGAATGAATACTTTTAGATTGTATCTTTTTAATTAAAATACCTGTGTTATAAATATATGTTTGATTTAGGTTGAATAATTTTGATTTTTTGTATTGTTCTATCAACGGTGTGAAAAAGTCATAGTGAAAAAGTACTTTTATAATTTTGTTCTGCGTAGTTTGTAAGATTTTAAGGTTAGACTTTGAAGCCGACTCCCATATTTCAATTAAGCAATCAATTTGTAACTTTATCAGGGAATTGTAGATAACACTTCGCACTTTTTTTGGTATACAATTATTAGATTTTCGGAGTGCTCCTACAAACGATGAGAGTTTTGATCTGATATGCTCAATGTGTGGTTTCCATGTCAGTTTATCATCCAACCATAATCCTAAATATTTCTCTAAGTTTGATCGTTGTATTCGAATATTGTTTATTGTAAGGGCCGGAAAATTTTGTATTTTTTTATTTTTTGCAGTGAAAATCATATACGATGTTTTTGACGCATTTATTGTTAAAAGATTGCATAGAAACCAGTCATTGAGCAGATCAAGATCTCTTTGAGCCTCCTTAACTATGTCACACATTGAGTGGCCATAGTAGAAAAGGCAAGTATCGTCCGCATACATTGTTAGGCGTCCAGTTAATCCAATATTCTTAATATTGTTAACATATATAAGAAACAGTAAAGGCCCGAGAATAGAACCTTGTTGAATGAAAAACTAAGTTAAAGTAAGCGTATGGAAAAACAGGTGAAAATTTTATCTTCACGTTTATTAAGAACGTTTCATTAGCTAATTTATTAATGTCATTGAGAGACTAAATACAATGTTACCGTGATAGTGGGCGGAGCTGCGTGTTCTTACTCGTACCAGTGTAATTAAACTGTTAAACGATGACGGCCGCCGTCGTTATTATAGAGGAAAGTAATCATACTCGGGGACTATAATTAAAAGTGTACCTCATTATAAGTACTGTATAGTACTGAAAATTCACATTACTAAAGTTAACCGACATCATTATCAGTTCTCCGACATCTCGTAAACTGTTGTATTGGACGTAATACACGAAGTCAATTTGAAAATGTAATAAACTAGATATCATTTTATGTGTAATAATAATAGTAAAAAGAAATAAAGTTCTATCGAGTAATATTTACAATATCAAACAGGCTCGTCCATCCCACTGGTGGAGATCGAGCGGATGCTGTGACGGGGTCGGCGGGGTCGGCCGCGTGGCAGTGCGTGTCGGTGCACACACAGCTGCTACAGCGCGTTGGATTCATGCGGATGTCAACAAGTACAGGCGGTGCGTGCTACCGCTCGTTCGTGCTGGCCGTCACTACCACGTACCTCCTGCAGGAGTGTGTGTACGCGTACCAGGAGCGGGGCGACATGTCCAAGCTGTCGCAAGTCATGTTCCTGTTGCTTTGCCACATCACCTCCATTGTCAAGCAAGTTGTGTTCCACATCGACGCTGACCGAATCGACGAATTGGTCGAGAGTCTTAATGGTAAGCTATTTATTATACACACATAGTTCATATATTTTACGAGGTAGATAAACATAGGTTACCAACATAGATAGACAAACATAGGCTACCAATGTCCAACCTACATGTCAGTAACCTAAGTGTCTGTCGCAGCTCCCATCTACAACAGCGCGAGCCCACGCGCTCAGTCCCTCCTGTCCCGCACGACGGAGAGCGCGCGCGTACTGCAGCGCGCGTACGCGGGGTGCGCCGCGTTTACGTGCACGCTGTGGGGCGCGTTCGCTGCGTGGAGACGCCTGCGGGGGCGGGCGGTCGAGTTCCCGTTCTGGACCGGACTGCACACAGACCCGCCCGCCTTGTAACGTGTCTTGTCTTTCAATATATTCACACTTAACTAAAAAACTTTTACTCTACTCCCTATGCCACAGAGCATAACATACATACAAGTAGATGACACGATGAACAGACACTTAAGAGCAATATATTGTTTGCTTTGTTTTAACAGCTTAATTTATAAAATTTATGATGTGTTATAGCTCATTAATATTTATTTAAGATTCATTGTGATTCTCCTATACTCGTTCTATGTCACAACTCTGGTCGGTTTGGCTAATACGACAATGGACGCCTTTATAGCGACTATCTTATACCAGTGCAAGACACAACTTACTATTTTGAGGTACTTGACAACGACAATTAGTTATTAATTATAATATTACAATATAATAACTTTATATTGTAGAAATTTATGAAATATTTTATTAATACATTTATTGTGTTTCAGAAATGATTTTGAAACTTTACCAGAAAGAGCAAAAAGCCTAAGCATAAAAATAAATGAAAACTATGAAACAGTATTAATGACGTTATTTGTGAAATGCTACCATCACTACCAGAAAATTACCGAGTAAGCAGTTGTAAAATATAATATTGAGAAATTCGTCAGATGTTTTATGAATGTAACAGAAATTTCAAAGAAAAAAGCATATAGTAGTTTAATCTGCATTATCTTTTTTATATTAATCAGCTTTTTTAATCGTCGAATTTATCTCGCATAGGCAGCGTACGAAGGCGAAAGTGGCCGCCAACTATGTGTCTCATGCGACTCAAGCTTACATAGCATGCGATGTAGAAAGTAATGCTTGGTATTTTCCTATGTGATGAATCAAAAACGATGATATCCGTAATAGATAATACTTATTAACATTGCTCGAATCGCATAACTGAAGTGGCAGTAGGCAGGACAAAAAACGAGGAGAAACGGCCGTTGAGGCGGAAAGGTTTTGCAGTACTGACACCAAGTGGATTACAGCTTGGTGGGTCTGTATCCTACAGAGGGCGGATAGTAGGAGTGTAGTCTATTATTTAAGCAATATGTTGGTAAAGCAATTTCAATAAATATATTAAATGTATTTAATGTTTAAATAATGATCTCGCAGGACTGCCACGTTAGTGGGACATATTTTCGGAACGGCCATCTTGGTACAGTTTGGTATTGGCGGGTGGATTTTGTGTATGGCGGCTTACAAACTTGTCAGTGTAAGAATTTATATTTATAGTTCATTAAAAAATTAAAGACTTTAAGCATTACATATTTCATTTAAAATATTTTATAATACATTATCCTGTATAATTTCAGCTGAACATATTTAGTATAGAGTTCGCATCGATAGCTCTCTTTATATTGTGCATTTTGACGGAGCTGTTTCTATACTGTTACTATGGCAACGAGCTCACTGTGGAGGTAGAGTCACACTGGAATATATATTCATTTATATAGAGTTGATAGACACTTGCAGTTTTACTTTTGCTGTTGTAACAATTTCTGTGACATACACATTTTAATATTATTCTGAAAAATTTGTTTCCAAAATGAGGACATTCACTGAATTACTAGTAAAATATGTTTCGACCAGTTTATTTTAATTAAGTACATAATATACTAGATACATATTATACTGAAGATATTCTAAAAACAGAGGATACTTTCAAGTAGGTAAGGAGCACTTTAAGTGGTATCTGTCTGTCTGCCTGTCACGACGTGTTCCAGAGCGACAAGCTGGTATGCTCGGTGTACTGCATGCGCTGGCGCCGCTCCCCACCGCGCTTCCGGCGCCTGCTCGTGCTCGTGATGGAGCGCGCGCGCCGTCCGCTGCGCCCCACCGCCGCGCGCCTCGTGCCACTCTCGCTGGAGACGTACCTCAAGGTGCGTTACAGCCATATGTAGTTCGTTTTTATTTATCACCAAATGTTTAGCTATAATTCGTGGATATACTACACAGCCGTTGTAGTAGTGCAGTGTATGACAGGCGTAATCAGAAAGAATGATTTCCATTTTCTGACTTTAGTAAATTGTTAAATTCTACCTTCAACACGTAATGTCTCTGAAATATGAAAATGGAGAACAGGGGGTCTCAGGCTCCACTTATTCTACTAAACATACAACAACAATACAACAATCAACGATACAACGTCAAAGTAACTATTAATTCTTTCTCTTCTACACTTTCGTGATAGAATATTATTAGATTATAATAAAATTTTTTACAGATCCTTAAATCGTCCTACACGTTCTACGCAGTACTCCGACAGACGAAATAAACGATTAGCAGTTATTGTCGACAGTGACGCGAAGCGAGCAGCTCAGCAGTTCACGGTAGTGGCAAATAGAAATGACACTTAGTAATAATTGCAAGTAGTATGAGGTTCAATATATTTCTAAATTCAATAAACATATCAATGGTTGTTTTCTTCATGTTACGTTTAAATTATAGTAGATAATATAGTAAAATATTTCATGTGTAATCACTCATAGGTACCTAGATACTGCGAAATATAAATACAAATTTCCATTCCAATTAAATTTCTAGAGAGACAGAGCATTGTTTCTCATCTCTTATCCTAGAATCGTCAGAAGTTTCGGAAGTTCCACCGAGGAGGGGATTTACGATATTTTGTATCAACAATATATTTTGCACTACAACTAGGTACATGTGTTATACTGTTAAAACAACATTTAATGTTATTTGCAATGAGAGTCATCTTAAAACATTGGCTTCTGCTAGGCGTTTTTACTTTAATTTTACTTTGTAACATCGGGTGGAGGCGGATAGTTGTTGTTGTTACTCATAAAGCGAGTACTAACCAACAGTAGTAAAAAATGATATTTATAATTTGAAATATTCTTCTGAAATATCATCCCATAATGAAGTTATAATAATAATTGAAGACCTTTGCACCCTGTCGCCCGGCGCGTGGCCGAGTAGAGGCCGGTCGGTGCCGTCGAGGCTCAGACGCTTATAAAAATTTAATATAAAACGAGCCTCAGCTCTCGTTTCAATTTAATATGAATATAATTTTCATTCATTTGCATTTCATTCCAACGATCCTCGCGCTTGTTTATTTATCGTGATCGTCGCAGCGGCGCGATGCGGCGTTACCGCGACGGACGGTGATGTAGTACTGTATTTAACCGACTTCAAAAAAAGGAGGAGGTTCTCAATTCGACCGTACCTATATATGCTTTTTTTTTATGTTTGTTCGCGGATAACTTTGTCGTTTATGAACCGATTTTGATAATTTTTTTTGTATTTGGTAGGTCTTATACCAGACTACTACCAGAATACTACAACAACTTTCTGTATTCTTACCGTGTTAAAAATACTTTGATAGTTAGTAGCTACCGATTCATATATATTTTGTAATAATGTTACTGTTTGATATATTTAATAATATTGTGTGTTTGAAATTTGAATTTGTGTACTTAGTAATTTGATATTGTAGTAAGGTTGTTGTAGTATTTACTTGGCGCCGACTTCAAAATTATAAAATATTTTTTATTTACTTAAGTAATCATTAATTTCATTTAACAAAGAAAAAATACGAACGTATTACTTTGTGCCGAAATTTATTTTTTGCTTTTTAGTTAACTTTTTTTTACTTTAGACTAGAACTTTTTTACTTTTTGATGTCGGTTCTTTTTGTTAAAAATTACTTTATTTTCTGTTCTATATGATAGATATTTAAATAAACACAATTCAATATCTTTACCTTCTTGTTATTATTTTCTGTTTAAGTACTGTAGGCTAAAGGAATGGATAATTAATAAGTCAATTAATCGCTGGTCTGGTCGCTTCGAGAGAGGACGAGGACTCTCGAGTTTTTCTTTTATAATCCTCATCGTAACCTCGGTCATTAATTGCTTGAAAAATCACATTGTCCCCAACAATCTGGTCCCCTTTCACCGTGAACATGTTTACAACATTACATACCTCTCAGATAACTGCATTAACCCTTCGGGACGATCCGGCTCGTGACTATTAACCTCTGTCAAATGAACTTTATGTTAACTGCTAATGTAATAAAATATCTCAGGATGTACACCCGGTCATACGTTCAATGTAATTGCGAATATATTATTTACATAAATAAAGAAACGGAAATAAATATAAGCGGTATATAAGGGGTAATTACGTATTTCAAGTGAATAAAGCAGTACATCTGGAAAATATGAAATGAAGTGGAAATGTGAGATACCAAATGGATTTAGAAGGGAATTAACGGGTCTTAGTTGCGTTATTAAGACAATACTTGCCCAAACACAGTATATATTGTAATGCTGACGCTTTTATACGGAAGCGATACGTGAATTGTTTATAATAACGATAATGCTGTAAAGATATAATTTCGGAAGCTGCAGGTTCAGATAAACTGATTAAATGAATTGCTCTGATCGTTAGGAATGGTATAAAAGATTTACTATGAAGCGAGACTCACTGGTAAGAGAAGTAGAGGGAGACCTCGAAGACTGTCGAGGCTACTGGAAGTAGATCTCGTATAGAACATGATGGCCCTCAAAGGGGCAGTAAGTAAAGGTGACATTAGACGAATTCAATGATTTACGTACTGTATTTCGAGATCTCATCTCTCTGGCTACTCTGCTAGAGGTAAATTATGAAATAATTCATATTTGTATGTTATTAAATAATATTTTCATTGACTACAATTATTTAATATATCAACAGCAACAATAATTTTTACTTACGTGTGTGACTAAACTTTTTATGTTTCTTAACTTTGCCTAGTTGCCAGAGCGAAGAAAATGGAAAATAGAAAAATCCATCTTCCTCGAGTGGGAATCGAACCCAGAAACCGTCACGTTTACAGGCAGACGTTTACGCCGCTGCGCCACAACGGTCGTCGGTCATGTTTCTTAACTCTATTTATTGAAAAGATTATAAACACAAAAAAAAGAAGTGTAACATTAGTAGTAGATGAAACTCACAATATTATATTTATATTTGTAAAGAGAAGAGCGGCTGTAGCTGTAGCCGTAGCGGGTCGTAGTCGTGCTGTGATAACCGCTCGGCACAACTTTGTGCTTTGTGAGAGACGCGCGGCGGACGCGCCTACATAAGTTTTATCTTTTGTTTATTGCTACAAATATTTTATGATTTATCCGAACTGAATGGAAATTTAATAGAATGTATATTTTAAACTCACTGTATATTTTATTGTGATTTTTTATTTTGATCAACAATATATGTCTTCATCAAACAAGCGCTGATACAGTAATAAATCGTTTAATGTTGTATCACGTTAAGTCGTTACACTGTATTAGTTATAATAGTTATTGTTAGTCAATAACCCATTATATTCTCGAAGATTATAGCTGTCGTTGCACTAAGCTATCTGCTACGTAATAGCTGATTTTAATTAGTTATTAGATAATTAGTGAAGGCCGTCTTTGTCTACAACAAATTATGCTATGTTAGTTATGGATTTTCATTAATGGGACGGAGATGTTTTTTGTTCCTAGCTCTGGTACATAGACAAAGCACAGCGTTGAGCTCAGCGTTGAGCGGTGTTGAGGGTCGGCCCAGTTATCGTTAGTTGTATCAGACACATGTCACCTGCCAACAAATTATTGCCACATGACATGTTTTTAAATACTAGGAAACTTGTAATGTGGTCGCATTGGTTTATGATTATTGTGTATAAAATGTATATAAATAATAGTATAATTACAATTATTGTGCACTTAAAATGATAAACTTAATAATTAAATAAATGGACATATATGTGGAACATGATATTCATTCAAAAGTTGTCTATCTTGTAATTGAACGCGCATTGCCTTGGATTAGTGGAGGATACAATCAAAGCGGGATATATCCTGGATGGGGGAAGGGGAAGTGAGGAGGTGTGGAGAAGGGGGGGAGGTGAACGCTGGTTTAACCTTATAGGAGATAAACAGCTAATCAAACGTGCAATTAAGCTGAATTATCATCCAACTTAGTAATGGCCGACACCGCTCTACTGTTATAAAGCTACTTTTGTATTGAAACAGAACAAGTTTGATTTGGCTTCATTTTATTTGCTGGTCTAAGCGTTTTTTTAAATAATGGAAAGCTCTTATTTAAACCTAATTTACATTGAAATCGTCAACTAACAAATCCAAGAGTGTGCCTCGTGTCGCGTCAATTACACGCGTCATCGGAAATAAAATACTCGCCGGGAGGCTTTTACGCTCTCAAAAATGCATGACACTCGGACCCTTTCATTAATTATGCAAAAGCACCGCCTCCCAGGCTCGGGAATGACCCCGTCCGTCAGTATTGACACTGTGACTGTACATTCCAACTTCATCAAATATTTAACGGGATGTACTACGATATGGTATTCAATAAAAATTGTAAGTTATACTCGGATCTTGTCATCCGTTCGAGTTTATATTACATGCGACAAGTAGCTCAAAATTAATTGCAATAGTTACACGTCATAGCACAGCAAAGAAATAACAAGTGTGTAAATACAGTTTCTTATTAAATCAAACTAAATTACTTTTTTAATACTTAATTAACATTTCTTGAATTTTTAAGTAATATTTGAAATACTTTAGATTAATCATAATATAACAGAGCTATTATGTATCTTTACCGACTTAGATATACCTGGACTTAGATATACAAATTCTTACTGACTATTTCCGTTATGAAGAAAAATACTTTAAAGTAAGTACTACTACTGGTGTTACTTAGATCGGTAAAATGAATTCAGTAGCATTACTCTTTTGGAATCGAAAGGCATTAGTTGGATTTAGGCCATTTGTCATATTCGGTGTGACGTAACTAATCGCCGAACAGCGCGCAGGCCACGAGGCGCGGCGCAAGATAGAGGCACTTCTTTACTGTCGCCACTCGCCGCTTACGCTGAATTATTGCCCGTTATGAACTATATATTCATATTAATTCGGTATCTACTTTCAATTCCTAATGTATTTTTAACGAAATTACAGTCTTATACGTTAGCAGACCTTACTTCGACAAATAAAGTGTATATAGGATATTTTCAAAGAAATATATTTGTTGGAAAATGTCTATTTTTTTATTTTTTCACGCTTTATTCCATTCAGCTTCATTCATTGGCAGGGGAGGCAGAGGGAATCGCAGGAATCATAGGAACCTAGGGTTAAGATGGAACAGACGGAAGGAACCATACCTTCTCCTCCATGGCGTGTTGAGTGGCGGAACTCAAGGCCGCGCTTTATCTAGTTTCCAGGGCGAAGAAAATGAAAATAGAAAAATACAGCTTCCCCTAGTGGGAGTCGAACCCACAAACCGACTTGTTCACAGGTAGACGCTACGTTTGCAGGTAGCGCCACGACGGTCATCAAAGATTTATTTAAATTATTGACATTATGATATAAATTTGATCTCAAACTGACTAGATGTATTGTTTCAATTAAATGTGATTTCTGAATCGTATTGTCTGGTTCCTATTGGAACTAAATAAATGATAAATATCGATGCATTCTACAAGCTAGTACAAACATACAAAGTGGTATTATTTCAACTCTTGAAGTGTTACATCAGGTCAATAGTTGCAAGCAACTTCCAACCTACGAAGTTACTTCAGGTCGACGGTTCGACTAGAATATTATTAAATTGTGAAAACAAAACTATTGTGTGTTTTAATTATTTATCCACTATCGTCCACTACTCCTTTACTTAATATTTGAATAAAACTCACATCATAGTTCATTTTTAGAAAAAGGATGTAAATATACAATAGACACTAACAACATCATAAACATAACTAAATGTGATTTTTGTATCATACAACATTTGCTTTCATTCGACTGCTGTCAGTATTATAAGTTACTTCTCAAATAGTTATTATTAAGTTAAATAACTTTTGTTACCAGCAGGATGTCGTGGCTCACGGCGTCTGTCTGTAAACGTGATGGTTGGGGTTTGATTCCCGTTGGAGAAAATTATTAGTCATCTTCATCTTCTTTCTTGCGCTTCTACTAAAACAAAACGTGGTGTTAGTGGAATGTTTCGATGAGTGAAATTCGGGAAAACATGCACGATACAACGTCGAGGTAAAAAATATAATGTAACTTTAATATATTTTCTATAGATAGTAAGTGTTACAAAAACCGAATATTGTCTGCAACGGTAGCGGCAGACAGGCGGCAGCCATGGGAAGAGAAAAATCATGGCGATCTTTGTATACAGCTATAGGATGACAGATACTATTATGAATAATTTGTGAAAGTTACCAGATTTTCGAATTGGTCAGCAATTCAATATATAATATTAAAAGTGTCATTACTTTGTCAACGATGGCAACTAATGTCCTGTTGACTTATCGAAAACAGGTAAATAATGTATTTTACTATTTATATATATTACTTAACTTATTTAAATTCAAAGATCGATATAAAATATAAGAAAATGAAATTGCTTTTTGGATAAGCATATAACAATCTGGCTACGTCAAAAGGTTAATTATTTTTATAATTCAAATTGTCACTTTTTCACCGCCGACCAGCAGACCTATGTTTGATAATGAAATAATGCCATAGTAAAAATGGTAAAATTTACTAAGCATTTTCAGCAGATATAATAAAACCTAATGTAAAGCCAAAAGTCAAGACAAGATCTGATCATGACCTATACAAATATCCACTGATTGTGAGATCTAGGTCCACTTGAGGAAGTGAATACATTTAAATTATTTTCTTTGCTTTGAAAGAAAAATATAAAAAATTGAAAACCTTTTAAACATTTAAAGATCAGCCGCAGTAACATTTATGTATGAACTGTATATTTTGATCAAATTTTCGATAACATTAAATCACTAAGTAGATATATTAGCAACTATCATCGAGTTAATTCTAATGAAAAATATGTACAAAAAATGTAATTGTTAATTTTTCTTGTATTTTATTTGTGTAATTATATGTTTCTCATTATATTTTAAAATTACTTGTTTATTGATTTCTTTAAATTGTTACATTTTCTTCTAAACTAAGTCGTAACAGGGTCGTGAAACCACAGTACAAGGACATTAATTACTTTTCTATTTGTTATTTTGTGTATCTTTTTCTTACCTTATATAGGTACTTATAAGTAAAGCTATGCTATAAATAATTTATCTTTATTTCTTGGTCATCGCATTACAAGTAAAACGTTGGAACAATTTCGCAATATTTTTTTGTTGTGTCAGTAACTTTCAGGAAAACGATGTTACGGGGCATTTTTAGTCACTTTGTTTTTCTGCTTGTCCGACCTAATGTTCTAACCTTACCTCTCTCCTCTTAACCATCCAGGTACTATATTGCACATGGTATAACATTTTCTTTCATATATATATAAGTCATTCGCAGATATTAATTACTAATAATTTAAAGTTCAAGTATATAAATATTATACAGTAGGTAGGTAGGTACAGTAAAACAACAGCTGAAAACATCACATGTTTATTAAATAGGATAGGTTCAGTCATAATGGAAACACTTAACGATTAAAAACTGACAAAACAAGTTTATATACATTTGCTGAGCAACAAGATGCTGACGCTACACCTGGAGTGTTCGACGACGAGTCCCGCCGACGCGCGGCTAGATGGCGGACCGCCGCAGCGCCGCCGACGAGAAGTACCTGCGGGAATTGAACACATGCACCCCTGGACGCAAGCTGCTGCCAGGAGTGCATACAAGCACCGAGCAACTACTGTGCGCTGCGACATACGTATACAGCGTCCATGCGGAGCGAGCACTACTGCAGGTTCATTATAAACTGAATTACTTTTACTTATTTGTGAATCGAATTGGACTCGGCAATCTCGTAAATGAACCAATCATACACAATCTGTAAAGTCAACAAGGAGTAATTGGATCGCTCCTGTGTACTTTCCTGTTACATGCGCTTCATGCACTACGTACAAGATCCGGGGTGTTTCATTTTTTAGTAGACTTAATTATTTGATTTCTCTTTTTACTGTAGGCAAGTAATACTCATAAAATGAACGTAGGGAAATCGTATCAATAAGTTCTCCTTTAAGGGCAAGTGTATGTGTGAAGCGTCGAAGCCATGCCGGGTCGGGGACTGCGGGACTCTACTGTTGTATCTACAACTAGTGAACCGAACTCACTATCGCTCGATCCGATCTTAGAAACGATGGCTTCAGGAAAGAAAAGAAAACATTTTATATTCCGTTACTATATTAGATACGGGAGCCACGACTGAGAGCAAATCTTGCAATCAGCGCGTCACATCCGTTGCTAGTGATGTCACCACGACGTGTGAACTATCGAGCTGCGTGGTTTTATTTTAAGTGCTCTTATTTTTCGTAGAAAATTGAATAAAGTTATATAAACTGCAAAATTTGTTTTTAGAAAAAAAAAATATATAAGAATGTCTTTTTTTAACTCGATAAAATCTATTTATTTTGCTTATAGCAATCTTGAGTTAGTCAGTTGTACCAGGGCGTATACCTGACGGTGGGCTGATGTTGCCGCGCGTGATCGCGTCGTCGGGCGCGCGGGCGCGGCGCGGCGCCGTACGAGCCGTCCTCTGTGCTGGACTCCGCTGCGCCCGTGCTGCCCGCTGGCAATGTGTCTATATGTACATAGACATTAGATTCAGACATATTAAAAATACTATGTAATAATATATTTTATAGTATAAATTCCTTATACAGTGTTACCCGAGAGTCTTGCGGCGGGCAGGCGGTACAGTTCCGCGGCGCAGGCGGCGCACGGTGACCCACTCGACTCCGAATCGCTATCTCGCGCGCTGCCGTAGTCTACACGTGGGTATATAAATGATAAAAATGGTGCAATTTTAATTATTTTCCACAAACATGGGTACGCTATGGAGCGCAGTCATTAATATCTTCTCATTCGACCGAGCGTCAAACAGCTGACAGAGACAAATAACAGCCATAGTACTATGAATATTAATCAACCAGAGTAGGCGCGTACTTTACACGATCTATTAATTTCGATTAAAGCAGCCGTAGATAGAATGTAAAATATTGCTTCATGCGAATTTAACCGTGTTTTTTTCGTCTCAGCCTCAAAATATATACAAATATTTCAATTAATAAGTGATATTCAAATAAATTTTTATACTTGCATCTTATTGTTTCTCTTTTAATAAAAATATAATTATTGTAGTTTTATTAGTTCGTAATTGGAGTGAAATTTTCGTAACAGCCTAATATTAAGTTTAATTGAGCTTGACCCTTTTCTGTAGATATTTGGGAGTTTAATTGTTGAACAAACAACTCGTTACCCGAGAGCGGAACTGAGCAAAACTGCGAGCTACATAATAACGTGCGACTCTGTCGTGTAATTGTGGGACCGGACGAGACCGGACCGGACTTTTATATACTCGTATTAGTTACCTCCATTAATATACTAAAGAGCTTTTAGAATTTTTATTGAGACAACATAAATAAAATGTTTATTTGAAATTAAATAAATTATAGATATTGTTAGAGGATAATAATTTTTTGAGAAATATTGTATCTATATTGTCATAATTTCTACACTACACAAAGATTGTGGAAAATAAATCAAAATACACAATGACTTGCTTTGCTTTTAGTTTTATAATATATTTTTTTAATTTTGTATTGTTTACTTGGTGTGATAATTAATAATAACAATAATCATTTATTTCAGACCATAATTTACGTATGTAGATCCATATAGTGTTAGAAAAAAAATAATTTAATTAATCTTGATACCTAAATTGGTTAGTAATTTCATAATATAATTAATTAACTATTATTAATTAATTAATGTCAATCCAATAAACATTTGAAAAATATTTGCCAATTTATTGAAACATGAAAATTCATACAACGTATTGTAAGGAATTGAACTTCGCTTTTGCTTTGCGGCGAGAACGCGCGCTGGCAGTAGGGGTCGGGAGGGTGGCAGGAGGTCGCGGGAGGGCAGATGGCACAATGCGGGCACTCGGCGGAAATTGCAAACTCGCTCAATGGAACCAGAGATAATGCCGGCGGAATGAACTACTATTATTTTACGGCGTTTTTCAATATCCGCCTCTAACTCGATTGATTGTATCGGCTACGCTCGCTTGCTGCCTTTGGGTATTTGCTGTATCAGCGCACTTCTCTGGCGGCCGCGGGTTGATCCGACCGCTTCTGTCGTTTCTGCCGCGTTGACAACTTACATACGTATATTGAACGAGTGAAATAACTTTTTATTTATATTCGTGTATTTTTTGTAGTTTGACTATCTTTGACGAAACAAATTTAGTTTTGATAAAATATATTTAATAAATAAAATAATTTAATATTCTTTTATTTTTGAATATCATTCGTTTTCCCCTAAGTTACGATTTTAACAAAGCAATTTCAGTAAAAAAAAATGTTGGAATGTCATAGTTTTAGTAAAAAATGTTAGTTGTCATCTTAGTTTATGTTCTATTTCTATTAATAGCGACTTACTTAATTTTCATGATGATTCTTATGCATTGATACAAAAATAAACAAAAAATGATTTGAGAAGAATATTGTTTTCATTCTAATTGTTAAAATTTTTTATCAACTTTTAACTTCAGAATTGGTATTCGTAGAAACTAAATTGATTCTTTAACCTTTTTGTAAGTACTTATTTTTTTGTCTTAGCACATTTGTTGCTGTAACTTTGTGGACTATTTTCACACTCTATATATGTATATAATTGAATTAAGTATGTTATTAGTAGTGCGTGAGGTTAAATAGGTAGTCCGCCTCGCTGCAACCGCCGCCTACACATCAGCCACGATAAAGAACTACGGAAATTGCAATCGTGAAGCCTTCCTGCGCTCGTGTCTTTCCGGAAACAGACTATGTGACTGCTACGAAACTGCTACTCGTGTAGCTCTTGATTCTTTCATATAATGGAATTTATTCCTTATATTATATAGCACTTTGCTTATTAAATGTAATAAACTGTGAGAGTGAAATAATAGAATACACTTTGATAATAATTATGTTTTGAAGTGATTTTTCTTGGCTGTGGATGAAGATCGATTTGCTAGTAGTAAATTAAAGTAAGGGGGTATAACGTACCGTTCGGATGCGCTAGCAGGTGCGGCCTTGGAGGCGGCGCGGCGAGCTCGAGCGGGTCGCGCACGAACGAGCGCAGGTGCAGCGCGCACGAGCGCACGCCGCCCTCGCCGCCCTCTGCGCCGCCCCCCGCGCCGCACTCCCGCGACGTCGCGCCCGACGACATGCTGAACGTTGCGTACGGACTAATTTCGTGTAGGTCTATACAAACATAAATATATGTACACATTTTTTAATACTTTTAAATTTACGTTCTACGTTACGTTACGTTTACGTTATAAACGTACTTTTAAGGACAGTAATATGAAATTGTTTAAATTTTACACGTAATTACCGTCGGGTGGTGTTATCGTTTTTCCATTAGTTTGAGTGGGTTGCGCGACGTACAACGGCTGCGTGTGAGGCTCGAGCGGCAGAGCAGGGCGGGGACGTGCTCGTCGCCGGCACGCGAGCGTCGCAGCGGCCACGAGCAACGCCGCCAGCGCCGCGCTTAGCAACGCCAGCGCTGCGCCCGCGCCTCCCCTCCACCACGCGCCACCCGCCCCCGACCCGCCCCCCGTCACGCCGCCTACCGCTCCGTCGGCGGCACTCATACGCGCCTCTAGTGGTAACTCTATGGGCTCCCCGAGCCTTTCTGATTGCAAAAATTCTCCAATGAGTAGGAAATAATGTATACATAAAATCAGCAATATAACAACATAACCATTACCGCCACCACCAATTCCATACCTCCGTTAATAGTGTGTGTCGCAGCTTTGTAGAGTGCAGGAGTGTCACCGGCTGGAGAATGTGCCAAAACACGTATTTCGTACCAGGTACCAGGCTCTAAATCTGTCACCTATATATATATATATAAATATAAATATTGGTATTATTAGTAACGTGTACATAAATGGATTATAATTCTTAATGTTTTGTACAGGGAAATATTCACATAAAATATACGTTTATGTTATTTTTAAGATACTGAATTGAAGTATGATAAAAGATATTTATACTGTAATTCTTACTTCGACAGTTTCCCCGTCAGTGGGCACGTCACTCCACGCACCGCCGCTCGCGAGGCGCAGCGCTACCGAGAAGCGTGCGACGGCGCAGCGGCCGCCCCACGCCAGTAGCGCGAGGCGCAGACACGTGCTGTTAGCCCAGATGCATTCCTTACCCGCCGGCGCCTTAGCTTCTACATGATACACAGTTTTTGTTTAGAAATACTTATACAATACTAAACAATAGTAGGTATTTATAACGTTTTTAGCATTTATTGCTAGAGGGTTATAATAAATGTGCAGGTTACTGACTATCTCCTCTGGTCCTCAGTACGAGTGCGCGCGAGTGTGGCGAGGCGCCGACGGCGTTGTGCGCGCGCACGGACACGCGGTACGGCGCGCCACACGCCAGCCCGCGCAGCGCAGCCCCGCGCGCCTCGCCGCCCACGCGCCACCAGCGCGCACCGCCCTCGGACCCCACGCCGCCCGCTGCCGTCTCGGGCTCCCAACCGCGCCACCACCACACCGTATATCCTGCGGGCACATCGATTTCAGTATCTATTTCTGTAATATACAATGTGGTTTATGAAGTCTAGACATATATACGGACCCAGTATGACGGCGCCGCCGTCGTGCGGTGGGTCCCAGGCGAGGTGCAGCGCGTGTGCGTCCGCGCGGGCGAGGCGCGGCGCAGGCGCGGCGGGAGCCCGCACCGCCCGCAGCGCGAACACGGCCGAGTCGCCGCCCGCCGCGTTGCGCACCGAGCACGAGTAGTTCGTGGCGGTCTGCTGCTCCATCTCTGACAACGACGTAGTATACACAGAATACCACAATGTTTATAATCCGCAACATTAATAAAACTGAATATGAATGTTATAAATACCTACTATGAATTATTAAGTCTCCGGTGTCAGTGATAGTATGTCCATGAGGTAGCGGCATCCAGCGACGAGAGATGGGTGGTATACCGAGCGCGATGCACCGCAGCCGCACGCGCGTCCCTATCGGCGCCGTTATGATCCGTCCGAGAGAGGAAATGCGCGCTGACACTAGTAATATATTATGTTAATATTTAGCTTTTTACTTTTATTTAATTATGTGTCGTACGTTGGCATACTTACTCAGTTGTGTCGGTGCAGCGTTGACGGCGCGGCTCGGGGGGCCGCTGCCGGCCGCCGTCGCGGCGCGCACCCAGAACTCGTAGACGGCGCGCTCCCGCAGCCCGCGCACCTCGTGCCACACTTCAGATTCACCTTCAACCCCGTCTTCAATCGCCTCCACGCGTTGAGACCATTCGCCGCCCACTCTTAGTTAAAAATATAAAATTTTACATCAATACGTAAAGATTAATGAATTTTAATAATATTTTTTTCGTTGAGTTCGTACTTGCCAAGTTCCCTTGTGTAGAGGGTGTAGTGAGTAAGACGGCCACCCCGCTCAGCGGGCGGTATCCACGACACTCGCACTGCGTCTGGTCCCGCCGCTAATGCTCTGATCGTTTCTGGTGCGCCAGGTACTGTACAGACCGACAGTTTAATTAAGTTTACTAATCTACAAATATTGTGTAGAAACATGTTTTGCTTGTTACCGTCTTCCCGGGTGCGGCAGTGCGTGGGCGGTGAGGGCGGCCCGGCGCCACGGTCGGAGCGCGCGCGGACGCTCACGGAGTAGTTGGTGGCCGCGCGCAGTCCCTGCAGCACCGCCTCGCCCACCGCCGCCGCCCGCGCTGCCTCCGACCCAACGGCGCCGCTCCACACTGATACCACAAATTATAAAATCAATATACATATATACCATATATATTATATAATAGTATATATTACTGTTACATAAAAGCCATCAGCTTATACTAACTTTGTGAAAAATGCAGTGGCGCGTAGTGAAGGTCGTATCCTCGTATCATTTGAGAGTGAGATTGTGCCGGAGGAAGCCAACGCACGCGCAGAGATCTCGCTGATAATGCTTCACACGTTACCGAGTTAGGGGGCTCTTCTGGTACTACAATTCGTGATATTTTCAAAAAATTTGTAATTGTTTCAATGGTGTATAATTATAGAGAAAGTATGTTAATATGTAACACAACATACCACCGTCCGCCGTGGTGGCGTAAGCAGTCGAGGAGGGCGGTCCGGGGCCAGCCCGGTTGAAGGCGCGCGCGGTGACCGCAGTATCGCGCGAACTGGTTCAGGCCGCCCAGCGTGAGCTCGGCGCTGCTCCACCCGCGCGCCACTACAGTGCCGGCGCGCGCAGCCTCCTCCTGACTACTCTCCGCGCCCTCCGAGACCTCCGCAGCGCGGCTAACTTCCCGCCAGGATATCGCGTAGCCGAGCAACTCGCCGTTCCAACTGTCTTGCGCAGGCGCCTTTGTAAATTTCGTGACATTTTTTACGTTAACGACGAACACAAGATTTATATCATAAATTATATTTTACTTACCGACCATGAGACGTGCAAGTCCCCAGTATTAATAGGTCTGACGCGAACGTTTTGAGGCGACCCTGACGGAGCTGCATGAGGACATATACATTTTAAACAAAGCTACACAACATTTTCACTTTATGAATATATCACATGGTTTGTATTAGCTAAGTACCTTCTTCGAGTGTAGTAAAAAGTAGAGCATCGGAATGCGGCGACTGTCCAACGTGGTTAGTGGCCACCAATCTCAGTGAGTATGCAGCCGATGGCCGTAGACCTTCTAACTTTGCACTAAGCAAGGTCAGACCATCTTCATCAGATCTGTTTTAAAATGTTGTTTTGTGAAAGTACTAACATCATAATTATTAATTTTTGATTAATATGTATGATTTCTAACTAAAAAGATATTGTTTATATTTACTATTGTATACGACTCGTCTTTCAATAGTACCTATCATTGTTTTGTGCGTCCAGCGTGAGGTTGTAGTGGTGCGTGGTGTGGTCGGGTGCAGGCAACGCGTGCAGCGGCGTGCACAGCGCGGCGTAGTGCGTGCGGGGCGAGGCAGGCGCTGCCCAGCGCACGCGCACCCAGCGCGAGCCTGCGCCGCCCAGCTGCAGCGAGCGAGGCGCGTCGGGGGGCTCTGTATTGCAAGATATATATGTATGTTTATATTTATTTTTGTAATGTATTTTACACTACAGACACTTGGTCCATACGTTTTTTTAACTTATATTATATGGTCTTTCAGTAGCAAGAGCACAGAGAAACATAACAGCCAGCAAACGCTCAATAGAGTTTGTGAAAGAAGGTTCTTATAAAAAACCTACACAAAACCTTTCTCCATATTAGATCCAGCTCCTGATTGGACACTTATGTTGGACACGTATGAGAAAGAGTATAGAATCCCTGAGGATATTTGTGTTTCGTCATCTAGACCGGACATTTTTCTTTACTCTCGAAGCCTAAAACGCGTAGTACTGGTAGAACTTACAGTTCCGTGGGAAACAAATATCCCGAAGAGTCACCACCTTAAACTCTATAAGTATTTCGATCTTACAAACGAACTGACCAGGAATAGGTTTAGAGCGAGCTTATATGCGGTTGAAGTAGGAGTAACAGCGAAATCTCTCTACAGTTTATTAAAAGATCTCGGCCTGTCTAGAACTATCACAAATTCATTTCTAGAACGCACTTCGAAGGCGGCTTTGGTAGAATCATTCAAAATTTGGTTAGGTAGTGGGAGGAGCTCGGACAGTGAAGGTGAGCGTTAATGCATTTTAAAGGGGCCCTTTAAACCTACACTTGCACCCGCACGGTGAATCCATTGAAAGCTAAGTTGTTTCTTCTCATTCTTATCATATTAACATAATCATAATGAACTCATATATATATATATATATATATATATATATATATATATATATATATATATATATATATATATATATATATATATATATATATATATATATATATATATATATATATATATATATATATATATATATATATATATATATACTCTTTTTTTTTGGCGTTGGTAAGTAAAATTAAATTATTGAGCGAGTGAGGAGCGCAGCGACGAGCGAAGCTCTCTGTTAGTGGGGGTCTATGCATTCTTTGTTCGCTAACTCCTCCTAGACCACTGAACCGATTTTGATCGGATTTGTTTTAAACGATCACTGTGGTCATGAGGAGTGCCAACATATATAAAAAACTGTGATCGGACATGTCCTTGAGGAATAATTGAGAAAAAACCAACAAAATTCGATTTTCATTGAAAATGCATTGGATTAGCTTGCGCGTGCAATTTCTCTATGGCCAAACACATTGTGAACTTAATTTATTGAGAAACCCATTGAAATTTGCTAGTGCGCGCCATAAACAGAGATTTCAATTCCCCAGCATAACTCTATGGTACAATTATCACCCCTCATCCCTCAAGGACATCATTTCATGAAATGCGATATAGCTACCACTTGGACCTAATTTCCATGCAAAGTTTCATCGAGTTCTGTCAAACGGCCTCGGAGGGGACAGGCTACAAAAAACGGCGAAGTGAACATATAAGAGCTTCGCTTCAAAAAGTGTCTTTATTGTACCGCTTCCGCGCTCGCTCAATTAACAGGCCGGATGGGCTGAATACCTAGTAATAAAGTGTCACAATTTTGTGACAAAAAGTGAGCTTTAATACCACCTATGTTTTAAATATTAGGGCGTGTCCGTTATTGTGGAAGTCGTGACCGCTGCGTGTTTATATTAAGTACCTTCGACTTGCAGGAACATGAGCAGGTCGCTGCGCCCGTACTGATTCCGCGCGTGACACCTGTACTCGCCCGCGTCGTGCCGCTCCGCAGCACGCAGCTGCAGCGACGAGCGCACGCCTTCACTCGTGCGCACTTCTGATATTGTCCACCTTCACGTTATGGCAATAGATGTATTTATATTGTACTATTATTCAATTAAACTTGAAAATCTTCACTATTTTTGAGGTCGTTGTGGCGCAGTGTCTGGGTTCGAGTCCTATGCGGGATAATGGACTATTTTTATTTTACTGCTTAGTGTGCAATGTTTCAAAAGTTGTATGGAAAATGAGCTTCAGAGTGACTTGAGTTGACGCTAGGTCCCTGTCTAACCTGCTTGATATGAGAGATTGGGTAAAGCTATTTATATATATTTATTTTTGTTTAAACTGTAGTAAGCACTTTTCCAAGACTCACCAAATGAAGATGTCTCTATTCCGTGACATCAGTTATATTGAAAAAAGTCGGTGAGAAATTTAAGATCTTTAAAATATCAATATAAAGATTGAGTTTGAGTTTATTGTTAGATTGACATTTTGTTCGGTAGCAATTTTGTTATATAATTAGAAGTAAATTCGTTCTATAATATTTTGTGTACTTTAAACACCATGAACAGTGTGTATTAAGCGTACACTCTGATGGGATATTTACGTAAAATATTTTAGAATTTTGTTATAGACGTGTTTAGTGAGTCTTCACGACTCGATTAGCGTTGATTTTAATAAGTGATAAAATTCTTAGGAAATTGGATATTATTAATATGTTATATTAAATAACATTGTATAATAATTCTATATTATATTGTAGTTAATATAATATAGAATTATTATACAATGTTATTTAAAATAATTCTATGGTACATTGTAGTGTATTGTATTATATTAAGTATATTAAACCTGTATGAATCAAGATCCAGTTTGTTGCCTCGATGTGTCCAGTGTACTGTCAGAGGCGGGTCTCCGAGCGCGAGACACGTGAGCACGACGCTGCGACCGCGCACACTCGTCGTGTTCCGCACCGACTCGCTTGACAGACCAAAGTGAGCAGGCTCTTGGACCGCGAATTGAAAATAATTGAATATTTTACACAAAACAAAAAAAAGAGAGTATTTATTATATAAAGACTTTATCTCTTTTTTCTTACCGTGGACTGTGACATTGACATGCTTCACCAGCGGAGGTCCGACGCCGTTGTCCGCAGTACAGCGGTACAAGCCCTGGTGCGAGCGCGTCGCAGCGCGCGCCGACAGCGAACTGCTGCCGGCGGCCGCCTGCCCGCTGTTGGCGTCATTAGCAGATATTGCCATTTGATTGTTTGGCATCAATTGAGAACTCTCCCCGCTCCAGTCGGAGCCCGCGACTTCCCATCGATCTGAATTCTCCATGCCACTTATACCTTCGCCTATATATAAAATAATGTTACAGCAACAAAAGAAAGAAAAAGATATAATGTTCATTTGTAAAGACATAATGTTCATTTGTTTCTTACCAATTTTTCTAAACCAAGTAACTGTAGGCGTCGGGTATCCTTTAGCTGCACATTCTAGTAACAGCGTCGCACCTAAAAGCACTGCCGTGTCCAGTGGTTCTGTGATCCACGACGGCGCAACTGTAGAAAATGAGAATCCATACATACATAAATGAGAACACCAATGTAAAACAAAATGAAAATGAATATATATTGTATATATAATATTGCCCACCTTTAACACTGAGCGGCGCAGTGTAGTTAACTGTAGCTGCGTGATTCGAAACCCTGCAGGTATAAGCGCCGCTGTGTCGAGCCGACAGTTCCGAAAACATCAATAGAGAGAACTCATTCAAGCTTTTCTCCTCTATCTGGAAACAAATATTAATTGATATTGCACGTCATGATGGTTTATTTATAAATGTCTTGCATTCAATATACCTGCAAATTAGGTGGAAGCGGTGAGCCGTCTTTGAACCAAGAGAAATACATTGGCTTATCTCCTGACGATACTCCACATAACACTTGCACCGAACTACCCTCAGTCAGTTCAGTAGAAAACATAAACGGCGATATCTTCGGAGGATCTATAAACATGAACAAATATGAAACAGGCCCCTAAGATTAGATGCGACAGCACTTACTGTACGTACGTAGTGCACTTACTTCGCACTTGTATCTCGACGTCCCTGGTGGCGGGCGCGCCCGCCGGCGGAGTCACGCTGCAGGCGTAGTGTCCGGCGTCGTGCGGCAGCGCCGGCGCGAGGCGCAGCACGCCCGCGCGCGCCGACACGCGCCCCGCGCCGCCCAGCGCCGCCGCCGCGCCGCGCCGCCACCACGACACCGAGCTAGCGAGCGACAGAAGACTACACGTTATTATATGTTGAGTTATACGGGTTTTATTAAACATGTACAATTTTTTATACAAGCTTTAAAAGTATTTGTTCTAATTCTAGAAATTTTGCATATTAATATTTTGAAATTCATATAACAAGATTTAATGTGTCACATGATATGTATTTGCTATAGGAATTATCCCACCAAATGCACCTCTATAGACCTGATCGGATATCCGGCGTAGGGGCAGTGAAGAGTCAGGTTCTCGCCTGCGACCGCGCGAACCGTGTTCATGGAGCGGATCGAAGGAGGACCTGAAAGATTACTTGTATTTATTTATGCTTAGTTCTATGTCTAGTTGTATGTCGTTGGATCCTTAAGATATCTTACCATATATGTTGAGTCTCGCGGAGTGCTCAACCCCCCCGAGCGGGTTGGCCGCGCGACACGTGTAGCGACCGCCGTCCGCCGCCGCCGCCGAAGTCACGTTCAGTATTGATACCACTTCTCCTTGAATCGACGCTTCTTCGCTTATTGAATATCTATATATAATTACCACTGATGTTAATATCAATACGTATAATATTTAAATGAACTGAATGTCGAATATATGTAGTCCGTATACCTGTGATGTGCGAGGTAGTGGTCCAGCGGGTGTCCGTCCAACAGCCAGGAGATCCTCGGCGGAGGCGAGGCGGCCGCGATGCACCGCAGCGCCACGCTGCCGCCGGCGCGGAGAGCTTGCTCGATGAACGTATATTGCAATTCAGGCGGTGAATCTGTTCATGAGATCATGAGTACAGTCGCATACGTCATCGGTCGATTTGATTTTAAACAGATTGAAAGTGAGGGCGTGTGAGTAAATTGTGTATGCTTACGTGTGAAGGTAGGTGTGTAGTATTTAGGATTCAAATAACAAATTTAATCATCAACGATTTTAGCCTTGTATGCGTTTTGTCTCCATTACTACTGTCTGTTTACAGTATTTTAAAAGTATGGCCTTAGATGGACTCTTAATATATGTACATATCGTTTTAAATGTTGCAGTATCAAAAACATCTTTATACTATTCAAGTGTTGCAGTAAAACTTTACCTTCTTGTGAATGCTTTCTTTCATCAAAATACTCAGGACCTCCCATACAGATAAGACTTGCCAAAACTTATATAGTTCAGAAGTAGTAATTAGTATTAATTTAAAAGTGTATATTTTAAGAACTGCACGCTGAGCAACTTCAAGAGATTTTAAAGTTGATTTCGTAGAACCTCCTCAAGAAGATATGCAATAAGTAATAAGAGATTGACATACTACTGCGTTTTCTAAATATATGCATTATTTAATAAAGTGCAGTATGTTTTACTATTAATTTATTTTTTTATTATAATTATTATTGCAATTCTTGTTCAATGATATTCTTATTAAATGGAGTGTCAACAGTAAATGTGATCTGTTAAATTGTAAGCTGGCGCCCATGACTGATACCATCAGATAACATAAAATTGTATGCACTATTTCTGTTAATATATACATATTTTTTATATTTCTTTAATACGAGACTAAAGTGTAATAAATTAAATTAAATGTGTAACCCTGCTCTATTTTGTTTTAATAAAATGTTAGTGTGGTGTTGTAAGTGTATTGAGGCAGAAGTCCAGAGTCGACCAAATTAATCAATCTCCTAGAGGGTTGGCGCAGTAGCCTCGCTGCGGTCTCCCACCGTCGCCGCCCGCCTTCCGCCAGCGACCATTTCTTATCCGAAAATCCTTCCATGTTCTAATACACCCCTGATCCCCAAAATTAATCGAATAAAGTAATGTAAAAACACACGCTTGAAGAGTTGAAAATATACAACATTGATTCATTCCATTTAACACATCTCGTATGTGTTTTTTTTTCAATACTCGTCGATAGCATTTGATGAAAGGTCAAAAGCTAAAATATTGGTGTCGATCCGTTATCCATTTGACAAATAGGTTTTTGTCAATTTGATTCCATTAATTTGATATACGCGCTTAATCGGGCAATACATCGCGATAAATGCTCTTCGCTGATTGATTCCGCACCGCGCGAACTCTTCATTGCGATTGATGTCCGCCGCCACCTCTGCGCTCACCGGCGCTGGGCGGGCGGCGCCCCCGACCGTCGCCTCCGTCCGCCCATCGTCGTACGATAATATCCTTCATTTATTCTGATATAATAATTGTGTGATAATATTGTATAGTAAGTTGTATTGTGGTAGTCTAAAGACTACTAAAATAATATAAAAAACTTATTATATCAGTAATATCTAATAATTACGTAAAATGAATAGGTCATTTTACAGTTAGTTTATAAGAGCTTATCGCGATATGGATGTTACTATTGAATAAATTGAAATTGAAATGATATCAAAATCGCATAACGCTATCGCATAATGATATCAGAACCGCTAACTGCTTAAGTACATGATCGTAAAATTTCAGCTCATTCGGACACCGGAAATATCTTAAATTTGACTTGTCCATATAAGATTCACAAAATTGAGAATTATAATTGTAACACATTTGTATCATTTCCAAAACTAAGCATAAATATCTATTATATGTTAAATAGCTTTTGGTCTAAATTAAATTATAACTTAAAAATAATGTAAAGCATATATTTGAACAGACACGAACATATCATTACAAAAGCGAGGAAAGAATACTTTCATTATAGTTAATAAACTCGAGCCACACTACCCCGTGGTGGTAGGTGACTCTGGTAGGCGTCGGCCGCAAGTCGCAAGTCGCAAGTAACAGCGAGTCAAGGGGCGCTTCATTTATCACGCTGACACGCCATTACTCCGAGTCGGACAAAAAGCGCTGGAAGTACTTAGGTCGGCGACGCGCCTGCAGCAGATCTGAGATTACGCTGCACCGCTACGTGTTGAGAGATGCGATCACGTCTATTCACTTCATTACTTATTTTGCAAGCCGTTTTATTTCATTTTAATACTATGTATTTTCATGTTTCCTTATGAAATTTAATTCAAATTGTAAAGAAATTGCATTGATAAACAAACTAAATATGTAAATAAAAATATATAATTGGACAATTTAAGTTAATATTCTATTGATTAATCGGTTGACCTTCGAAAACACAATACTATAAGATATGAAAATATATGTATGAAGAGGCTAGTGACCTAGTGGCTAGAATTCCAAGTTATCGTGAACTCTATATAATAAACACGAAATGAAAGTCAAAATATTACAATATAAAATTAAGTTTCATACTTTCAACTTCACTTGGAGAGGATCCAAGTGAAATCGGAAGCAAATATGAAAATATTAATAGTCGAAACCTGTTATTTAGTTATTAAAGTAATATATATATATATATATATATATATATATATATATATATATATATATATATATATATATATATATATATATATATATATATATATATATATATATATATATATATATATATATATATATATATATATATATATATATATATATATATATATATATATATATATATATATATATATATATATATATATATATATATATATATATATATATATATATATATATATATATATATATATATATATATATATGTCATGAACACCTGCGCAAGATACCGTAAAATTGAATAATATCATCCTTCCTATCATCTATAGATGAGTGGAACTTCCGATTGGAAGGACAATTTACATAGAAAATACCCTTTTCAAGGTGTGTATTTTCGATTAATAAATTTCCGTATCGGTGCAAAAAGGTATCGCCAATAGTTGGAGAGGCAACTTTATAAAAGTAACAGCTATTTATCAGTCAATGGTATCGGTTAACTTTGTGAAGGAATGAGGACTCGCTGCGGTCAGGAAGTGAGAGAGTTGGAGGCTGGAGGGAGAAGAAGGGGAGTAGCCGGGATGTAGGGTGTAGCTATAAATCTGCAGCGGCCGAGCATCGCTATTTGTCAGATGCTACTGAGCTGCGACATTACTTATATCCAGCTAACTAATGGACAACCGGACACCGCTACGAGCGCGACTCGCTCGGTATGCAGTTAAATGAAATATCTTTACTGTTTTAAACTTTTTTATGTTTTCTTTAGTTTTATGTCGCAAATAATACAGATTTTTTCATATAACAATATAAAACCTTTACATATTAACTACAGAGATTATGTAAGATACAGAAAGATGATTATATATATATATATATATATATATATATATATATATATATATATATATATATATATATATATATATATATATATATATATATATATATATATATATATATATATATATATATATATATATATATATATATATATATATATATATATATATATACATATATATATATATATATATATATATATATATATATATATATATATATATATATATATATATATATATATATATATATATATATATATATATATATATATATATATATATATATATATATATATATATATATATATATATATATATATCTTACAAATTATATTGTCTGTTGGTCGCCATATTGTACGCACGGTGCAAACTACACAGAACGCGGTGACGAGAGATGTATGAGGACGGTTGGGACGGATCTACTTATTAATTGGGGTCGGGAGATTGACGCACGCGCTTAATTAGTTTCGGGTCGCTGCGGCAAGTTAATCACGATTATGCGACCGGGATAATGCGATCGCTGCGAGTGTCCTTAGTCAGCGTTATGATCGGGTTTAGATGATGACATCGCCTGTATTGAGAGGTCAATGGGAAGCATATATATATATATATATATATATATATATATATATATATATATATATATATATATATATATATATATATATATATATATATATATATATATATATATATATATATATATATATATATATATATATATATATATATATATATATATACATATACATATATATGTATATATGTCACTTACGTTACGTATGTTACGTTGAACTAACGGTTTTGTACATTACAAGTAACCACTACGAATAAAAATTAAACATTCAATATATACTCTAAAACATCGTAAATAAAACATTCTTAAATAAATATAAATTACAGAAGCAGAAAAATAATAAACTGTAAATTTTTAATAAAAGATTCTTCTTCAAAGGCTACCTTTATACGTTCACAAGTCGTGTTCTCTTGAATTCCAATATCGATATTCGATACGTGTATTTTGCTATTAAACTTCACAAATTTTGCAACAAAAATGCTCTTTTATTTATTATTGTCTGTATGTCTTAGGTAAGTGGATAATACAAATTATTATAATTTTTTTTTTTAATTTTTAATTAATTATTATTTTCTGTATAGTTCTGTGATAGATGTGCTTCTAGTACTGCAACAAACTATTTAAGCGCACCGCAACGCAGGTGACAAGGTGATACTAAAAATGCTACGATGCTTAGATCTATTCATTTTCAGGTCGATTGTGTATCAGTCGGTAAAGTAATGCTTTTTTTATTTAAAAAATGTTATGTTTTGTAATTTAAGCAAAATTTTGCAATTACAGAAGACCTCGTTCCAGCATTTTAATACTGATTATGATCGATATAGATGCCATTACTTATTCCTGACTTGCAATTATTACAAAATACGATTTATTATGATCAATAAGACTAATCTTCAAGGTTATTTCAGTTAATCCTTCAATCTAGTGCTTGTTTTTACGAGTACATAGAAAACAATAACCAACCTCCCAGCCGTATCTCCGCAGCAGCCTGCTCAGTCCTGGCCCCCCGCCTCGCGAGACACTGGTACATGCCAGCGTGCGCGCGTGACACTCCTCGCAGCACGAGCACGCCGCCCGCCCCCGCACCCGCTCCCGCTCCCACGCCCGTCAGAGCCGCGCCGTCGTGCGCCCAACGCAATGTAGCGCCGGGGTCGCTGCTTGTACAGTTAAGCCGCACTGTACTTCCTGCTTCAGCTATCTGTAGATGAAACACCCCATCAGAAGATCTCATCAGAAGACAATGCCATATAAGCGTGTTTTTATAGAGATGTCGAAGATACGTCATTTTATTATTTTCCGTTTCTAGATACTGGACTCAATACATATCTTCTTAAATGCTCAAATATAAATTAGGTATGTCGTAATATATACATTAGTGGAATTAGCTTTGTTATTTAAAGTGTTTAGAGGTTTAGTGTGTCACATACCACAACCGTCGGATCGACGGTGACGGTGAAGGAGTCCTGTACGTCGACCCGCATCTGAGCGGTCGCGTCCCCGAACACGTTGTAGGCCTTGCAGAGCCACGCGCCGCTGAGGACGCGGGAGGCGCGCGTGAAGCACAGCGCTGCGCCGCCCGCCCACAGCCATACGGAGGGAGAGGGCTCCACTGGTTGCAGGCGACCGTTTCTTTCTCGGTACCAGCTGTTAAAAAATAAAATAAATGTATAACAATTATTTAAGCCTTGTAAATAAAATATGTTAACATTTTTAATTGCAATATACCTATCACCATGCTATCTTTTCGTTTTGATTCTGTACAAAAAAGGGTTAATTAAATCACGTAAGAGGGCATCAAATAAAATGACTACAGTTTCGCTATGATTCCACAAGTGGTCATATAATGATGCGAGGGCAATGGAGATTACGTACGTGTAGTGCGGCGGCGGGTACTCGGACGCGACGCACGGCATGCACACGCTAGTGCCGGCGGGGATGCTCACTTCGCTCTCGGTCGCTACAAGTCTCGGCGCCGAATTTGAAGAGCTCGCTGAAACACCTCTTGTGTTCTACATTTTGTACATTATATGTGCTTGAAATGTTTTAGTATAGTTACGAGCGCCAAAAGAGAAGAATTGAAATCAGTTTTAAAAATCTAAATCTAAGTAAAATAGAAATTCCTATTATTTTTTTTATTTCTCCGTTTTGGTAAAAAGTCAAAGCGCAGCGTTGAGTACTGCCACTCAACAAACAATATTTTAAAAAATAGGTGAAAATGAGGAACATAATGTCTAAGAGTGAAGAAGAAGAAGTATCCTATATACAGGTTACAAAGTAAAGTTGTTTATGGAAAATGGTAATAAATTCAAAATCTTAGGCATAGTATTTTACTATCATTTAAATATTTAAGAAAATCGGCTTACACAGTACAGTGAGATGAGCCGGTCGTGATCGCTTAGTAAGAGCGGTGAGCGAGTGTCTCGCGAGGCAGCTGTACGCGTCGGAGTCCGCCGGGGACACGTCGCGGATGAGGAGCGCGCTGCCGGCCAGGAGGTAGCGGGCGTCTGCAATAAACATATTTTAAAGATTTCTGTACTATATATACCCTATATATGATATATATACCCAATTAAACTAAATAAGTGTGAAATATGTAAGGAATATCTAATGAAATTTAGCATTCTTTGGAAATATAAGCCTTCCCTTGTTATAAAATCTCATCGCACAGCCTATTCCTAAAATATACAAAACGCAATAATAATAACTCGAAGATTGGTGAAATTATATTGCTCATAGATAAGTCAGTAGTATTGTTACACGTCTTTGTGACGTTCGAGCGCCGGAGTCAGCGCCTCCAACGGGATTATAACAAGTCTTATCCGGCCATTCATCACGTCTCGAGTCTCCGATGAGAAATTGCCTTAATTAATATTACTTCGCTCGCTATAAATATGGTGTCGGACGCCGCGTTGCTATCGGGCGCGCGTTAATTAGGATCTCTTCTCATATATTCGGAGCTGTAACATTCAGCTTCAGAGCAAAACCCTTATTATATTCTCCAGCGGTAAATTAATTTTACACATTCATGAAACTTTTATGAACTCTTATTAGAATTTGGCAAGTTCTTGCCGATAGTCGTTATTGCGAAAGTTCCGCGCTAATCTTTGAGGTCAAATAGAGTGGAAATGAACTTACGTATTAGTTTTAGTGCCAATATTAATATACGATAACGAACAATGGTTAATTTTGTGTTAGATAAGAATATGAAATAACTATCATAAATTTCCATAGCCTGCTCACATCACAGTCGTGCATATTAATTAAGACCTGAGCCAGACCAAGACGTAGGGTCAGCGTTCAGGAGGCCGCATTACTCGCGGCGGACAGATTTATCACCGCGCTAGTGACAATTTATGTGTCGCTGTAATTCACTGCCCGTATTAAAAGAAACGTCTGACTTATCGCCGTCCACTTAATTGCCTTTCGGTTAAGAAGACTAACTATTATTTAAACGTAAAATGCTAATAAAATAGTGCTTCTCTCAAAGAAGGTTTTATTTAATTAAATGGATTGTGATATTATTAAATGTAGTTATTGTTGTAACCATCTTATGTATTAAATTTAGATCGGATCGAATCGGATTTTATGTATTAAATTTAGTTTCAACGAAGAATAATAAGAAATGGATTAAAAACAAAAAGTAGACTTTACCAGGACTAGGTGCATCTACGTGTAAGACACGTTCTCCCCGGTAGAAGAGGGCGGGCGTGGCGAGCGGCGCCGCGTGCGCGTCGGGCGCGGTGCGACACGCGAGCGCCGCCACGCCACCTGACGACACCGACGCGCCCGACAACTGGACTTCCCATTTTGTGTCAGCCACTTAGAGAAATAAGATTAGATATTATAGTAAAATAGAAATTAAGCGGCATTTTCTGGTCACTCGTTTCTCTTTAACATTTTACTTAAGAATCTCACCGGGATGTAAAAGCACGTCTCTGGATATGAGCGCGCCGTGCGGGTTGGCGGCGCGGCACCGCACCGTGGTCGGCGCCGCCTCGCGGTACGCGCTCGACGGGAACACCTCCAGCGTGCCGTTGCCGTAGATGCGTCTGACAGATACAGTTATGTTACAGGAAAAAACTAATATACTTAATATGCAAATTCTATAAGAAATCGGAGCCCAAAAGTTAGAAAATTGTTTCTACCTATACATATTTACTACACTGTGCGGACCAAAAACACAACAAATGGCGTAGCTTTTTATCAGTTCGTTATCATCTACTGCGTCCCAGTCTGGGGGGAAACGGTTAAGATGAAATTTCTAGAGTTACGTGCACAGAGAGCTGTACTCAACATAATACTTCGAAAACTATTTTGGTTTCTGATCAAAAAACTACATGTTACTTGTAAAATTATTACTGTCCGGTAGCTCTTTGTTCTTTGAGCTCTACAAGGAAAATACAAAACTGTTCCACCTCCAAATCCCACTGAACGTAAAGCTGAAAATGTACTCCCAACAGTAAGCCACCAAATAGCTTTTTCTAAACGACAGTTTTATAGTGTTACCATTATATATAAAAATGTCAAAAATATGAAAAAATGTACTAAATCAGCATGAAGTTAAAATAAAGGTGACAGAATGGTTCCAAGAAGAATATTATAATAGCTTGGAAAAGATATTTTACTTTCCGGTGTAGATAACTATATAAAACGGTGTAGATACATATGAACTTAATTATTTAATAGGTATTATAAAAGTACATATGAACCACAAAAAACAGAAACCGACTCCTACGTCACAGGAAGCTTAGCTAAGTCGTAGCTCAGTGTGGATTAACACTTTAAAAATCATAAAAATATTTAACTTTGATAAGGTGATTATTATTATTACATATCAGCATTAAGAAAATACTTTAAGTATTAGCTCTAACCAGCGGATTTGTGGTGAAAGTGATAACAGTAGGTTCGAGTCCTAGTTGGTTCTAAATTATATTATAAAAAGGTATTGTGCTAATAACTAGTGAAATTGAATGGTTAAAGTAAATGGTGAAGTTAAAAATGGTTAAAACAATGGAAATGGTTTATTTTAAAACTCTGTGAATGGGGTACTCGGAGTTAGGATATTATTTTATTGTATTTCTAATCTTAGACTTCCAGTTTCATTTATAACATATATATCTAGGAGACATTCTAGATTCGTGTCAAAATTGTTCTTACATTAATTTAGTTTTCGAGATTTGGTGGTTAATGAGAGTGTTTGTTTAAGTTGTAGAGTAAGAAGTCGTCAAAGTCCTCAAGCATGTCAGACATGTACTTACACAGCAGGTAGTAGGTAGTAATAAGATTCATTGAGACACATCACTTCGTTAAAATGTTAGGTCCAAATTATTATTATTTTTCATCAAGATTCGTTAGTGTCGGATGATTTATAGTAATTTTGCTTCAAGTTAGCCGGAACATCAAAGCGGTATAATTTCCGACGTTGAAACCCGTGTTCCAAGCATTTATATAAAGATGAAAGACATCGAATAATAAAATATTTTCTTAGATATCGAAGTAATGTTTTTTGAACGCGTTTTTATCTTTACTAAAAATGCAGAGTCGTTAGAGCGAATATGAATTGCGTCAGCGATAATGGCGGTGCTTTGTCTCGCCGGTAATTATAAAGGATAAATTCTAATTGCCGTCTTGCTGGATGCTGGTTCCGCACATTATCCCTTCCGCCCTCACAAAAAATCACTCTCATTAAACTTGTTTGTTCTTTGCGGATAAATTATAAGAATTTCATATAATCTCGAGACGTTGCAGATTTTTAAAGTAGACTCAGAAACTAACATTCATTATTTAAGCGTTCTTTATCGCCGAAGTTTTATAAGTCTCGTTAATTTAGGCCGCCTTTGGCACTTTGCTCTTCTTACATTTTAGCTAATATCATTTTGGTCTTTTATATAACCATTTACAAAGTTTGAAATTTTTAAATTATAGGTAATATTATAAGGTAAGAGATCTTCATTCATATCTAGACTACATGTATACGAATATATATAAGATACGCCTTTTACTTTGCTACACTAGAACCAAGTATTTAACTAACACTTCAAACGACACGGTGGTGGAACAGATGATCTGTTGAATATTTGAATATGAAGTAAAATAAGTTGAAAGCCACTCAACATCAAAGTCAAATAATGTATTCAAAATAAGAAGATCCAGGCTTTTTTTTATAAAGGTCAACTAATTTTCTATCGGTTCACTAAAATCAATGCCTAAGAAAATATGTCACAGTTTTGCTTTATCTCTCTAAATAGGTAATTTAAAATAAATAAAGTAATACTATATTTTGTATGTCGTGTACCTGATCCCCGGCATGTCAGTGAGTGGGCTGCCGTCCTCAGTGAGCCAGGCCACGCGGGGCGGCGGGTTGCCGCGCGCGGCGCACGGCACGCGGGCGCCGGCCGACGCGGCGTAGCGCACCACGGCAGGCGGCTCTGTTGTGAAGGAGGGACCCAAGCGGACCAAGGTAGATGACGCTGCGCCTGGATTGAATAACATGTTGAATAACAGATTGAATAAATAAAAGGACCGTCATGGCGCAGAGGCGCAACGTCTACCTGTAAAAGTGACCGTTTCTGAGTTCAATCCCCATGAGGGGAAGATATTTATATTTCATTTTTTTCCCTCTGGAAAATGGCAAAGTGCGGCGTTGAGTTCCACCACTCAACACGCAATGCCTCGAAAAAGGCAAAAAGAAGGGACGGAGAAAGCCGGGACTAAGCAACAAAGTGTCTTAACACTAGGTTCCTGTAGTTCCCTCTGCTTACCCTGCTATGTGCGGGATGAAGCGTAAAGACATAGGCATAGACAGGTATATGGCTATAATTATTTATTTACTTTATAATATCGTCAAAAGCTGAACCTAGGTACAGCTAAAACTATATGAACATTTTTAAATATTTTGTTATTAACTTATTGTTATTAAAATGGAATACATCCATTACAATATATTTTATTTTGGAACATCTTTAACTATTTATGCGGTTCACGATAGGGAAGTGCCAACTTAGTATCGTCAAAATAGTTATAAATATCTTATCTCTTCTGTTTTGCAATGTACTATGTGTGCGTTCTAGGTTTTTTTATAGTATAAGATTGAAAACTAGCAGAAGGGCCACCTGATGTTATGTGGACACCCCGCCCATAGACATCCACAACCTGAGAGGATGTAGATGCGTTACTAATCAAATACCAAGACTAACCACCCTGTACGGGTTTCCGAAACAACTCTTATTCGCCTGAAGAAACACAGCAGCAACAACATGCTGCTGATTCACGAGGATATTCTGTGAAAGCGTGGTAATCATCCGATTCGAGCCTGGCCCTTTTGAGCTATTGAGGTGTGAGAGTGGCTTGGCTCTACCACTTTAATAATTTATTCAATATTTGTTAATTTATAATAATAATTGTATATTTGAGGACCGTTGTGGAGCAGAGGCGTAAGCGTCTGCTTGTAAACGCGACGGTTTCTGGGTTTGATTCCCACTCGAGGAAGATGGATTTTTATATTTCCATTTTCTTCGCTCTGGCAAACTAGGCAAAGCGCGGCGTTGAATTCCGCCACTCAACACGCAATGCCTCGAAAAAGGCGGAAAGTGGGGACGGAGAAAGCAGGGGCTACGCAACGGAGTGTCTTAACACTAGGTTCCCACGGTCCCTGCAGTTCCCTCTGCCTACCCTGCCAAGTGCGGGATAAAGCGTGAAACTAAAAAAAAAAATTGTATATTTATAATAATCCATAGTACTAGCTAGTTGCAATGAAAATTTTTATAAAGAAAATTAATTATAATTGGTTAAGGAATTTTAAAATCCATTAAACACAAACTAAAACTTTCTTAATTTAATTAATTAATAACGTAGACTAAGACAATATTAATCAGAGAGATATTCTTGATAATAAAAGAACACAATAAGCCAACTTATACAATATCATAATTCTTCTATTAGCGAGTTCAAAAAGCACTTAGCAACAAGTCACAGTTTAGTAGAAACAAGCTGAGCTCCCCCGCGAGGCGAGACGCGAGAAGCGAGAGGCGACACCTCATAATACTGTGGGGAAAATTCTTTCCACAAACAACGACTAACTTTAAGCCACTTAAAAGTCTCGGCAAAAGTGGAGTTCCGAAGTGTTTGACCCAAAAAAAAGCGAGTTCGCCAACTCGAGCCGACTCGATTGTCCTCTAATGTGTAGTTCCATGAGTTTGTTTGCTGAACTTCCAAGTGATATAATTAACACAGTCTGTCTGTTTTAGTTTAGATATGCGTTCATATGTATGAAAATGTACCAATATACGGGTAAGGCATATGGGCCGCCACCATATGGCCGCCACCTGGTGGCCTGGACGTCAAGCGCCTCTAATAAATTAAATTTATATAGTCGTAGTCGCCAGTGAAAGTTATTGAATTTTATAGAAGTAATTAAGTGCGACGTTTGCTCCCTCGGCTCGTATAAAATTGTTTAATTAAGCGCACACGCGGTTCGGTGCGACCTCGGTCCCGCTTATTCTCCCGCCCCCGCCCCCGCTCCCGCTCCCGCGCCCGCGTCGATATCGTTCCGCACAATTGATTTAATCAGAGCATGTTTCAAACGATTTAATTATGAAACTAAAAGCTGTGAATGGAGTCGTCGTTTGTTAATAACTTAGTTTGTAACAAAAGGGTAAGCAGTGAAATGAACATATATATGCGAGTCGACGCGACGCGGCGCGGAGCTGCTTCGTACTTGATTGAGCATTTTATGTCTTTTCATATTTGTACAGTTTATATCGGTTCCTAATAAGTTTGGCAACGTGTTATAAAACATATTACCATTTTACAGTACATTTATCTTTAAAATATATTCCAAGGCAACGTTTTCACTTACTTGCTAGAAAACATTTAAGCGTCAATAGAAGTGTAAGTATCATGACGGCCGCCATCACTCGTCCGTCAGCCGTAGTTGCATGCACCTCGCTTACTACTCGCTCGCTCGCTTGCTCGCTTGTACGAACTGCATCTATAGAAAAAAGGAAACGTATTTAATGGCACAAAAAATGTAATATAATATTGATATATAATAAAATTTTAATTTAGTTAATCAACGATTAATGTATGTAACATTTTCATACTTAATATATGTTTTTTCGGATCTCAATTGTATTTAATTTAAAATAAGTTCTATATTCGCGTGCACCCGATTCGTGCCGTGTTTCGTTAAAATATAATATGTTCCTCTTCTTAATATAATGTCATATGACATATAATAGACGGTGGGTCTAAAAGCTTTTGCTTACATTCGCAACTCGCCGGCCGCCGCTTGTAGGCGCGCCTCGCAGGAGGAAGACATCAATTACGTTAAAACAATGTTCAATGCATTAGGCCTCGCCTCGCATATTAGAGGCTTTCCTTCTCAGGAAATACAATTATATCCTACATTCTTGAGTAAACCTTTTTATAGAACTCTGAACTACGCCACGTATATATATCCATATACATGTATACGTATATATATAGTGTACGTACATGTGAGAAGTAATTAGTTTACTAACGACCCATTAGAGGAGATGTTCCGCTGCGGTAGTTGCTTGTCTGTACTCTGTAGTTCTTAGACGAGAAAAATGTTTGGTTTTAGTTAGTTTATTGGTAAATAAATTACTGCGTAAGTAATTCTTGGATGTGGTTTTTTTTTCATCATTTTAAAATTTAGGAATTATTAAAACTTTTAAATACGTTCTCTTACCGTCATCTAAGTTAATAATCACAATTAATATATAGTTATTTAAAATCACTATCTTTCTTAAATATATAAAGCCAATCAATCAAATGCTACACGAAGGCTTTATAACGTGAATTAATTATTTGATTGTTATATTAAGTGAAATATTAACAGATATACGTATTGTACAGATTACATAAAACTGCATATGTTCTTACAATGTCACATCAAAGTAGTCCGGATCGTAATTTCACTGAGTACTCTACAGATATATTTCGACGTAATACAAATTTACTTGAAATTTAACTTGATTGAACACTAACCCAAATCACTTCTAATCTTACATGGGTAATGTTTCATTTCACGTCTCAAAGACTTAAGGTAGTTAGTATTATGTTAGTTTATTGAAATAAAATTTAGAGTAAGAGTAAGAATTTCTGCAGAGTTTGTTTTTATATATATATGTACATATATGTGTGTGTGATATTTTTCATCTTAATACTTCTAAACTATAATTATGATAAAGTGAAAAGGACAGTGTCATAAAACTGCACTTAAGGCGTTGTGTTCTTGTGCATTGTATAGTAGGGTTTGTTGGATATATTCGTAGTATATAACTCGTTCTACAATATGTGTCTTCTTAAATTACGCTTAGGAACTTTTAGATGATTTGAGACTTTGTCTAAGTCGATTTTCTTAAAAATATCTTTAAGAAGTAATACTGCTTAAATAAATATGATTATTACAGTTACACTCTTAAAAAATTCACTTTTTCATTATTTAAACGAAACGAAAACGATGATATTATAAATGAAACAAAGATAATTATTAACATACTTGTACATATAACCAATCAGTTATCAAAATTTGTTAAAATGTTGTTTTGTTGTTAATCATTCACACAGCGAAGCCATTGTAAAATGTATTAAAATTTCCCTGCAAATAAAATTTCTATATGTATTATTTATCGTTAATAAAATCTCGATAGTAATCGTTACGAGGCAGCACGTACAAGTATCGTACCGTATCGTAGTGCATCGTAGCGCTACGAAGCTTATTACGCCGACTGAGTAGAGACCTCTCGTAGCACTAGAGCCGCGCCACTAAAGAGCGCGATCTATTGAGCCTCTCGAACCTGCAGTGGAGGTTGTATGGACCACATATGTACTGGTATGAGAGTAATCTCAGTAATTGCTAGGACTAGGCTTTTTGTCTACAACTACATTTTGTACTAACGACAGGTTGTTTCGCTAGGGGATACATATTCTGAATTTAAATATTATGTATTTTAAATTAAAATGTTAGTGTGTAATGTTATGCTAATATTAACGAAAATATTGTAATATTAAGTTGTGCACGTACAGTGCGAAGGTTATATCAAGGTAACATTGCTTAGGATTATTCTAAGTATTACAACGTCGTAGGTACAAGTAGTAAGTAAGTTTGCCAATCATGTGAGTATTTATCATCATAAAATATACACGTATATTTTATATATAAGCGCTCTATACGTCATCTCTTACTAAGCAGCTTTAGACAGAGTATGCTGTAATAAATCGTGAGCACTTGTCCGTGTGCCGCTGGAGAAGGAAATTTATTGATCTCTCAATAGACTTGCTTGACGTAGCGCTAACTACTAAGTCAAAGCGAGTCATTTATTATTAGCGCCTTTAAAACCTGGGTGTTAGTTGACTTTTGAGTTAGGGATATGATAAATAACTTAAAATATTTGGCCTTTTGCTGTATGCGTTAGTAAATTTATTCATTTATTTATTATTAAAAAAGATTTCAAGTTAAGGAAAAGTGTACAAAATATTCATTAAATTAGTCATCCTGTTATGCAAGTACAAATAAACAACATTAAAAGACAAATACAGATCAGAAACGGTTTTAGAAAAAAATATGCATCTTAAAGCAAAACTAAATAGCACGTAATAAAATACAAAAATTCACACCTTAACTTAAGAGATTGCTACTAACTAATAAAGAAATAAATATCAGATTCTTGATTTTTATACATCATTGGAAAATACTTATTATGTTCAATCATTTTTTCACGGCACCATTTCATTACGATCTAAGTCATGGCAATATTAAACAATAATAAAGAAAGAGTAAAACTATATACATTTTAAAACATAATGTACTAAATGCATTCTTTACAGCACATGCACATGCATGCATACAATTATAACCCATTTACAATTTCACTTACAGTTCAATTTTGCTCACAAATTCAATGGAGAAAGCAAAAATATAAAGTTGAATTTAAAAGTAACGCAAAAGTGACAAGTTGTAGATAAAACTTTTCGTCAATTTATTTAAATATTTTAGATAATCTGAAGGCAGCGTGTTCATCTAACACTGTTCTTCGAATCGGTCTTAAGACAGAAGTAATCGGTTTGCGTCGATTTCGAAAGAATATGTTAAATCATCTGTTCATTTTAATTGTTAGGACATTTTTTGTAGTTTAAAAAGTACGAGAAAACAATTTGTATAAGTACATTAAGTATTTTATTCTAAATTTTCATTTTGAAAAATGTCAATTTGTCACTGTATGTTCTTTAGAGTACACGATGATAAAAACTGTTTTTGTATCGTATGCGTATTTGTGTTACCTAATGACATGTCGGTAGATATTTAATAAAATTTTAAACAACAACCTTGAGACTACCAAGTCTGAACCCTGAAGAACTCCAGATATATTTTTAAATTTAATTTTTTGTATTTAAATTTTATTTTTTAATTAGGAAACAAATATAAACTATATATGTTCATAGACGTTATAAAATTTAAGATAAATATAGCTGTCTGCATCACTAGCTAGGTGCAGGTGGTATATAAGTAGCTTAAATTATATGTAATATCGTTTAAGCAGTAGTTTGTGAATTATAACATAGTAATTAAAAGCTTTCAAATTACAAAAATTATAAACTTTTTAAAAAAAACACTGATACCTTCAAAATAGACATTACAGAAATTTTAATGCTTTAAGTACACCTCTTAGTGATTCACATAATGGTATTGGTACCAGCAACTAACGAGTAACGAGTATACAGAAGAGCTATGTAGAATGTTGTGGCTGTAGTACCTAGGTATGATAGCCTGCGTAGTAGTACATATGTACATTTTAAGTATTATTAAAATAAATTTGATGTCATCAAAGACGTTGTAGGGAAGTACTTGTTTAGTAATAATGTACCATATTTGCTGATTCACTTTAAAAATAATATTCTAATCTCAACAATGGTCAAATGAAATTATTCCAAGTACGAAACCACAAATAAAGCCTAAATCGTGAAGCCTATTTTTATGTCTGATATATATTATGTTGTTTATCTAACTAACTAATAAGTAATCTTGCAATTGACCAAAACATACTACAGTATGTTTACAGTATTTATTTCATCTCTCAAAATTTGTTGATAAAATATTATGAATTATACATATTAATTTGGAAATTTGTATTAAAAATTAAAATTATTATATTTCATGTGAAATGTCAATTTAACGTGCTATTATGTATATTACGAGTATATTATACTAATAGTAATCATTCAGAAATCTTCCGCGTATTTTGATTTTCACACTTAATAAGCTAGGTCTTTTTACTTCATAGAATAGGGATAAGGATAAGAAAAAATATATATAAATATAGTATGATATCCGACTATTACATATTTTATTCAATAAGTTTGTAATTTTAAATTAAAATAACATAAATTAACATTCATAAATAGCAACAGGAAGTAGTAAAATAAAGAACTTTTAGATTTAAACCATTCTAGTGGTTCTGTTAGGAATAGTATTTGATATTCAAATTTCATATTATTATTATTCAAATTAAAGAAAATTAAGAGTTTAATAAAACTAATTCATAACACTACGAACCAATTCATTTAAAACAAATCAATAAAAATGATTCTTACAATGGATTTCACTTTTAAAATCTTCAATTTTGCGATTATTTATTGAGAAAACACACAAAATTAATCTTGTTTAATAAATTAACCTTTTTAATGTTATATATCGTTGTTTATCTGTCTGTGTCTCTGTTTATCCAGACTAGTCTCTGGAAGAGCTGAATCGAATTCTTATATAAAAGATAATACAAACTATACATTCTTAATAATATATACATTATTGCTCGTATAAGTCGTAAAATCAGCTTATTTCCCTATCAAAAAGTAATTCGCTTAGTAAAATATTACGTATAAAAAAGACAAGCCGTATGCGCTCATTTTGTATCAAACGAACTACATATATAAGTTAGTAATGTTTTTATTGAAGTTTATAAATCGTGAAGTTAGATTTCCTTTAAATGAACTACAAATTCTTATTTGTCGTCAAATTTCATAAGTCACAGACAGGCAGACGGACAACCAAGTGATCCTACAAGGATTCTGTTTTATTCTTTTAAGAAACAGAACTTTAAAGATGATGCTTTCAATGATATTTTTACAATATTAGCCTAAGCATAAACGACAAAAGATTTATAAATGGATAAAGAGCTTAAAGACATTTTTAACTAGTAATGAGTACAGTTGATAATATTTATGTTATATTTACATAATTGAATTAACAATAAATTGAAGTGAATTATGAGCTTATTACAAGTTTGTGAAAAGAAGGTATTTGTATATTAAAGCAAAATATCAATAAATCGCTTAATCCCGCAAATGGCAGGGTAGGCAGAGGGAACTGCAGGGACCGTGCGAACCTAGTGTTAAGACACTCCGTTGCTTAGTCCCTGCTTTCTCCGTCCCCACTTTCCGCCTTTTTCGAGGCATTGCGTGTTGAGTGGCGGAACTCAACGCCGCGCTTTGCCTAGTTTTGCCAGAGTAAAAAAAATGGAAATAAAAAATCCATCTTCTCCTACTGGGGATCAAACCCTGAAGCCGTCGCGTTACAGGCACACGTTGCGCCTCTGCGCCACGACGGTCCATCAATAAATAAAATTGTCAGTTTATTTAAAATAACTTGTGATTTTTTCAAATGCCAAATAACTGTAGTATTTACAACGTTTCTTACTTAAGCTTTTACTACAAGATAGAGAAAGCTATGAAGTAACATAAAAGTTCATTTCCGAAATCAGGAAATATACTTCAAAACCGTGCGCGATAATATACTGTATGTAGAATGAGTAGTTTTTGTATTTACATTTTAATTTTCAATTATCTATTATTAACAAAGTCTTTTGTAAAATGCTTGCATAAATTGTATTTATATTATATTACAGTTAGTCCGAACACAGGCGGGTAAAATTGCGAAGTTATAAGTCGCTATTTTTTCTTTTTAACTAAATTTGTTGGCCAAGAAGAACTAAAAGATCGCGATGAGAAGTGACGCGCGCTGTATAATAAGTTTTATTTGATTACAAGTCCGAGTCGAGATAATTCTGTTTCAGTTGCAATTGCTAATGTCGGCTCGAGTTACTTGCTGGAAGATCCGATCTCGCGGTACCCTGTACACTGTACTTGCGGCAATGTGACTTGCTGAGTCTCAATAATTACTTGGTAATAGCTTGAACATTTATATAATAATAATATTTTTTTAGCTTCTCGCTTTATCCCGCACATGGCAGGCTAGGCAGAGGGAACTGCAGGAGCCATAGAAACCGTTACTTAGTCCCTTTCTAATAATATATGCTTATACAATATATAAATTATTATTAGTAATTATTCAATAGTCACGTACACACGTTTAAGTGTTTGGTTGGTTATGTTACACTTTGCGCGTGGTATACTGAAACTTTTGAAATATCACAACTTAAGCGTTACTCGTGTTCTTTATATATATATATATATATATATATATATATATATATATATATATATATATATATATATATATATATATATATATATACATATATATATAAAACTATTTTTGATTTTAGATATTTTTTCAACATCGCGTATTGTCTCGCTTAAGCTAAATACATAAATAGAGTTTAGTATCAAATCCGAATAGAATATAATTATAGATGCCCGCAGTAATTAATTACTGAGAATTTGCAATTAAAAAAAAATGCACATTTTGCAATTTAAAACAATGAAGGAACAAAAATCGTGTATCTTTTCAAATAGTATTTACCCATAAGTATAGTGAATAGATTTTACTTCGAACTAAGTCTCGATAGCTTGTTATATTGTTTTGATACATTGAAGTACGTTAATTTGACGTTTAATATTTTATTCAGTTTTTTTTAACCAATGTTTATAAGACTCTACAGTTTATTTATTCAATATATAAATTATTTCACACAGCAAGTACTTGTGCCAAAGGAGACATCATCATCCACATGGTGATAAAAACCGTAAAGAAAAAACATGTGAAAGAGCAAGTATGGTCATTAAAGTTATTTTATAGATTAATTAAAATATTGGTCAGGTGCTGGGAGTCACGCATCGAGGCTTGCCGACCAACTTCATGACGTAGAACACCGGAAAGTACAATAGATAAAAATTGAAAAACTGAAATTTGCGATCGTAACAAATCATTTTATAATGGTAACTTTCTGTGTTGGTCTTATAAATTACTAATTTTCAGATTATTTTCTTTGAACTAAAATTTAAATTCGAACTTCTTTACTAATTTCATTCTTTACAACATCTAAGCTAAAGTATCTGCTACATTTTGATGACGCGACAAATTTGATACAAAATGCAACAAAATGGATGGACAACTCTTAATTTTAAAATATTTTAATTGCGTTTTACTTAGAAATTTTACAGTCCGTCTGTAAAATTTCCAAGTCAACGCAATTAAACATTCGGTGCTCTGGTGTACTATTGATTTAAATATTTGTTACATTTCAGCTAGTAGGATTAATTTAAATTTTGAGAAAATAGTTTTTAAAGGCGAAGATTAGAAGAGATTCTATAACAGTGCCATATAATTTTTATAAATATGATCGTGTACAGTAATGCGGTGAATATCGTCATTGAATAAATATATATGCTATATGAGGAGAATGTTTAGCAAACACAAAATTAATATATGTCGTAATTGTAATTGTATAGCAAACAAATCATTATACTCGCTAACTAGACCTTATATGAATATATTAAGTATTTTTTTACATTCACAACGAAATAATTCAAGATCTGATCTTGAAATTGTTATAATTGTTGACTGAAGATTAAAATTATACCTTAATTTACAGTATGTTATATATCCATAAAAAATAAAAGCTTTAAGTCGAGTACTGAAACGACGAAGGTAATAAATAAGCGTTTGAAAAACAAGGCGAGTGTTCTGGGTTAGGTATATGTTAGACGTAAGGCAATACTTCCGGCGACGGACGCAGAGCTGCTTTAATTAAGAACTAACTAATTTATTTATATATGAATTATTACATAAATTCATATTATATTTCCCAGCATTTGAAATGATTATAATGGTTTACATATGTTTCATATTTGAACGGTTTTGAATGTAATATTTGAATGGATTATCCGAACCAAACCTTTGCCTCTATTAATTCCATCTTTGTTCTGCAGAAGCGGGCTATTCGCGCAATCTATAACCTAAATCCAAAAGATTCCTTAAGACAAAAATTTAAGGAAATAAATATAATGACCGTTGCATCACAGTATATCTTTGATAATTTAATGTATGTAAAAAAAAATATTAACGATTTTACTAAAATTGGTGATGTACACAATATTAATACAAGAAACAGGCATAAACTTACCGCGCCTGTAACTAGACTAAATCGCATCCGCAATTCTTTTATGGGACAGTCTGTATGCTTCTACAATAGGATCCCAGAAAACGTCCGAGATTGTTCTATATCACAATTTAAAAAAGTTGTGAAACGACGTTTGTGTGTTAAAGGTTATTACCATATTAATGATTTCTTAAATGATAACACACCAAAAATAAAGCAGATCAAGTCCCGCTGAGTTTCTTACGCCGGTTCTTCTCAGGTCTGAGGCATTAACTTTAGCGAACCGGTGGTAAATTAAATTAATTATTTGACGTTCAAAAAATGAAGCTTGTACTTCTTATTTTGAATAAAATTGTTTGACTTTGACTTTGAAACAACGGATGTACGTATAGCTGCAAAGTGTTTGAAAATTCGGATTTCCAATAATAATGTCAAAATTATTTATTTTAATCCGTTAAATTATTTTATAAAATTTAAAATAGGTTAACATAACCAACGACTTGACTACATTATGAAATTCTTTTAAATGTAACTAATTAACATATTTAAATTACATGCCATACTACTACTAAAATTTTGTTCGGAATTTCTTAATACCACTTCTTTTAATATTTGTATCGAAATTCACAATTTTAAAAAAATACAGCAGGAAAACTTGACAATCAACAATACATTAACAGCTTCACGAGCCACTTTTAGGAAAATTACATTGAATTTAATAAAATATGGACGAGCGCACTTCGCTGCCTCGCGTCGCGCTCTCCGTACTGTACTCGTGTGTGCAAACAAAATACGTTTTAAATATATTTGTGTATCTTAATACAAGAGTATTGGTATGTACTGGGGAATTTGATTTATATATAAATTAAGAGTTTATTTTGTAGTTTAATTAACTACAAAGTCTGTATGACATAAGTTCAAAGTACAAAAAAGTTACGTTTCATTATTTATTCTTTAATATTTAGATGCAATGCAATAGCCAGTTTTGTGCATGTGCAGGTTCATTCCCACTATTTAAAATAATAAATAGTATATACAATTTTTCTAAATATTTTCTATCTTTAGTGTAATAATAATTAAAAAAGTTATTAAATATATTTTATATATTCTTATAAGTTAGTACAGTTCATAAGACTCACCTGAAATATTTCAATAACTATTAATTAAAGCACAGCTCAGAGTTCACAACACTTTCACAAAAATCGATCACAAAAAACAAATATTAAAAATAATTTGATAAAAGTTTAGTCATATCTTATTACGAGTATTACTTTAAAAAGTGTGTAGTATTCGCGGGCGCGGTATAGTCGAGTACTAGCGTGTCGTCGTGTACCCGACGCACGTGCGCCGCTCACCGCCTCCGGTAGCGGACTGAGGCGCTACGAAACTTACTACGACGCTCTACGTGCGACTACGTGTTCTAAAACAAGCGTATAGTAAAATGTTTACGTAATGTACGTATATTTATTGATACTATTTAGTGTTATACTATTTAATGTTATTATAACTATTTAATAATACTTAAAAATTAAGAATCGTACGAGAATACTAATTTTAAAAACTATCATTAGTATTACGTACATACATGATGAGCTATAAATGAAATAAATAGAAAGTGTCGTTGACATACTTCACAACAAGTAAATGATGACTTTGGCTACGGTTATTGCAGTTCGATAAATTTCGTATACGAGTGGAAAAGTCGTATAATAATGTGTGTATATTATTTTTTAATCAAGTAAATGAATAAAGCTTTACATACTGAATAATTACTAGTAGGACACGTGAGAAGTAACACAGAATATTAAACTTTCTACACATTCTAGTTCACTCTACCTCATCGCAGCTGTTATCGTACATTTATTTATCCGTTATTAGTAAACAATTTCTACCAATCAGTGAGTTCGACGCGAGTTGTCCTGTGTCTGTACTCAACGGACGGAACTCATAATGGAGTCATGAATCAACTGAGACAAGAGGAAATTAATATACTTTTAATAAAGTTCCACTCAGAGTAAAAGTTCCTATGAATTGAGAGAAGTCATTTAATATTCTATTTAGCGGATATTCAATATTGTCTTAAGTTTTCTTGAAGATAATGACAGCCACTTCCAACCCCTGCCAGCCCCTTCCAACGCACACATACAGTCGACAGCGGATCATATTGTGGAATTATCTAGTAATTGACAGTTTCGTAGCTTTTGATAATGTTAATTAAATGATTAAATAGCGTAACGGCTTTTTGGGATTAGAACATCAGCGATTAATTAGTGAGATAAGTACGGTATTTGAGGTGAATTAACCTTAAATATATAAACAAAATTAATTAAGGACAAAGAATAAAAAATATCGGACTCGAGCAGAGTTGACATGTATACTTGAATATATTCGAATGTTGCGTACCATACTGACTCGAAAGTTGCATACCAATTGCATAATTCATCCTCATATTGATGGATTTATAAATAAACTTTGCCTAGCAGTTCGCAGTATAAAATTATTAAATCGTTCACTGACGCGAAAATGGTTCGTTTTGTTTACTTTAGGTACTATCTCAATGTTATGCATTATACTTACGGCAATAATAGTTACATCTCAATATGTTTTTTTATTGTGTTGTATATTAAAAAAATATTGTTGATATTATATTTTAAAGGTTTAAACTTACAGCGCCTGTAACTAGATTACATCACTTTAAAAGAAAGTCTACGCTTTTACAACAGGATCTCACAAAACATCCAGAGTAGCATATAGAAGTAAGATATAGAAAACTATGTCAGTTTTCTATATCACACTTTTATATGCTACTTCAATGTACGAGGCATTCTTGTACTATACCGATGTTGGACGTATCGAAGAGTAATATCCAAGTCGCACCAGAAATTACTTTCAGTGTAAGCTGCATCCCAGCGGAACCAACTTCTTAAAACAATACAGATTCTTTAAATTCCTGACAAGTTTCAACTAAAAAAAAACTACTTGAAAATTTTAATATTTAAAATTTATTTAAAAAGTGGTTTAAATCTTAATCTTATTCATATGTTTGTATAGCTTATATATTTACTATACTATCGTTACAATAATAACATTTTTATAATAATAAGATATTATATATATATAAAATATGTATGTGTATATGTATTTAATACAGATGTACGAGTATGTATCGGTAATAACATTTTTCTCAACCACTGCGAGTAACTTATCCACTACTATTGGTTGGTTGGAAGAGATCTATTTCTCTTATATATTAGAAATATGTTCACGTTTGTGACTAAGCTAGGCATAAACTTGTTTTAATGTATCAATCTTCACTCATGTATGTCAATGCAATAAAGAGTATTATACTAAACATTAAATGAATTGTGAAAAGACACATGTGTGTTAAAGGTTATCATCACGTAGTTTATTAGCAACACGCCTTGAGAATACTCCAGTCTGGTCTCCTCCCGGAAGTGACACGCACTATTGTGTCTCCGATATCTCTGGAAAACTAAAGTAATACCTACCAATTAACTACAGATTATATAAGATTGTAAGCCTTATGTTACGTTTTCTCTGATACACTTACTTATTACGTGTTATTATATATCTAATATTCTGAGATATTCTATTTATTTACACGTAATCCTCCTTGCCAGCCAATTTCATAATAATGAAGTTTCTTATAAATTTTAATCATCCAAAGATTATCGATCATACAAAATGTGATAATATAACATAAAATATACGTGTTTGATTGTTTTTCATTACGTAAATTTGATGGAAAATTCAAATCGATCTTTCTGTTTTGAGAAAAATGATTTTGACAAATTGAAGGAAAGACAGAAAGGATAGTAATTTTATAAGACTAAAAAGCGATATGGCATTACAGATAAGCGATTTGTGCATTACTTTGTATATAGCGAAATACAGAGAAGGTTACAGAAGCTCGGGTCGCTATAATTTATATAAATCGCGTCTGCCTAACGCGACGGTTTGTAGGTCGGATACCCATTCTAGAAAGATTTTTCATTTCCAATATAGCTCTGGCAACTGGGCAAAGCACAGCTTTGATTTCTGTGCCTCGACACGCATTTCCTTAAAAAGACGGATAACTGTGAACGGAGTGTCTTAATACTAGATTCCCACGGCTCCTACGATACCCTCTATCTACCCTGCTATCTGCGAGATAAAGCGTGAAATTATAAAAGTAAATTTCATTTGAATATGAATCGGCTTATCCACTTACTTTAAAGTACGAAAAGCTCACTGTTTCAAAATGGTTGAGATTTCTAGTAGAAGTTGTAATTAAGGAGGGGTCTCAAATACATTATTCTCATTTTTATACTGTTAATACAGTCTTAGTGTCTATTTAAAGACGCTAAGTCTTGAGAATATTTTTAAATATTAATTAAAAGATGTTGAAGAGTTATTTGTACTTACTGAGCTTTGTCAAAGCTTTTGTTTAACAAGAAAATTAATATTTCTGGAGATTTTCTGACAATTTACTAGTTATATATAAAAGCTAAAATATTCATCTCGTCTAAGAAGAAGACTTTCAATATAAGCACAGCAAAAGATTATTGTATAATACTTATTGATGTACATATCTGGAATCTGATGGACTTCTTAAAACTATCTATCTATGTTTCAATAAATAAGATAGCATAAAAAATTAACAAAAGGTATCAATGACCTTTTAAATATCATAAAAATGGAAATATCAAAATAAAAACTGAAAAATAATTTTAGAAAGGTAAAAATTTACAGAACCATTTGAGTTCGTTTATCATCCGTTATAATTTCCGTCTATTCAAATGTCTCGAAATTAAAAGCATGACATGAATCTAATTTATCAAAATCGAAACAGTAGGTGCTTTAGACATTTAAAACAATTTTGTCTCCATTATCGTCGTCGGAAGCGAGGCGGTGAGGCGGTGAGGTGGTGAGGGGGACTCGGGACACCCATTCTTCGCGAGTTATGCAAATGTCCGAAGACCTGATGACTCGGCGAGCGCTTTCTTTAAATGGAGACAGCGAAAAAATTAAAACAGTTTTAAATTGAGAGGGATCTCTGCGGAGTGCGCGAGGGCGGGCGCGGGGGTGCAGGGCGGGCGGGGAGAGAAGTGAGGGAGGGGGGTGGCGGAGACGTCGTCCGCCGAGCGTGAAGATACCTTGATGAAAAGAAAATGAAACCTGCAGCGTGATGATGTAACGCGCTCTGTACAGACTGTTCTACTTCCAGATACAACAAATATTTTTAATTTTAAATATATTCTTTCCAATTCATAATAGAACTAGACTAGAAACATTATGAGTGTGAATCTATTTCCGATCAAACGGAGCAATAAGTACATTTTTCCACATTACTAAAAACATGGTTTCTTAATATATAATATCTCGTATCTCTACCTACTCTGATATGTAGAGAAAATTGTGACGTAAAAATATGTTATATAAAATAAACAATATTAATATTTTTTATGTACAGATTGTTTATTGTTATACAGTAAATATTAAGCATTATTATAAAAAAAAAATCACAATCAAAATATTTGCTGTTCAATATAGCTAATCAAAAGTATTTACAAATATAAATATATATAAAGAGTCTGTCCGTCTCTAGTCTGCATCATCTCGGGCGAGATTGGAGAGCATTGCGACGTCACTCCGTCACGCCGCCGCTGAATGATGCGGGAATTAAAAGAAATACTATACTGAATTGCGTCGTGTCACTGCCTCGCTATCTCCCTTGTACCGCTACGTCGCTACGTGGCCGCTACGACGTTGACTGACCTGACTGACATAAAATGTATACTGACACTCGCACTGTACTCACTGTATTCGCTCTACACTCTAACTAGCTCCAGAGGTAGACCCTTCATTCGAGTTATTGCACTTTTGAAGTAAAGCTTGAATGTTTGAATAGAATTTTCATTTGTACATTGTGTATGTTATTTGTTAAGGAAATATGAGTATTTATATAGCAACACTAATCAATACTTTATATAACATGGTTATGATATACATATGTAACTACAAAGTTCCTTAATTCACTGTTAATAAGTAAGGTATTCTAGTCAATGTCGCATTGTTTGTTGGAATCACCTTAGAATGTGCATAATTAAGTAGACTTAAATATGTTCTAGTAAAGCTATATTATAAGCCCTCAGTAAAATAAAATAGCTCTTTTACTGCACTATTTACTTTGGCTTCAATAAAATTTTCTCTAGTCAAACAAAATTTCTAGCTGGAAATGAATTATATAGAAAACGCGTTAGCAAAGAGCCGTTTCTATGATCAGTACAAAGGAGCATCTTTTTATTCGAGATGAGAGTCGTCGGTAATGAAACGGCGAGTTCATTCACTCCATTCATACGCTGTAAATTTATTTGCGACTTATTCAGTAACCTCCAAGGCTCTTTTCAATCTTGTTGAAAAGTGTTACGCGGCTTTTTGTTGTCGTTTTGTGTACTGCTTTCTGTTCGCTAATGGATGAGCAGGTGGTCACGCTTCGGGTCTGTAGAAACGATATAATACCGCAATATGCGATCGAATTGCATTTAAGACCTATATTTGATCTAACCTTACAATTCAGTACTTGACCTAGTCTAGATTTAAATCTAGGAGTCTATTCTACAAGCGAATTTCAAACTTCACTAAATACACTTATTTTGACGCTTTAATTAAAGTACATTAATAGAAATGTACATTAATTAGATGTTGTCGCTTACTTTTCATTTATTCCAGTTTATTGTGGTTTAATTTCATCCACTATTTATATATATTTTAAGTAATTTATAACATTTTACGCATGAGATAATACAAAGCTAGCTTATTATACTATTTACATTTTCATAATTTACACATATGTATATTAATATCAAATGTTTTCACCGGCGTGTACTAGCGCCTATTTTGTGCGAATTTTCATACAATCCTCTATTCATAGTAACCTGAGATGTTTAAAGAGAAATTTTGCATGAAGAGTACAATACGCGTCGAGCTGTCAGCGTCTGCAGCGTCTATAACACGCGCTATCAAATATGTTCCTATGGCAGTTCGGAATCTAACAATTTAACTAACAAGTAACGCCTTTTAGAAGTGCAATCGGTCCGGAATTCGCGTCGCTGGAGTGTTCATTCACAAAATACGTTAGATGTAGAGGAAACTTCTTCTGACATGTCTAGTATTCTGTCGGAATAATTTTAGTTTTTAGTACAAAATACAATTTCTGTTTTTATTCAAATTTTAAATAAATTATATAAACGTAAAAATATATTGAAATGACTTTGACATAAAGAAACGATCCAATTACCTGAATTTCGATATGAGGACAGCAAAATATAGTTCAGTTCTGGCGTCACGCCAGCTCCAGCCGGAACACGTTACGTAGAGTCCGTGACAGAATGCCGCCATGTATGGAGAGCAGTCGAATTGTACACGCTCTGATTTGTACGCGCTGACTGCGAATGCGACAGAGACGTAATAAATATGATTGAAACTATCAAGCGTCGCCGAAGCATTGGTGCACTTCTTATAGCAAAAAAATTATACTGATCGAGCTTATACGAGTATCGTTATGATGATAATACTTTTTCTCTTTCCATATATTGTAACATTTGATGCAGTATTACAACTACCGTGCTTAAATTTATCTCTAAATACATTTCGAAACGCTCTAATACAACGGCTATCCACACTCCTATTTCTATAACTTCACTGCTCTCATAAGTAATGAAATATAAGTAATGAAAGTATTAAGTGATAAACAACTAGTTTTTGATTTATTTAGAGGATTAAAATTGTCCAACGATAGTCGATATGGCTTCTGCTATGGTCGCTCAACCATAGTTGTTTGAGTTGTGGCTATAGCTGTTGAAAGCAAGGGTGAGAGCTTGGTAGTTGATTTGGATAAGGTAAATGTCTTCAATTGAGTCTGGAAAGGGACACTCTTTGCAAGAAATCTTTAAAAAATTACCATTGAAGTCGATTTTGACGCAATGTGATGACAAAATCATAGCTGAGTGACCAGAGTTTAGCAAGAGGCTCGGTTTTAAATCTCGCTGCATTATAATTTTTTATGTGCTTTTTAAGTTTATTACCGTAGGACCTGCTTTTATGTAGCATATATACTAACCGCCTCATATACGACATTCCCATATAACGTGAGTCTTTTCCATCCTATAATAAATACATAAATAAATCAAAGTATTGCTAAAGTTATACATAAACTGTATCCACGTAAATACAGGTAATTCGAAATATAACCTCAAATAATACAACAGCAGGACCTTCTACAAATATCTCAACAAAACAGCTAACATAATATAACAATTGTATTATATTGAATAAATTAATTAAAATCAGATAAACCACGTGCATAATGAATCAGCATATTTCCATCGCCGTCCGTCTGACCGCGCGCCGTCGCGCTCCACCGCTCTCTTTGTGTCAGCCAATTATTGTAATTGGGCATTGTATTACAATCGCTTGCTTTTTTACATTCTTGTTAACGAAACATTGCCCGAAGTTATAGTCGAGAAGTACGAGAAAACATCATGTTAATATAATACTTTTAAGTTCGATACATCTTTGTATTCTTACAGGTGGTAATAGATACAAAAATAGTTCTGAAGTATTCCATACTGGAGCGTTTTTATTATTCATTTGAATAAAATAAAACATAATTAAAGTTTTACTGTATTGTATGAAACTATAATGAATAAAACAAAATAAATAAAATATACTTATCACACATATCTGAGCAAAATACCTAGAAGGTTGTTATATATCTAAGTATATCAAGATTATGATTTTACTGTGCAGTACCATTAAAGGCATGCAACAGAATTTTAAATAGTCATTACTCACAATAATAGATCGATTTTTCTATTTTCATTTTCTTCGCTCTGGCAAAGCGCGGCGTTGAGTTCCGCCACTCAACACGCGTCCCCCGTCACGTGCAGGATCAAAGCGTGAAGCTAAAAAAAAGTAATAAAGTATATAAATAGATCAAATTTCTGTTTTTAATTTATATAAATTTATTCGATTATCTAGATACTTTTTTCAATATCAAATTATATGTCCAAAATTTGTATTATAGATTTTGAGGAATTTCATATTGATGTAACAGAAAATGGAATAAATTATTCTATTCGTAAAATCTTTTCTAGTATTAATATAATTCCGCACGAATCACCAAGAAAAATGCAGAAAAGAGAACTATGACGGTAAAAGTACTTTTTGATTCAACAAAATTTTTCAAATCTTGTGACATAAATTTATTAAAATTACTACGGAACCCTTAGGATACGAGTCTAACTCACGCTTGACCTTAATAAAAAAATAATAAGCTTTATATTTAGTTACTTTAGATCTCCTTTTAACGTTTTACACAAGATTTCTTGAGAGGCCACTGGAGAGAGTAGATTTATTACTGAATTTATATTTACCTGAGGCTTGGTCGCATAAGAGTTATTCTACAAGTTAGTTCCTATATTGCAAATAAATGTGGAAGTATGGAAGTAAATGTAAAGTGTAAGTTGCTATTTCATTTTTTTTAAATAAAAATATTAAATTTACTATAATATTTTTACAAATATAATAAATAAATAAACATAAAATTTCTTTATAGCGAAATATTCATAAAATAAATGTTTATTCCAATGTATATATATATATATATATATATATATATATATATATATATATATATATATATATATATATATATATATATATATATATATATATATATATATATATATATATATATATATATATATATATATATATATATATATATATATATATATATATATATATATATATATATATATATATATATATATATATATATATATATATATATATATATATATATATATATATATATATATATATATATATATATATATAGAGCTACATTAATATACATGCACACACATATATATAAAGTCGCTTTTTAAAAGTTAGAAGAGCTTCTGAATTCAGATGTAAATTTTTCATTGTTAGTTTATTATATTCTGACCGTCACTTAATCTAAAGTGGTGTCGGTACAAAGTAATATTCTCAGGACCCGAGGGCTTACGATGAAAAGGGATTGATCAGTATGTTTTAATTGTTCAGAGAAATCACTTTTGAGATACAAGAGCAGCGTCTCTTGTCAATCTGTCAAGTGGAATGTAAAGACTTCGTTAATCTCCTACATAATTAACAATATATAAATATATCACTTTGCTCATAGCGTTCAAGCTATTTTGATGAAATATATACTATGGAAAGCCAACTCTCTCGATATAACTTAACAAAATCACCCACAGTCATACACAATCAAGCACTAATTATAATTATTGAAAAACAAAAAAAAACAATTAAGTTAAAGTAAACGTCATTTTCAGTTAAAATATATTTCCGAGACTAACCAAGAAAGGTGCCGAAAAGAGCACTATGACAGTGAAAAGTGATTTCTGAGTCCATGAAAATTTTCACACGTTTTATTAACATTTTTAGATATTTATTTTACAAAGAATTGAGTATTTCAGAGATTAAGAAAATAAAATATAGAATAGAATATGTAAAAAACAAATTATTAGAAAAAATCTGTCACGATTGAGAAAATATTATATAAAAATTTGCTTTGTACTTCAACTGAATTCAAAGAAATTTAGATATGAGAAAAATTTGCATCAAAATAATAATATCATGAAGCTCATTACGACCGCGTAGCACTTTGCTACGAAAATGCTACGCGGATATTCTCGTATCCGGAGCAATCTTCTCGTTACGATTATATTTTTGGAATAAACATTTATTTTATGAATATTTCGCTGTAAAGAAATTTTATGTTTATTTATTTATTATATTTGTAAAAATATTATAGTAAATTTAATATTTTTATTAAAAAAAAATGAAATAGCAACTTACACTTTACATTTACTTCCATACTTCCACATTTATTTGCAATATAGGAACTAACTTGTAGAATAACTCTTATGCGACCAAGTCTCAGGTAACTATAAATTCAGTAATAAATCTACTCTCTCCAGTGGCCTCTCAAGAAATCTTGTGTAAAACGTTAAAAGGAGATCTAAAGTAACTAAATATAAAGCTTATTATTTTTTTATTAAGGTCAAGCGTGAGTTAGACTCTTATCCTAAGGGTTCTGTAGTAATTTTAATAAATTTATGTCACAAGATTTGAAAAATTTTGTTGAATCAAAAACTACTTTTACCGTCATAGTTCTCTTTTCTACATTTTTCTTGGTTATTCGTGCGGAATTATATTAATACTAGAAAAGATTTTATGAATAGAATAATTTATTCCATTTTCTGTTACATCAATATGAAATTCCTCAAAATCCATAAAACAAATTTTGGACATATAATTTGATATTGAAAAAAGTATCTAGATAATCGAATAAATTTATATAAATTGAAAACAGAACTTTGATCTATTTATATACTTTATTACTTTTTTTTAGCTTCACGCTTTGATCCCGCACGTGACAGGGGACGCGTGTTGAGTGGCGGAACTCAACGCCGCGCTTTGCCAGAGCGAAGAAAATGAAAATAGAAAAATCGATCCATAATTATGAGTAATGACTTTTTAAAATTCTGTTGCATGCCTTTAATGGTACTGCAGAGTAAAATCATAATCTTGATATACTTAGATATACAACCTTCTAGGTATTTTGCTCAGATATGTGTGATAAATATATTTTATTTATTTTGTTTTATTCATTATAGTTTCATACAATACAGTAAAACTTTAATTATGTTTTATTTTATTCAAATGAATAATAAAAACGCTCCAGTATGGAATACTTCAGAACTATTTTTGTATCTATTACCACCTGTAAGAATACAAAGATGTATCGAACTTAAAAGTATTATATTAACATGATGTTTTCTCGTACTTCTCGACTATAACTTCGGGCAATGTTTCGTTAACAAGAATGTAAAAAAGCAAGCGATTGTAATACAATGCCCAATTACAATAATTGGCTGACACAAAGAGAGCGGTGGAGCGCGACGGCGCGCGGTCAGACGGACGGCGATGGAAATATGCTGATTCATTATGCACGTGGTTTATCTGATTTTAATTAATTTATTCAATATAATACAATTGTTATATTATGTTAGCTGTTTTGTTGAGATATTTGTAGAAGGTCCTGCTGTTGTATTATTTGAGGTTATATTTCGAATTACCTGTATTTACGTAGATACAGTTTATGTATAACTTTAGCAATACTTTGATTTATTTATGTATTTATTATAGGATGGAAAAGACTCACGTTATATGGGAATGTCGTATATGAGGCGGTTAGTATATATGCTACGTAAAAGCACTTCCTACGGTAATGAACTTAAAAAGCACATAAAAAATTATAATGCAGCGAGATTTAAAACCGAGCCTCTTGCTAAACTCTGGTCACTCAGCTATGATTTTGTCGTCACATTGTGGCAAAATCGACTTTAATGGTAATTTTTTAAAGATTTCTTGCAAAGAGTGTCCCTTTCCAGACTCAATTGAAGACATTTACCTTATCCAAATCAACTACCAAGCTCTCACCCTTGCTTTCAACAGCTATAGCCACAACTCAAACAACTATGGTTGAGCGACCATAGCAGAAGCCATATCGACTATCGTTGGACAATTTTAATCCTCTAAATAAATCAAAAACTAGTTGTTTATCACTTAATACTTTCATTACTTATATTTCATTACTTATGAGAGCAGGGAAATTATAGAAATAGGAGTGTGGATAGCCGTTGTATTAGAGCGTTTCGAAATGTATTTAGAGAGAAAATTAAGCACGGTAGTTGTAATACTGCATCAAATGTTACAATATATGGAAAGAGAAAAAGTATTATCATCATAACGGTATAAGCTCGATCAGTATAATTTTTTTGCTATAAGAAGTGCACCAATGCTTCGGCGACGCTTGATAGTTTCAATCATATTTATTACGTCTCTGTCGCATTCGCAGTCAGCGCGTACAAATCAGAGCGTGTACAATTCGACTGCTCTCCATACATGGCGGCATTCTGTCACGGACTCTACGTAACGTGTTCCGGCTGGAGCTGGCGTGACGCCAGAACTGAACTATATTTTGCTGTCCTCATATCGAAATTCAGGTAATTGGATCGTTTCTTTATGTCAAAGTCATTTCAATATATTTTTACATTTATATAATTTATTTAAAATTTTAATAAAAACAAAAATTGTATTGTGTACTAAAAACTAAAATTATTCCGACAGAATACTAGACATGTCAGAAGAAGTTTCCTCTACATCTAACGTATTTTGTGAATGAACACTCCAGCGACGCGAATTCCGGACCGATTGCACTTCTAAACGGCGTTACTTGTTAGTTAAATTGTTAGATATGTGTGTGCATGTATATTAATGTAGCTCTATATATATATATATATATATATATATATATATATATATATATATATATATATATATATATATATATATATATATATATATATATATATATATATATATATATATATATATATATATATATATATATATATATATATATATATATATATATATATATATATATATATATATATATATATATATATATATATATATATATATATATATATATATATATATAACTACACACGGATAATTAAATATTCAGTACGTAGTGACTTTAATTATCCGTTTTTTCTGACGTTGAAAACAAGGAAATGTGTCCTTGGTTTCAACGTCAGAAGTTATGTAATATATTAAGTACAATTGTAATCGTAATAGTAACTAACACAACATCTTATCAAATTGGATGGCAAAAAGCAAACACGGCCGAGCAACCGGCAAGGCCGTAATCGTTATGAATTCGGTAGTACAGGTTTAATTACTAATGTGATGTAATAGTAACACATAAACACTTCACCTTCATATTGTCTCAGTTTAAAATGCCACTTAATTACCACGCTTTATAGTAATCACTCGCTTATTATACTAATTATACTATATACACTTTAAACTATAAAATAGGTAAGTTGATAGTTTGTTTCCGATCGAATAGTTACCTGATTCTTGTCTCATACGTCATCTTAAATGTAACTTCATCTTAGACATGACGCCACGGCGTTTCTCATATTAAATAATCAACCGACAAACTGAATTAAATGTAATTAAAAATTTCGTTATTTCCGATATGCCTAAGTTAAATAATTTTAGATTTATGATGATATGGTAACATTAACGACAGGAAAAAATAGCATTTTACTTTGCAATACATTTCATCTCATTGTTTCATTCACACATTTCGTATCGGTCAGCTGACGGATGAACGCTCAAAGCGAGATCACCGTGTTACAGGTGACAGGCGTGAGTGCAGATCTGTGTCAGAGTCAACTCGAGCTTCAAGAGATTTCTGTTGGCCCGCATTATTATTGTGCGTATAATTGAACACTTCTACCGTTGTAATTTCGTACAGAAAAAAATATTTGCATTATTAATTAAAATTTCAACTGGTTAGGGAATATAAGAGATATATAACTCTATGTACAAAGCAAAAAGCGTTTTATCAAACATTTTTGATTTCTAGTACTAAATAATCTCAACATTAGGTTGAGCGTAACAAAGAAATATTTATAGAGCGTTTGCTCTAGAAGACTCTTAAAATAGAAACAACACTTAAATTCGCTCTCCGCTACCGGCATTGTTTGTTTATGAAATGTAAATAAAGCTTCAGGTTCGGGTAATTAACAACAGCACTGTTATTGTTGCAATTATTGATAAATACCGGCTGAAATATTGTAACAGGTGTATTTTGATTTACGAGATAAATAGGAAAATACTCTTGTAGTAAAGTAAAATAAATAAGAATATTAGGAATACTTCAATTGCGTGTGTTTCAGACATTGTAAGTTAAATGGATGAACACACACCGCTTATGCCACATTGTTCTGTTAACAGATCCAATTAATTGCAAAATTTCGTTCTCGCCGACTGGAAATAGAGCCCACAACCACCGCGTAGAAAGGCAGACGCTATGCCACTGTGCTGCAAGGTAATATACTTACATACAGCTTTTGAAGAATAAAAACGACAGCGTTGACATATATCCACTGTACTATTTCTTTGCACTACTTGAGTTATATATGACTAGTGCTGGAATAGGACGTGAAATATGTTTTTATTGTTAGCAACCACACAACATACGATGCATTGAGTCTCTACACTGAAATAATATTGACGAACATCTGCTGAAGCATGCAGATACAACTGACACGGGAACATAGGGTTATGCATATTCTATAATTTGAAATGATACTATTATATCTACATATCTAAGTGAAACATCCTGCACGAATCTGACCACACAAGAGATTTTTGTGTAGTATTTTTTCTTTCCACAGACTTAGCAAAATAAATAATATTCAGTGTCTTCATTTATTCAAGGTGTAAGATAACTTATTTATTGAAAAATAATGTCGACTATACTATCGTTAATGTGAAAAGAACCTTTTTAATATGTATGTAAAATTATTTATAAACTAACTAACTAACATAATAAAATTATTTATTAATTTAAAAGTAATTTTATTTTACTGTTATCGGTTATTGATTCAGCGCAAATTTAAATAATCTCTGAATCATTGCAATTTACCGAGTAGTTTGAGGTAGCGGGGCAGTTTCACGCGAGCGAAATATAGCGAACGTCGTAACGTGAAGAAAGACTCCCGGCGACGTGAGGAGGATTCTAAATGTAGTCTTGCATAAATGCAAGTAAGCTACGAATGCAGCTCCGTGTGGTGGAAAATGTTGCATTTTATGATGTACCTTTAAAATGAAAGCTAAGCTATTTAATTTTATGCTAAAGCAGCATTTTGTATTACATTTCAGGTTTAAAAAGTAGGAAGAGGCCACGTCGGAATGTACGGTTACAATTTATACGTATCACTTGTTTCGCGATTGATATACATATCCTTCAAATTATTAACTTAATAAATTCGTTTAAGATGATAATATTTATTTTTTATATAATCATTGTAATTTGGTATTCTATTGATAATCTTTAGTTTTACTTAAACAAGAAGATGATTGTGGAAAACCCTTCATAGACTGGTTTAGCGTTTAAAATTCGTAATTGTGTACGTGAAAGTAGTGGGTTTTCTCTCCATACATTGAAATAATACAAAATAACGAAAAACAGTATCCGGCTCCGCCAGCCAACACTTAATATGCCTGAAATGGAAGAAATGTGGTAATAGAACTGGTTTTACTGTTTTATATGAAAATTTTATAAACAAAAAAATGTTGGTTATGGCAAATACTATTTATAAAAATTAACAAGCTTAAATACTCATTTTGTGTGAAATGAACTACTCTATAAGTTTTAATCAGTTATGTCTGATAGACATGTGTATATATTTTATTTTGTAAGTTGTTGTTGTAACGTATTGACAAGTTTCACAGGTTTAGGTGAAATGAAAAAAAAAGTATGCATCAATGCTCATTTTTTTTAATTGCCTTGACTTCAAAGTTTGTTTTTTACTGTGCCTTAACAAGGCTATAAATATAAGCTAATATCACTTAATAATATTATTTTTATTTTCATTCTTTCTCATAATATGAAGAAAACGATCTTGACCGGCGGATAACAAGATCATCCTATAAGAGTTATTCTTTTTTCTCTTTGAAGTACGGAACCCTATAAAGAAAATAATTTTGTTAAAATAATTAAATACTTGAAGCGAAATTACCCACCTCCTGCTATTTCGCAACTATTTCATTACATTTTACTACGTACAAGTTGAGCGTTGAGTATTACACGGAAATTAAACGCACCTAATATCTTTGTTCTGTAGCGAATACTTGTTTAGAACAAAAATTAATTTATACTTAAAATGTATACATAAATCTTAGTTTATTGTACTTTGTTTTACAATTAACTATTTTTTTATTGACGATATGACTGTTACTAAATCAAACATGAAAGTATAAGTATGTATTGGGACCATGTCTTGTTCTCAATCGGCTGCGTTGTGTTCCGCCTATATGTCATCTTCACATGACTTTACCTGACTTCTGATTTTGTAACAAAAGTAACACAAAAAATATCCTATAGCTGCCTAATAATAACAGTTTAAACGATGTAAAGCGCTAGTAAATGTAGTAGCATTCTACATATACTGGTAGAGTACGCTACACTACACTACGCACGCCACGCACACAAACACACATATTTATTCAAATCACTCGACTGAGTGGATATTGACTTGATATAATGAAAATAAACAATGCTAATGAACATCGAGCACAATAACAATAATACATGAAATAATTATTCTCTACGAGAGTCTAGTTCTAATTACTCGTTGAAATGAATGTGCTTTATAAATAAAATTCCATCAGTATTCTAAAATGAAAGCGAGGGCGAGCAGAGGAAGTACATGTTAATGATAAACATGAAAAAGGTTTCTATATTAACGAATATTTCTAAAAATGGAATATCTAGCTAACTTTTTATTGAGTAATTCTCGTTTAGGGTTATTATGTATTACTTCGTAATACGTGTATTTAAATAATGATTACCTGGCGGTGCTACAACGCTATAATGCTACGACGTTACAAAGCTATGAATGCATACAATTTCGTAGCAATGCTACGAAGTTGAGACACAAAAGACGAGCTTGAATTTTAACTGGAGTTAAATATAAATATTACTTTCACTATAGTATTTTATTTTTATTATTTACAAATATTACTTTACAATTATTTACAAATATTACTTTACAAATATTACCGTCGTGGCGCAGAGGCGCAACGTCTGCCTGTAACGCGACGGTTACTGGGTTCGATCCCCAGTCGGGGAAGATGGATTTTTCTATTTCCATTTTCTTCGCTCTGGCAAACTATATTACTTTTATATACTTAATTCAGTAAAACAGGACTCTTTACAAAATTATTAGAAATATTATAAAAGACTTTAGTTATTCATGAAGTTTGTATCATTACTATACTGTATGTGTATACTGTATTAAAATAAAGTGAGTGACATTATTTCAACACATCATACGTCCACGCCAAACGCCCGAACTTGTTACTACTAGTTTTACTTACCAAGGATATTCGCCTATAGGTATACAAGGAAAATATTCCCTTCTTTAGCTAATGTCCATAAAAACATATATCGCTTACAGCACATTACATTTATGAGCCCTGAGCCGAGTGTAAGACGCTCGTAAACCACGAGTGAAACAATCATTACGTCATAAAGTGTATGAGAATGTTGATGTCGTCACCAAATGTGGCACAATGAAAGTGCTATTCAAGTAGTAACACATTTTTCATAATGATATGGTATACCGCAGTTTGTAAAAGCAGCGACTTGGTGTTAAGGTTTTCTTTAGGTTTTCTGTATCTTATTATACTTACTTATTTACTTAAGTACATATTCGTTACTTACTTTGAATATTTTTTTTGCAAATTAAAGATATGGTCAATAGTTAATATTATTAATGTAATTCCTAGGATAACCAGAAAATATTACTTTAGTAGCTTGAGTTTGCTATCTATTTAATCTTTTTAATTATTCTTCATTTTCAAGCTAATAATACAACTTAAAAACGTTGACAAATTGAAAGTAATGGTTATATGTACTCAACCTTTATGAAATTTTAAAGATTTTTTTATACATTTTAATTAAACATCAATATTCTGTTAGTATAATTACAGCCTTATATATAAAGTGAATACAGTAAAACAGTTTCTGTCTGTGACACGATAGTTTATTTATTTTGTTTCTTAATAAATACGACTTTTTATTAAGCCACAACATATATTAAAACGTGCTCCAGTTTTTCTCATTTTTCTCTCTGAGATGTACGAGTATGATTTTATTCACAGTCAAAGCCATTTGGGTAGACATAAAAAGAAATGCTCCGACTTCGCAGAATCAGGCGCTAGGGCCAGTCGTCTGCAGGATGCATTAGACCGCACAAAGTGAAGCAACTAAACAGGAAAACGGACTGCGCCATATAAAGGCAGACATTCTACTAAGAAAAAGAAAAATCTATTCTAATTTAACATTTGCATTTTGTGTATTATAGCACAGTTGGCAAGTAGCTCGGGTCCGCGTGCTTGGTACGGGCTCTCATCGTGCTCCCCCTCTTAAAGTAAAATGTCGTTGTTTACAATTTCCTAAGCGACATATTGGGTTACGCTACTTAATACTCAATATCTCTAATACGATAGCAAAGTAACGGAGGGTGTGATACGTGACTATACTAAAATGTACAGTACAATATACGCAAATGTAGCAGTATATTTCGTTCCAACCTTGTACATTATAATAGCAACAAGTAGGTTATTTTAACTATTTATCATTTTTAAAGTGATTTTTATTGCTTGTTTCATTAATTTGAGGATCGTTGTGATGTAGAGGCGTACCTGTAGACGCGATGATTTGTGGGTTCGATTCCCACTCGGAAGATGGATTTTTCTATTTCCATTTTGTTCGTTCTGGAAATTAGGCAAAGCGTGACATTGAGTCCGGAGATGTCCGTTGAAACCGGGGATGGAGTACCTTAATACTAAATACCTACGGTTCCTGCGGTTCCCTCTGCTGGTTTACCCTGCTATATGTGGGATAGAAGTAATAATTATAATAATTGAACAATAGTAATTGATTAATTTAATTTTATAATTTATATCATATATGAAATGCACACACATAGCTTTCTGCTTTATCTCACATATGCTCGTAGTATGTATTGTAAGTAGAGACAACCCTACAAGACATGTCCTTTAAAATACATCACACTATAGAGTGAAGGAAGCGCTTCGACGCGAAGCACGTAAATAATGAAGGAAGTAAGGATAAATAATCATATTATATTAAATATTTAATAATTTATAGCTTTTATTTAACAAATCTAATAAAAATAAAATAAAACACAGAAATCTGTTCATCCATTACGGACGGTAGTTTATGTCGCAATAAACGTCGCAGCGGTAGAGAAGTCAAAATAAACATTTGGTACACTACGTAAGGCTTCTTCTGCTGTCTTACACAATATATTGTGTACGTGTGTGTGTACCTGTGTGTGTGTGTGTGTGTGTTGTATTAAATTTGCTTTTTATTATTTTTATGTAGCTTCACGCTTTATCCCACACATGGCAGGGTAGGCAGAGGGAACTGAAGGGACTGTTGGAACCTAGTGTTAAAACACTCCGTTACTTAGTCCCTGCTTTCTTCGTCCTCGCCGCCTTTTTTTCCGCCTTTTTCGAGGCATTGCGTGTTTAGTGGAGGAACTCGAACGCCACGCTTTGCCTAGTTGCCAGAGCGAAGAAAATGGAAATAGAAAATCTATTTACCCCGACTGAGGATCGAAATCAGAAACCGTCGCGATACAGGCAGACGTTGCGTCTCTGCGCTACGAGGGTCCTCAATTTCTTCTACTTCTTTAAATAATCCATTTTTTTAAAAAATTAAAACTTTATTGAAATATATATAACTGTGTGTTTTTTCACAAAAATTGAAAATCATAACAAGTATGTGATATTTATAACACAAGTATTTCATGACCAGTAAGAAAGAAAACTAAGAATAATCATTATAACTGATGACATCACACTATATTTACCTTTGAAAACATAACCTAGCTACTTACCCAGCTAAACAGCTTTATGTTTAGAAACTTTAGTAAGAGAGTATATGAAGTATATTATAATATTCGCCATACTGAGATGAATCCAGCACACATGCCCGAGTGCGACAACGAGTGCGTTGTAAACAAAACGTCGCCCCGACTCGATTGTACTAAACAATGTAACCGACAAATCCGATTGCAGAAATGAAACATTTAGAAACAAAGCGCGTCATACGAGCTGCGACCAACGTGCTACGAAATACCTACGAAATAAAGCTCAGGGCTACAAATGATACTTCATTTCATTATATATAAGTTATAGTTTAGAATTAGTTTTTTGAATATAATAATATAAAAAACGAATATAGTATTGTTATCATAAATTTCATTTTATTTTTTTATGATTTTTTGAAGTTAACACTACCTATCCACACTGAGGATTGATTCGTGTTAGTTTTTTCAAAGGACACGGGTACATATCCCCTGCGTTTTAATTTTTATATCTTTTCTTTAAGTAATCATTTGAAAATTTAGTAAATCCTTTTTAGTATTATTAAAAACGTATCACCAATATCAGTAACTCGTTTGGAAGGGACATAAACGAGAAACTGATCTTAAGATAGTATTTCCACGTTATACGAAGCAAGAACGTGGGGTGAGTGCGGAAGGGTAAATGAAATAACATTAGATATGACGTTTATTATCAATCGTAATCGTAAAGAAAAAGAAATATTGCAAGGATTCCAATATTGACAACGCTATTTTAGTGAATCTTGTGAACTTAATTTATCACTAGAGTTTTCAAATAAAAGAATATGTACATATTTATATATACATATATAAACATATATGTACTACATACATATATGTTAATAATTTAATTATATATATATATATATATATATATATATATATATATATATATATATATATATATATATATATATATATATATATATATATATATATATATATATATATATATATATATATATATATATATATATATATATATATATATATATATATATATATATATATATATATATATATATATATATATATATATATATATATATATATATATATATATATATATATATATATATATATATATATATATATATACATATATATAATTATGTATTCAGATTTGTAGTATATGTGTAGTTCCAATAACCTAGTATACTATATGCATTGTAATTACCGTTCTCATCTCATAAGGTTGTACTCATCTATCTCGTCGCTCGTCGCTCTACAAGCGCCGTCTTGGAGATCAATAAAGCAAATATTGGATGGCTGGAGCGCCGCAAGCGTAGCGCTATTATCCGCTACCGAACTGAGAACTGAGTACACTTTGTGTATACATTTTGAGAAACAATAGTTATCGAATGTATCAAATATATTGCTAGATTAATCGATATTAGGTTAATTTAAGCGGAGCTTTTAGCAAAAGCAGAACATTTGAGGCGTAATAAGCTGGTATTGGCATAGGGATTCCACAATTATTATAAAAGGCTAACTTTCCTGTAAGCTTCTCCGAATTAACTCAAGGATACTTAGATTTAAAGTATACAATATTGGATATCCATCCAAGTCAATAGATAGTTAACTTCTAATTAAAACTTGGTAAATTAAAATTTGCTAGCTTATGCACTCATGTTATTTGAAATACATATACATTATAATTTATATTAATACTCTCATTTTTAACTTTTGATCTACCATAGAGATCCATACTTTGTAAATATTATATTATTTCTTACAAATATGAATAAAACAATTCAAACTATAAATCACTTTTGGTTTTAAATATCATCTTGCACCAGCCCGCTTCAGCCACAGTCTATACAATCGATATAAAGCGTAAAAGTTGTAAATAACAGTGACAAGTCGGTCGTATCGCGCGGGAACGTTTCGTACCGACGACGTCGTTTGCGGACGCGGCTTTGTTCACGAAATGGTTCTGGGAAATTGCTTGAGACATCAAAAATTATTTTATTTGTGGCATATTATCTGTTCGTAAATGGCTCGAGACGACGACAGGTGAAACGATGTAGAATATGATTAGTTTAAATTCTAAGATTAAACGAAACTTACTACTAATGTGTACTTATTATTAATGTGTTTAGATAAATTTTAATGAATTTCATAGTAAAGCATTTGATTGAGTTGATATAAAAATATTCATATTGTAAGCTAAATAAAGCATGAAATTTTATACTAAAAATATTTATCTATACTGCTATATTACTACATTAGTGTTAAAATGAGCGTTTGCTCACATTTTTTAAAGAGAGAGACAGTAAACAACGACTATGTTAACTAAAATTGTCTAGTGATATTTATTTTTACTTTCTCCAACATATGGGCCATACAGGCCCATATGTTGGATACGATATCGATGTCAATATATTATTTATTAAAAGCTTTTCATGACATTCAGTAAATGTTTTACAATGAAAAGCTCAAAAAGCACCGGCGAGCGGACACTAAGTGACGTGTACTGGAAATCGAATATTTAAAGTGGCAATGTAAGTAATACAAGGAAGCTTTTAATAAAGATGTATGGAGCGGGAACTTATGTACGTATAAAAGCTTTAGACTTAGTATACATTATATTGTGTTCAAACACAGTATGTTTGCTAGAATATGTAATGTAATAATAGAATATATAATAGAATATATAATGTAGAATATGTGTTTTTTGCGTTTTTTTAACAAATATAATGATTCAAAGAGTAGTAGACGAACATTGCATATGATAAAAATATATAATGTGATATTTCTCATGACTAATGTTTAAAAATAACTTTTAATGAAAATATGTTTAAATATGTAATGTAACAAATAAGCTGGGTATATTGTATATAAAGATTTTCTACCGTATAATTAGTATCAGAATTACATTTGTAAAAAGCCGGGGCAAGTTGATAGTTTTGATAATAATAACCGAAAATAAAAAGCTTACCGAAAATAAAAAGCTGGATTTGTAACGGAACTTGGGATGAGATTAATAATTCACGTCAGGTTCTTCTGTCAGAGATGAAAAAAGGCACTGTGACTATTAACAAAGTTATCAAAGGTTTGAGCGCATCTACTCGACTACAGGCGAAGGCGACCGCTGTCAGTCGCAAGAGTTGTTAGATCTATCCATATGCTATTTCAAATTTAATTTTCCATATAAAATCTTCTTTGTTGTAAATTACGTAGTATATTTAAGCACTAAATGTAATAAAAGTAATGTAAATATAATTATAAAAAATATTTTTATGTATTTATTGTAATGAAAAATCAATCAAGTTCTCGCTGTTCACCTCACTATAAGCGGTATCTAGTAGTAGTAGCCGTACCTACAAGGCAAAGATATATAGGTGTATTCCCAGACAACCTGTCAAAAATTGAAAATATTTGTATTTGTTCCTAAGCAAAAGTTGTTAAACATTTACATGAAAAGGAAAATAATTTATAAAACATTTTTCATTCACATTCACCACGTTAACGCTCGCATTTGTAAGTAGTTTTAACACCACATATATTTCCTTTATTTCACGAAAAACTAAAACAGCTGAGTAACATATTACGATGGTCTTTCATTTCTACCGCGTAATTTTCTGTTAAACTGAAGCTATTTAGTATATATATATATATATATATATATATATATATATATATATATATATATATATATATATATATATATATATATATATATATATATATATATATATATATATATATATATATATATATATATATATATATATATATATATATATATATATATATATATATATATAAAGTGTAATTGCAGCTGAAATAGGAACATAACTGTATAATTGAATGAAAACAAACGCAGCTACAAAGAGTTACGATGAGACTACTTTTTCGGTTGTTCCTAGGATAATTGTAATATTGAAACTTATTCTAAATAGTGTTGAAATGTCGTTTTATATTATAACTTGTACAATGACGAGAAAATCGATTGATTATTATTCCTTTTTTCAAATTCCACTGTATATTATTTATAGTGTCTAGATATATACTTACTGATTAAGCACTTGTCCCTTTTTGCTTTTATTTTGACAGATCGTGTAAAGTGAATTTTTAATTACTATAAGCTATAGTTGTGCTCACTGTTGTATACATCGTGAACTTTGTATGTATTATAATAATTGTATTAATTTTCTTTATAAATGTTCTCTGTAATGAGGTTTTCAGCTGCCATTGTCGTAATAACCACAAATACCATAAATAAATAAAGTTAAATTATAAAATATAATGTACAATCATTTATTGACCAAAAAGTGTCATTGATAGAAAATAAATAGCAATTTTATATAACGTAAAACATTGTTGATCCCAAACAAGCAAGGCAACGAACAACTAAGTTACTTAAGCGATAATTTCTTAAATCGTATTAGCTGCAAATTCCTAGACGTAGCGTCGTAGTCTCATGTTACGGCTGTGAGCAGTCGCGCGGCAAAGCCTGATGAGATTACTATCGCCTGCACTGTGACCCCCCGCTACCCCCGAGACCCTGGAACCCCCCGTGAACCCCTGCAGTGGTTGGGGTCAGGCTAACTTGATGGTCGATTGCTTACTTAATATAGTAGAACTGCATTTTATTTTAAAATATCTCTCAAGTTGAAAAAAATAGTTATAAATATATATATTATAATATATTATAAATATCTTAAATAGTAACTTAATCTTGTATTTTTCCTATCATTTAATCATCAGGGACCTGTCCCTGAACGTACACGATTTATATCTATACTAGGTTTTTTATTTACGCTATTCTTCATCGATTGAGACTTACTCGCTATATTTAAGGCAAAAATTTAAGAACTTATTTCTGTTATACTATAATAAATATTTACAATAATTTCTTATCTCCTTAGAATTCCACGTGACACAGCAGTTATCTATATATAATAAATCTTTTGTATTCCCAATACAATGTCGGTGCGACTTTGTGTTTTCAATTAGCTAGGTTTAATTAGCATCGGCTCCTGGTCTGTGGCCAGCCGTGAAATTACGCCGCCATCAAGCTCGCCCATAAAACATCTATTACGGGCGCTTTTACTTCTCTTTGGCAAAGAGAGTCCGACTGTTCTCAGAAATTAGGTGGAAATAGCTTTGTTTGTTTAGTTTTACTATTCAGTGAAGATATTTCGGTTGTTTCTTTAGTTTCTTTATTACAACTCATTTATTGGATCTTTCTTACTCGTGAGTAACATTAAAATGTTGGTCGGTTTATGTGTTTCATATTAAACAATATACAGTAAATTACGTATTATTGTTGTCAATTGTGTAAGTAATAAGATGACTTGTTGTCGAAGTAATGTCCATTGTAAAATCTGTAGCTTAATGTTTTCATACTTGTACTTAGAAACAAAGAAGTAAAATTTTAAAGTAAAACCTTGCTCTTTTATCATAACACCTCCAACCAACTCGACCGTCCATTTCTGTGAAATAACTCCCTTTATTTTTGTTTTACGTGACATTTCTTGTTTTCTGATTCAGATATTTTATAGAGAGCATGGAGTGTAAACTTTTGACCAACACTGAGTTTCAAAGCTAAATGACTAATTGATACAGTAATATTATAATTTTAACGATATTTTCTTTGTCATTATTAAAGAATATTTTTATAACATTTTATGTCTTCACGCTTTATCCCGCATATTGCAGGGTAGGTAGAGGGAACTACAGGAACCATATGAAGTTAGTGTTAAGACACTTCATTGCTTAGCCACTGCTTTCTCCGTCTCTGCTTTCTTATTATAAAGAATATTATATTATATATAACATTTCTATTTTAAATAGTAACTTAACCCTATAATATTCCGGCTATCTAATCATCAGGGAGGCGTCCTAAATGTACACAATCCATATTCATACTAATGATTTTTTATTTAAACTATTCTTTATCGATTGGAATTGCTATATTTTTGCAAAAACTAGAAAATTTCTTTCATTTCTATTATACTATAGTAGTCTTCACCGAATGTTACAAAAGGTGCATAAAGCTTAATTATATAAAGTAAGAATATTGTTAGCTTAAAACAAGCATACTGACATATAACGACCACAAAAGGAATTAGCGATTTCGAGCATTTTGGCAGGAGGCTCGATTGGCAACAAAACAATCGACGTTGATTAGTTCAATAGTTGAGAAGCACTGCCGTCAGCCGGAGGGCGGGCGGACGCAAGGGCGGGCGGGGATCGAGGACGGAGACTCCACTCTTATTGTCTATTCTTTGTGTAACCGAGAGCCTTTCAGTTTAGCGCAATTAGCCCCCTGTTTATTGCTATCTAAGTCCGGATATATATCCGTCATCCGTCCGGATGGATTTTATATTCCGGTTAAAATGTTTTGGTAATTCGTTGATATTGAATTGACACGTTACGTAAATATATTTATATTTTTTTGTCTGTTTCTAACGACAGTGGACGAGGTAAAAAAGGTATGCAGGGACCGCAGTGTTTGACGCTCTCCTTGCTTCTCCTTTCGCTTCTCTCTGACTAGTGATAAAGCATGTATGTCTGTGTGTATATTATATTACCCCACTACGCTCCTATTTCAAAGCTTTTATTTATCTAATAAGCTGAGTCAAGCAATTAAATTCCAAATTGTTATTTATCTACCGTGTACCGGTTACTGCCTAAAAAATTTCACGATAAAAATTATTAGTCTATATATTGAAAAAAAGCAGACGGGCAGCGGACTGCGTAGTGTCACAGTGGCACAGCGCTTGACTGTGAGTTCGATTCCCACTCGAGGGAAATCAACTGTTATTATTTTTACCGCTCACAGTGACAAGACAGCGTGACGTTGAATTTCGCTACTCAACACGAAGTGTCTTTGAAGGTGGAAAACAGAGAAATAAAATGCTCTGATTTTAACATTATGCGCAAATCTAAAAAGTTATTAAACACTATAAGAAGTGAAATAATGATTTTCTTGTTCCATATTACTTTGAAATAACGTAGTTTTATTCAGTAACATTATATCAAATACATATGTAAGAGTTTTGAATTATGTAATAGATAAGAGGCGAGAAGAAAATATATTTTTTACGTAGAAAGAAGAAGAACCTGGAGACAATAGAAACGATATAATGTCTTCTATTATTAATCATAGTGTGAAACTACAAGATAGATTTATTTGTGGCGTAGTGTGGAATAAGTTGAAATATTTTTGCGCGCTGTCGCGCGTAGTTTGCCAGAGCGAATAAAATGAAAATAGAAAAATCCATCTTCTCCGATTGGGGATCGAACCCAGTAATAGTCGCGTTACAGACAGACGTTGCGCCTCTGCGCCACGACGGTCCTATATATGTATATTTTATAATAAATGACAGAAAAAAAACGTTGTTTCTGGAATCAAACTCACGACTACATTGCAGAAGTATTACTTTACTTATAGCAAATTTAACGAAATTGCTGGCAAATTCCAAAGGCATTGATAGAAGCCTTACTCTATGTATAGGTCTTTATATACATATATAGTATGTAGCTGTATACATTTGCATAGATATTGTCTTAGATTTGATAAAGCGAGGATTACGATTACGCAAATGGACGGGCTTTGTCTTCGTTATCTTAATGTATTATATTATTGATTGCGTCGTTGTTCATTAACTTAGAAACATAATTAATTCATTGAGCATAAATAATAAAATAGCTTAAGTTACTATAACAACTAGACGACCTTAAGATATACTTACTATATTTAATTTTGTGAATTAATCACAATTCCTTATTAATTTAATAACTGCTACATATAACAGGATAGGTCGATAGCCAGAGTGTCAACTCTTATATACAAATTATGTCATATCCGTTCTCCGTTCGTATCAAATTGTGTGTCTATTTCTATGTACGTCAAGTTAATTTATCTTATGAAAATTTGCAGCTATTAGCTACTAATATTTTTAAATTTTTAAACAAAAATAAATTCGAATATGCGGCAGGTTGTCCTTCATCAGCTTAAGTATATAATGTGAAGGTTCTTGCGTAGTTAGAATCTATACCGAAAAAAATCTAAATGCTTAACTAGGTAAGCACATTTAGTTGTAAAACGATGTCCACTTATAAATAAGAACTTGTAGCACAAAAATGAATGTATTTATACTTAATATGATATATGCCACAAAGCCATAAAAACATTCGTGACATTAGATCATCATACACAGTGATTATCATATACATCGATATTTAAATTTAAAAAAAAAAATAAATATTGAAAAATGTGTGTAAAATGTCAATTCTAACTTCAATACAATAGAATCTCAATTAATTTCACGCTGGATCGACATCCTCAGAGCATTAAATCGACATACACAGACATTTAAATAAAAAACACCAGGAGGATATATAGTGAAATGAATGTTCTATGTACTCTCAATTCGAACAATGAAAACCTACAATAGAACGAAGTATCGCAAAATATATCGTAACGAAACAGATCTTTCAAAGGAGCATCAAGCTATACCTAAGCCCTGATTAATCCTCGCCCGCTAATAAGGAGGGAGCGAGCCTACAATTGCGAGCAGGAAGCACTCGATCTCACAACTTCCCTCCTCGAAGGACCTCTTGACCTCTTTGTATGTCATGACATTAGCTCTTCACAAATATACGCTGATTTTTCTTTCAGAGAATCTAATGACGTGTTTACTGAATATCTTACTACTTTTAGGAATTGTGAAGCTCAATATATTCGCTAGTAATTTAAGCTTTTCAATATATTTCATTAAACAGTTGATTTAGAAGATGTACATAAATGTTGTTTTTAACACAAATAGTTTCAAAATAAAATTATACAAGTAAAATGCACTATTCTAAATATATTATATTTATACAAAGATGAAAGCCAAATGACAAACGTCAAACATACAAAAAAAATATAAGGACTACTTTACACTTTGCTACTCAGTAAAAGTAATCCACCACTGAAGTCCACCACTCAGCATGGATTATGTGTGTAACGCAGATAGTAATATATATATATATATATATATATATATATATATATATATATATATATATATATATATATATATATATATATATATATATATATATATATATATATATATATATATATATATATATATATATATATATATATATATATATATATATATATATATATATATATATATATATATATATATATATATATATATATATATAGCTTACAATAAGTGATGTATGAATAAGTAGTAATCCTACGTTTGACCCAACAAAGGTAAGCAGCAAGTGCTTGTCATGCCGTCTTGAGTCGGTACTGTGTTACGAGCTGGCGATAATCGCATCAGGCTTTGGAAACGCGACGCCGCGCCGAGTCCGCCCGGAAATTCCTTAGAAGTGTTCACGAACCGGAACTATTACATTCCTTCGATACAATTGGCAAATAGCTTAAGTTAGCTAATATCTTGTTAAATATTTTTTAATTTAGATATTTGTTCTGTTTTTGATATATTCATTTTTAATATTAATTACACCACATTAATTAAACAATATGTTTTCATATAAAACACTTGTATTATTAACGTTATTGTATTTTGATTTTATACTAAAAATATAAAAGGAAGCTTATAATTTAATGTAACAATATTTTATTACACCATAATAAACTAAATAAATAATTTTATTATTAATAAATAATCTCGTAATAATAACAATAAATCCACTCTCAGCACATCTACATACAAATAAAACCGTCGCTCGACTAAATATAATTCAATGAAATTGAAACTGCATCTCCATCTAACTGCAAACTGCAGGCAAGTAAGGAATGCTCGAGTTTGAGAATTTACTGCTTCAACCTCGAAGCTTGATCGCTTCCTCTGAAACCTAGCCAGTGCTACTTTACTAACATTCTTACAATTAACTATCGTTATATCATAATTATTCTTGAACTATCTATCGCTTGCTTGAAATAATTTAAAGTAACTAAAAGTATATTTATTTTACATGAATCCTCTTAATTTATGGCGTATATTCACTTCGCCAATGTCACGTTGAATAGAGAACACACTTTTTTTTCTTCTTCTTTCAAGATATCTCCGTGTCACTCTCGTGTCGTTGTCATGCCGTTGTAGTGTCATTAACGTGTCGTTGTCGTGCCGTTGTCGTGTCGTGTAGTTGTGGAGCCTCTAAGAGCAATAATTTTGACTTCACTTCTAACTAGACGGAATATAAATAAACAGGTACTATTATTCTAACAAACTTTTTCACTCTAGTTAAAAATAGTACTACAATTTATAACATAAAATATATCTCAAATGTATATAATTGCTTGGGGAAACTTAACATATTCAAGTTAAGTCTCTACAACACGATAATTATCTTCATTATCAGTTCACTTCCGCGCTCGACGCAGACTCCTCCAGTAAATGAAGCTAACCTCAAAGTTTTTCTATAAAACACTTGACGTCGATTGAATCGACGGCGAGCGCTATTATGCGAGACGCTGCGTTGGTAACTTACAAATTGTGAATATTATAAATACTCGCCGGCGCTGTTATTAACTTTGTTTATTTAAAAAATATAAAAACACAAACAATAATTAATTATATAATGATCATAATTATGAATCGAAATATTATTATAATAATAATGTCCGCTGAAGCGTTGTAGTTACGTGACGACATAACTGTTATTGCGATGATTTTGGGATCGATGCATTCGAGGGAATAAATCAATTTTAATTTTCATGCTCGAAGAGACAAAGTACGAACTTAAATTCCTCGGAATAATTAAGTTGATAGTTGAAATACGAAGATTTTTATTTCTATGTTTAGACTAGGTAGCAGATAGAGGTCCAGGTATTAGGTAGAAGTATACATATACCTATACCTCACAGGTAGCAGGTAGATGTTCACTTGCTATATGCGCCATATGTCGCGAAAATAGTTCATTTTTTTAGTTCAGTCTGTACATGAAATATCTTACTTTTAATCTTTATTGGCATACATTCACATATATATGTATACATAAATAAGTGTACGTAATAACAGCACTACGTCGTAGAGATAAAGTTATAACGATTCCACTTCAGGCGAATTGGCTATTTACCAACCTTCTATTAACTGTAATATTTCTGAACAGAGCAGTGTCAGTTACAGATGGGTCGCTACTTGTTACTTCCTTTTAGATAAATTTGAAACTTTCACACTTATGAGTATCGCAATACGCGAATGACATTTGTTTTTTTTTCTTCTATCGTATTGTATGATCTAGATGTGATTAGTTTACGATAAAATTATTTATTATATTAATTTTTAATTGGTATTTGTGTTATTTTGCATTAATCTCAAAATAAAATAAAATTTTACAGATAATTAAACTGTGTTTGGTCATTCAGTTAAAAATAAAACTTTATTATGTTAAAAATATAACAAAGAGCTAGGCGTTCATACTGTACAATGAGAAATACTTCCTATATCTTTTATTAAAGATTTCCATGATACACTAACTAATCGGCTAAAACTTGTACATACATCTCTTGATTCATGAATTTACATACAAAATTCAGTAGTAATTGTTCAGAGTAATTTTAAATTTTCATGGGAGCCTCCTTATTCTAAGGTTATTTTTTTTACCTTCACGCTTTATGCCGCACATGGCAGGGTAGGCAGAGGGAACTGCAGGACCCATACGAAGCCACTGTTAAGACACTTCGTTTTGTGTTGTTTTCATCGTCCCTGCGCTACGGTTGTGCAAGCTTTTATTTGAAAACTAGGAAAGTACAGTTGGTGTATCTTTGAAATTAATATTTAAATAACATACATTTTAATAACACTTCTTAAATTACTGTTTAAATGTAAAAATCGAAATTCACAAAAATCTCATCTTATATCTCAAGATGGTTGCGTTTGTCCGTGGATTGTAACTATAGAGTAAATTCTTCACTGGGTCACGAACTACTGCAAAGTGTTCGAAACGTCGGGTTTCCAAAAAGTTTCAAAAACATTTGCATATATAATATATGTTTAATTTTTTTATATAATTTCTTTTTTAGCTTCACGCTTTATCCCGCACATGGCAGGGTAGGCAGAGGGAACTGCAGGAACCATATGAACCTAGTGTTAAGACACTCCGTTACTTAGTCCCTGCTTACTCCGTCCCCACTTTCCGCCGTTTTTTCGAGGCATTGTGTGTTGAGTGGCGGAACTCAACGCCGCGCTTTGCCTTAGTTGCCAGAGCGAAGAAAATGGAAATAGAAAAATCCATCTTCCCCGACTGGGGATCGAACCCAGTAACCGTCGCGTTAGCCGCGTTACAGGCAGACGTTGCGCCTCTGCGCCACGACGGTCCTCGGTTTTATTTAATATATATTAAAATCGAGAAAATGAAATCTATTCGGGTAAATTATACTCTTAAGGACTTTATCTATATAATATTTACTGCCTTGAATTACTAATACCCTGCTTACATCATATGTTCGGCAAAAGTTTTTAAAAATGTGACTATACCAAAGCATTTATTGGAAAAGATATTTCAATATTGCATATGGAATTTAATAACAAAATATAAGAGTATAATACAAATGATTTGTATTGTTCAAAGCGCGATGCTGAAATTACATACCGATATAGTATCGGAACGTACAGCGACGTACGATGAGCTTTTACCTTCAAAAGCTCATCGTACGTCATCGTACATGATATAGATGAATGAATATATTTATATATTAACATATCATATTTTCATCGACATATACTAAATGTTATGAAGTAAAAAAGTAATGAATTAAACGTAAATATAATTACAAATATATGTCTGTTACTTTAAAAAAACTACTTTATGTTTGGTTGTACGTTATGATAGATATGTGTAAGTACATGCAAGAAATAACTGAAAGAATGCAGAAAAATGTATATTAAAATTCGTTTTAAAAGCCGAATTTTAAAATATAATATTTAAGCCGTATAAGCTTAAAAAGGACCGTCGCGGCGCAGAGATATGCCTGTAGGTGCGACGGTTTATGGGTTCGATTCCCACTCGGGAGATGGATTTTTTCATTTCCATTTTCTTTGCTCTAGCAACTAAACAAAGCGCGGCGTTGGGTTCCGCCACTCAACACGCGATGCCTCGAAAATATAGAAGCTGAAATATTTTACCATCAACTTAAAGAAGACATACAACATTTTTGAACGCTACAGGATTTGAATCTGCACCTCTTGGAAAGTGTCTGATTACTTTGTCGACGAAACCATGTTTTCTAAATTTTATTTTAATTACTTAGTATATTTTAAATTATAAGAATTAATATTTAAAAATTATAAAAGTATAAAATATTTATTTTTATTTAAAAATCCACTTTAACTCTTAATTCCACATCCAAGTGTTTATATTATTTTTTAATTAATATTATTTATTTATTATTTAAATCACTAAAACGAAGCCTGTGATTTTAGTTATTCTGTAAGCATTGAAAATATTAGAAATCGCCGTCACTAATACCGCGACCTTTGATATTACACTATCCGCTTTCACGGTCCGCTTCCGCCGGACGATCTACTCATACGTGAAATAGATATAGCGTCCGAATAAAAACGTACTTTATTTTTATAGGGCAAAAGTCTAAAATTGTTCAAGCAGTAATTGATTTTTCAAATTACGTAACGGGAAAGACGTGATACTTGTTTGGTAAAAATTTAACCTGTTTCTGTTGTAATTTCCAACTGAAATGGGTCTCGTTTAGAATAATGCCCTTTATTTTATAGCATTAGATACTTTGTTTTGTTTTAAAAAAAGAAATGTATGTTGCGATTCGTTCATTTTGTTAAAATAGTATGTTTATTTATTTTAACTATAGAACGGAGAGCGGAGAGGAGAGGTGAACGGAGTAACAGAGAAATTTCTCCACGGTTTGCTTATAGGTATTGTCTCAAACTCTTATCTATTTATTTCTAGTACTTTCCAGATGTAGACAAACTGACAAAATATAATTTGGGTTTGGTTAGGTAAAGTAGCGAATTTAGGAGGCCTGTTTAGGCAACGCTCACGTCTCTATATAACACGATGGACCCCGCACTTCTACGTTAAATCTAAAATGCTAAGAAAATTTTTGTTATTATAATTTCATATTCAAAATAATCCAAGGATATCGCCAAATATTACACGAAAAATAACTTTAAATTAGTATAAACTTAGTTAAAAATTATTTCTATTCTATGAAATATACGTGCCTTTAGAAAAGTAGCTCCACTCGTTCTATTCACTTAATAAGTCGAATACACTTACGCTTCGTAAATATTTTAAATATAAATAAAAACCTGAGACGTACGTTTTCTTTAAAAAAACGGTCGAAGCAAGAAATCTTATATAGAAATATTTGAGATGAAATAAAAGAGGAAGCGAGTGCCATACACTTGTAGGCCTTGAATGGGGAAGAGAAGAGAGCTGGAGTGTAGCGCGTGACGGCCTTTGACCGGCTTCGCGGCTGAGCGCTTGTTAAAGGGCGATGCTGCTAGGGCGACCGACGACCTTATTTATAATAAATTAATAAATAAACAATTGTATATTTTAATATAGAAATTATCTTTAACTTATTTATAATACATAAGTTTAGTAAAATTTTAATATAAAATGTTTCAAAGTGAAGTTATAATAAAATCTTTAAAATCCTTTTGTTCTAATTTATGTAAATGTATATAAATTTATGCAAAAAATGTAAAATTAAATAGATAACGTAAAATTTAAAAAGTAGAATATTATATAAGTTTTCCCTTTTGAAACATATAAGCGATATTATAAAAAACACAGCTGTTTCGCACTTCGGTCGGTTTAGTGAAATCATTTACTTTAATTCCGTACAACAGTGCGGCAACGTACTGCTGTACTGTGTACTGGCGATGTAAGAGTACAAGCGTGGATTTGATTACTTTTCATAAAGCACATACTACAGACACTCCCAGACACCCCTTAGAATGAATGCATGTAAAGCGAATAATACCAACGCATGTGTTTAAATATAATAATATTTCGCCGGCTTTTCTGTTCCGCATGAAAGCCATGAAAGAGGATGGCCGAGCTTTTTAGATCTACAGCACATTCTAGACGTATTGTGGAAATAATAAGCGCAGAATACTTCATACTTATGTGCTGTAAATTAAAACGCAATTATGTATATATATATATATATATATATATATATATATATATATATATATATATATATATATATATATATATATATATATATATATATATATATATATATATATATATATATATATATATATGTATATATATATATGTATATATATATATATAGCGTATAATTTACTGACGTTCATATTTGCTGACACAAACTGAAACAACAACCTATCATCGTATATCATATACGGCCATACATACCACTATATACTATGTCAATCATCTTAGCAGCTGATTTGCCATATAGTAATGACGTAATAATAGTGACCTACGCAGATGATACGGCACTACTCTCATGTCACAAAGACCCCCACACGGCGTCTTTAAAATTACAAACACACCTAGACAAAGTGAGAAAATAGTTTAGGAAATGGAGAATAAAAGCAAGTGCTACAAAATCAACTCATGTTACGTTTACCCTAAAGCGAGAAAAATGCCCGCCGGTAAAACTGGATGGTATTGAACTACCCCAGCAAATATCTGCAATATACCTGGGACCTGGACAATAAGCTTACGTGGAGAGATCATCACATTAAGGCTTGGCAATATCAAGCTAATATCAAATTTAAGGAGTTATACTGGCTCATTGGCAGACAATCTTCATGTCGTATCGAGCTGGGGTTCGGCTAGTCATTCCTATATCGAACTCCAGACTTTACCTGGCGTCCCATGGTTTGTAAGAAATACAGATGTACACGAATATTTAGAAATGCCAAAAGTCAAAGAACAGATAGACAAGTCTCGTGACGCGTACAAATAGAGACTGTAACGTCATGTAAATGAATTGGCAAAAGACCTTATTAATAATGAACATAGCATATTTCGATTGACAAGGACCAGACTAGCTTTTGTCTGAAGCTATTTTAAATATGAGTTGATACACCAGTGGGTGTGCTTCCATTGGTTGCTCGTGTCTCACAAACTATTTAAATGTTGAGCAAATTGAATATAGCTGTAAGGCTGACTGCAAATAAAAAAAGTTCAGCAATCACATACACTTGAATATATTTAATATCATCTTTTTTCTAATACATGGTATAATTGTAACAATTCCTGCATCGTTCTAGATTTAAACGTTTTTATTGTGCCTGATCCGAACATAAAGCAGCTGCTATAGCAGCAGCTGATTTTAGACATGTTTATATAATATTTCTCTATAAACTATCAAATCTGAGACATTATTATAAAATACTATAGTATATTATAAAATAAAGGAAATAGAACGAAGCCTTTGCAATAATATATAGAAAAAGATTTTTTAGTTGCACATCTCTTGTAAATATATCGTGTTTGAGTTATTGCCTAATTGAGAGATGATGTCTATTTAGTCTGAAATTTAAAGTTAGTACTCTTAATAGAGTGGAAAAAATAAAAATTAAATACAACTATAAATAAATTCCCCAGATAAGACATCGAACTTGCAACCATCAAGTAATTGAGATTGTTTTCTACAGGAAATTATTTTCTACATAAATAATACTTCCCAGTCCTATTTCTTTGGAATTACGACTTGGCGTAATGTTCGCAGCAAGCAGTTAGCATCGTTCAATCTTCATTCATCACTTTGCTTTAATTAAATCATATAATTTATCGTCTTTTTTGTAGTTTTTTGAGGCGAAATATTTTTTCATTATTTTGGTTATTTTAGTTCGAAATAACCGAATGAGCTGAGGTAGCTCTTGTGTAAACTAAATATTAATATAAATGAATATAAATGCAGCTATTTCGGTGCATTGCAAGATATTACATATATTTGTGTTGGTGAGAGGTTGCCATTTTATACCGTAGAAATAAAAATATACGCAACGTCAAAGTTTCTATGTATAATGTAATAGAATGAAAAAAGAATTAATTTAATGTTTGTGTAACGGTTAAATATACAAAATAGAAATGTTTCTACTTAATAAATAGTAATATAATACTCTCGCAGGAAGTACATATGTATGTATGTAGGTACTCGCTGTAGGCGCATTATTCAGAAAGCTTTTAGTGAAATATCAAATTTATGAAACACATTTTCTCTCTCCGATTCAAATATAGTTATAACTAAATATTAAGTTTTGTACAATAATTATAAGCATTAATACGGAAATTGCAAAAATATTGGAAAGAAATTTCATAGAAAATATTTAAACGTTAAAGAGTTCGATACATATAATTAAATGCATATATCTTCAAAGAAATATTTACACAATCTTGCTACTCAAGTAGCAAAAGTAAATAATTACTCCAAATATGCAAATGACACTTTAAAATATTACAAAACAAGACAACATCAAAGTACTGACATCCTGTAATATTGAATAGTAAGTTAACACAATATCAACGAGGTATTAAGTTAAATTGAAAATCATAACGACACGTGTTTACATTCAATCTCAAGAAGTACATCCGAGCCGAGCGAGGGGAGAGGAGGGGAGGAGGCGAGGGGGGGGGGTGCGAAGGATGAGATAATTACGACGAGGGAATTACTATAACAAATGTATAATTAATATTAGGTTGCAGAGGTTTTATATGGTATAAGATTTGATATTTATAGCTCTAGGCTATACGGTTTCTTTACAATACGTTGAAGTTCGTCGCTATATATAATTATTTCGCGTATTTTATTAGTGATCTATAGAGCTGCATCGGTCACTCATATGTATGGAGGAGGGTTTATTCAATATAAGGACTCGCGGTAGAGTTTCGGCAAGCCATTTATTTCACTGATTGGTGCAAGTTGGAAGCGTACGTGTATGTATAGTTATTGGTGATTTTTTAATGGGATCAATTCAATTATTATGTGTTTTACTTTTTATTTTTAATAACATTTTATTACAGAGTCCTAAAGAACCTTGTGTATTTTAACTTACACTTATCTTAACTTACATTTAAATTATGTAGTAATTTGAATGAAGGAATAAATGAATTATTAAAATGTTTCATTGCAGATTGTGTATGATAAAAGATATATGATTTTCACATATTCATCACATTCACATTAATACCGATATCCGCTACATTTCCCAGTTCACAGCACTCGTCCCCGCACAGAGTTGGCCGGAGTCAGCCGAGCCGAGTCTGCGGCGTGCGATAACTAATTCTGCAACTTGTCAAGTTAATCAAGAGACGATCTATTAACGCACTTGCCGTGTGCTTATTGTTCATTAAAATTTGTTTAATTTATTTATTACTATACTTATTTATATTTAAAATTTCTAATATCACTCTACTATTTTAGTTTATTATGATATTAATTCCAAGTGATCTTAAATTGTATGTTTTGATTGTATTGAATGTAATGACTTACAAAGCTTATATTTTTTTGTGCACAACAGACCGTAGAAGTGAATGTCACGTCCATGAGATTTGGAGAAAATGGTCATGACAGAACGACAAAATGGCAGATAAAATGACGATAATCGGTAATAAAAGAATACTAATAATATATGAAAGAGAATATTCTCGTAGACACATCCAATACGATCACAAACAACGACGACATTCCCGTATTCATCATCCTCACAACAAATAGCGATATCACTATACATACACAGAAGTCGTATTTGCAAACAAATATTATGAGAATATTATTTCCACAGTTCCCGACATAAAAGGAAGCTACATAATAACCGTATTGAATAAATTGAAACACATTATGGCGTCGGGTTACCTTCACACTAGTGGCGTGGATGTGGCGTCGCGTTCCTCGTTACCTGTTGTATGTACGTACAATTATATGATATATTGATGCTGGAAAAGATGAATTTAATTTTAATACTAGAGCGAGAAAAATTAAATCATTCACCAAAAGTAGGATTTATTTTCTATATTATAAGATGGAAAACGAGCAGAAGGGTCACCTCATGCTAAGTCGACACCTTCGCCCATAGATTTCCACAACCCAAAAGTATATGGAAGCGTTTCCAACTAAATACCCAGACCTCCCATTTATGAGCTTCCGGAACTTTCACTCACCTAATGAAATACAGCAGCATTAACAAACTAATGTTTTACAAAGGTGTTTTGTGAAAACGTGGTATTTAATAATTGGATGAAGCCTAGCCCTGTACAGCTACTGGTGTTAGTGTAACTTGGCTCGACCACTCAATTAAAAAACAATTAAAAATCAATTATAATGTATACTTAAGCACTTACACCCTGTTATATACTATGTACCCTACTGTACTATGTATATATATATATATATATATATATATATATATATATATATATATATATATATATATATATATATATATATATATATATATATATATATATATATATATATAAGTCGTACACACTTACACACTACGTTCCTGCTCTCCAGTCAAGACACTCATCTCACAAGAAAGCGCTTCACTGGTCCACAACAAAAGCCGTCAACATCCTTTGTGTCGTCTATTTTGTTATATTAGAAAATGTATGTGTACTTTTATAAATTAGTGAATATCTACTGCTTATGAGACAATTATACTGTTATTTTTTCACTTACTTGGTTATTATGAGTTCAAATATTTATATTCACCAATTTTCCGATAATCATGAAGCAGATTGAAGTTTCTTACTACGAGGTTATGTAGAGACAGGAATGTGATGAATTGTTTTATGCAATTTTAGATATTGTTATGTTAAGAGTAATACTACAAATAATTTCAATAACACTATTTCAAACTCAAATGTCATGTAACGGGGTTAGCAGAGAGAGCTCCGTATTTTGTCACTTCGGTCTCTATTTTATATCGAAATTCGAGCGAGTGTGTACACAACTTTATGTATGCATGTCCAGTGTAGAGATCCAATGCTTTCAAATGAAAATAATACATGCCTACCATAAATAAGGCTTCTCATGAAAAAATAACATATCATGTCAGAGGTATCATTAGATTGAGATCTCTTATGTTCAAGTGTTTCAGAATTTCCTTGGAGGCGAAGGTAGACAAAGAAGGTCGTGATAGTTGTAAAGTATCGACAAATATTTTAGTAATTAGTTTTGTAAAACTATATATTTGCAATATATAAATTTCCTATTTGTTTTTCTAACATGAATTTCTCAATGTAAATTAATTAATTCTATATGTAAATTAATGATAAATTATAATACTTAATTTAAATGTACTTAACTTAAAATATTTGGTTCTAATATTAACAATACAACTCTATGTCTCGTTGTTTAAAAATTAACTGTTAACTACCATATGTAACTAATATTATTGTGTATAGAATTTAAGCGAATATATTTAAATCCCAGCGGCACCGACGTGACGTCGAATATTGCTAACCTTTTGATAGTGAAATGTATTACTATGGAGGTAATTGCGTACAACTTCACAGTGTAATAGTCACGCGGGACTTGTTGTTGGGAGTAATGTGAGGATAATGTAAATTGTAACTGCCTTGTTAAGTCAACTAATAGATGTAAAAAAATATTTTTAATTCATGTTTATTATATTTAACCGTTAATTTTGTACAAAAAATAATGTTAATTTCCGTATTATATGTGTCCTTCACTTAGTTTAAGAATTTACTTAGTATATGAAACTACTATACACGCTCCATCCCAATATTTGGTACTTATCTGTTTTTACAAGGGAATGCCCTACAAAAACGTTCCACTATAAATTGTATGGAACATAAAGTAATACTGAAAGCGTTTTCGCAGAGTTATGGCTCTACACTAAGATACCGTCTCCGGCGCTCTCGGATGGGCGAGGGTGTATCAGAAATTTCCGTAATGGCATTTTAACGTATATACAAGGGATGAGTTATTAAGAAAAGACTTTCTGTACATATGTAATAATTAATATATGAAACAAAGTGTAGCTTATAGCACTAAAACCTTGTACTGTAAGAGACAAACGTAAGGAAAATGAGCCTTTTTTGAAAATCAGGGTATTGTCTGAATAAAACGTGAAAGTTGTGAGTTCAATTTCAACGCGGGTAAATAAATTAGTTCGACTGTTCTACCTCTGGTAACAAGACTGGGCGTAACGTTGAGTTCCGCCACTCAACATATAACATCTCGAAGGCAAGAGGCGGAAGAGGGGAACTGAGGATCTTAACTCTCGATTCCTTCTGACTATCCACCCTACTATATGTGAGCTACAGTAAAGCTAAAAAAAATTCAATTATGTAATTGACTATTTCATTTAACAGTAAAAATATGAAATAATTTCTTAATAGCATATATTACAGTCCTTTAGGAACTTTGGTTTTATCGAAAGTAAGTCAAGGTCACCGTAAGACAACAAAACAAATGGTACGAGTTAATAAAGTTGGGAAACATAAAATAATTGTTATTCAAATTAATGTTCACATAAAAAGGAGAGTTTATTTTTAAAAAAAAAAATACCTACTCCTAATAGATACATAATCCAAGCAAAATTTAAAAAAATATTTATAATTTGTTTTTGTTTCATTCACCTTTGATTCTAATGTCTGATTTACTAATAACATTTATTAGTTAATATATAATGAGAAATAATACACTATCTGAATGAAATAATATTTCAAACAACAAATGTGAGATAAGTAAGCAAACATTTTCAATACATAAAAGCTTTTAGTTTTAAGCGGTTTTAGTCAGAGTAAATAAACCCACAGTTATCGGTTTACGGCTGAGCGAGTGCTATCTCAGTACGTCGCGAGGGACGTGTGCTCTGATAGTCTTGTACAGTGTACTACAGCGTACTACTGCAGTCTACGAGGAAGCGTTTTGATATTATTAGAGATAATGTGTAAAATTAATGTAGAGTTGTTAATGCTTAAAAGTAGTTTTGGGAAAAACTTACAAAGATATAACAGATAATTATAAGTCAAATTGTGCTTTTAAGTGATGTAGAGAAGATTAAACATTAATGGTATATTGTAGTTCCGATTTATGCTCTACATATATATATCCCTAAGCTTAGTGTATTAGTTACTAATGACAATGCTAGCTGTACATTTGATTTGGTTCAGTTACGTTTCTCTATATCATATAGTACCATGATAACTAATATATTTTTATACCAATAAAAATATGTATGTACTCGTATTTTGGGCAAAACTAATTATTTACGGTAAAACAAAATCAAAAAGCACAGTTCGACTTTAAGATATTTAGACAATTATACAATTTCTGATAGAGGATAAATAGGAGGACAAATTATCGGTTTTAATAATGATCAATGACATGGTCATTAATCATAAAATGATTGCTCATCAGACGTAAAAAAAGAGCATATTAGGACAGTAATTGTTGATTAGAAAACAATTTATTACTTATTATAACCATTTCATCATTTTGAACAGTAAAATTATCTTTGTGCTCATAGAACTATTTTTTTTCTACATTTAATTATTATCTATTGCCGTCTTTTTAACCACATATACATTTTTAAGATGTTTGGAAGAGTATACAAATATAAAATAAAAAATTCAAAGCTCATGTACTGAAATAAATAACAACGATAATAAAAATATACAACGTTTTCTAATAATTATTAAGTATAATACTAATAATACTTATTAAGTAAATAATAATATAGAGCTATTAATATTAAATATATAATCTGTTTTGTCCAATTTTGACATCGGCTCTACTTAATCAAGTAATATACACTACTTGTATAGAGCGTCCTTTTGTTCCTGTAGAGGCAGCTCCAGTAATTACGACCTCGTGTCGTTGCTACGAATTTAATCAAGTGCTACAGAAAGTTTTCGTTTACGTCGTGTAATTAGTCCCCATGGTACTATAAGTTAAGGGGAAAAATTAAACGCTGTGCTTTTATATTATTTGCATTAAAATAGAGATTTAAAATGATGTTGATAAAAAAACATTATTTTTTTATTTCATCAGTTGTTATTTTTCTCTAAAATTTTAATAAGCATAATACTTATTTCCTAATGCATAATACTTATTTCAACTAAAACAAAACAAAAACATTCTTTTTTCAACAAGTTACATATTACAATTTGTTTAACTTTTGACGTGACAACGTCTTAAATTAGGTTGTGCGGCTCGGAGTCACATATGAAAAAGGTAACGTAACGATGTGTCAACTGTCACCGAACTATGATCGGTCCGCCGCGCGTATCACTTGACACATGTACAATGTTTTAGTAAACAAAATATATTTTCTATAGTTAAAATTTGTGCAATTTATATTATAATTATTAATCATATCAATAAATATTCTACCGAGAAAAAGACGTTGTCACGTAAAATTTTCGCCCGTAAAACCCACTTTACAGGCAACCATTTTTTTTATTCTACTTCTATCAATATATTTTGAACACAGATACTGGCGTGTATGTAAATAATAGATTTTTTCATTAAGTAATATATCAAGTACGAATGCAATATAACGCTTTTGATATCGCTCCCTCGTATTGTACGTTACAGTGTTGACACAACAGACATATTACAATAGTTGTCCTGTTCAATACACTACGTCACGACGACGACGAGTTCGCTGATGAACGATTTTAAATCTACTTACTTTATTCGATCCCGTCTTTAGAGAATTGGTTTAATTATTATACAATTGTACTTTGACTTTACATAGAGCAAATACTTTTCTTAGTAAAAGTAAAAGCTTATTTGTTAATATGTGTAATAATACCATCCGGATAAATATGACCTATCTAATTTAACCTATCAATGTTCCTTAAAACAAGTTACATATTTTTAAATATATAATTTTGAAGCCTCTTATGTTAATTGAATCAAGACAAGATAAAACATGTTTAAAATGAAAGCTATATGAAACAACATTTTTAAATGTAAATAAGCAATAGATAAATTAATTTAAATAAATATTATTTAGTATATATATATATATATATATATATATATATATATATATATATATATATATATATATATATATATATATATATATATATATATATATATATATATATATATATATATATATATATATATATATATATATATATATATATATATATATGTATATATATATATATATATATATACATATATTCTTTATTGCACATAAAAAAAATACAGATGAAATATGTAAACAAGTAAATTTCGTTGACAACGGTGGGCTTATTTCTAAAAGAAATCTCTTCCAGCCAACCAATGGAAGTGAATACATTTCAATAAGTGGGAATGAGTAGTGCACATAATTAAAATGTTTCAAATAAACAAAAGAAATATAAACATAAAATGAAATAAAATATAAATTAAATATATAATTAAGTATATATTTACAAATACAAACAAATATATACATACATAAACCTACATACACACATACACACATACATACATACATACATACATACATAAATATATACTGTATATACACAAACATACATATTATGCAATATATACTTTTTTTATTCTTATAAAAAACAATAGTGCGAATATCAAACTGTCTATGACTTTAAATTAATTGTTCAGACAAGCAAGTAAATGATTTTTTAATTTGGATTTAAAGGACAAAATTGATGGACTTCTTTGGATAGGGTGAGGAAGGTTATTCCAGAGGGAGGCTGCGTACACAGAAAAGGATTTCTGTAGAAATTTGGTATTGCTCATAGGTACGTCAAGCGACGGAACCACGCAAGACCGCCTAGAGCGTGAGGGAGGAGGAAGAACCTTGAAGCGGGAACGTAGATAGGAAGGAAAATTATGAAAGTTAAGGATCTTAAAGAGGAATACAAGGATGTGCATATCACGGCGAAGACGGATTGGGAGCCAATTAAGTTGAGCACGAAATTGAGAAACATGGTCATACTTACGTAAGCCATAAACAAAGCGTATGGCCAAATTTTGAAGTCGCTCTAATTTGTTAAGTAGCTCCTCAGTCACATCCAAATAGCAAATATCGGCGTAATCGAGGATAGGAAGGAGAAGACATTGCGCTAGCATAATTTTGGTTTTGAGAGGAAGAAAATATTGGAGACGCCTAAGGTTATGGAAGGAGAAATACATGCGCTTGTTACCACCAACCAAGACATGTTACAGTCGATTATTAGCCCCAAGTTCCTTACTTCGTTACAGTAAGGAATTGTCACACCCGAGTATTGAATTGCAGGCACAGAATCCCAGTCGACTTTATGTCTGAGTCTATTGCTACCAATAATAATAGCTTGCGACTTTTTTGGATTAACCAGTAAACCAAAAGATTCAGCCCAGGTTTTGATGGCGTCCAGATCATTGTTTAATGCCTCAATGACTTCAGACAAATCATTCAAGTTACTATGACTCATTCAAGTTACTATGATATAATCCGCTGTTTCCATGAGCCGCCCCATTCAGTACCGATATTAGAGCATTATGGCGAGAAAATAATAGCGCGAGGAGAGCTCCGAATGAAAGCAATCAGACTGTTGTGTACATTCCATTAAGTAAGGAACATTACACACATTTATGTTTAAAACGCGTAATAATGTTTTTCGAACAAACAATTTTGATCTATTTAACAATTGGCAATGTAGAGGGGAAATTAGCGGAAATTTGGATTTTGCGTTAATGAGACTGACATTTTTGGGTTTTTGAAACTTCATTCATTCAGAAATTTGGCACGAGATAATTACATATTAAGTAGTAAGGCGAATGTCTCGAGACGGAATAAGGAGACGGATAAATACTTCAGCTTCGGTGTCGGTCTGTTGTGACTATTGCATAGAAGACATATGTGTATCTTGAACATAACGTGGAATATAAGTTATAATACTTTATTTTTTATCATTTTTGTGAAAAAATTATAATCTCTTACTATTGTTATATTTACTTCAAACAATATCTGATTAACTTTACATACTTAATATTTGAATAGTTAATATCTAAATTAATTATTTTAAGTACTAATTAGATAATGCCAAAGGCTGTAAACCCAAATAAGCTTTTTATACTAATAGAATAAGAATATAAAATTAACTTAAATATATAAATAATATTCCAAATAAGAATCAAAATTCACAACCATTGCCTGCAGTCAGACACTATCCAGCTACTGTACTGTGTCGCCAAAAGTTTAATTCTACAGTTACGTTATGTACAAACTTGTACACACTTTCCGTTAACTGTAGTGAGTAGTAAGTACTATTAGATTAATATGAAGTATTTTTTTAAATAAAAAAAAGTGTATATAATCTATACTAGATAGTGTAATAGTTCTAAGATCCGGTTTGGACGTCCGCTGTCCAGAGTTATCGAACCTTCAAATCGCATGAACAACTCGCTCCATCACAACATCACATACTGTCAAATATTTTATTTATTAGAGCGGAACGAGGACGCCGTAACATTCTTTGTGCTTAGTAACTACGTCCTTTCATACAAGTGTTATGAGCTTGTTTGCGAAATAAATCTATAAAATGGATTTTTATAAAGAAAATCGGTCATGTCACGTGTCACGCGAGTTGGTCACATGGTAATAGCGTATAATTTACTGACATTCACATTCGCTGACACAAACTGAATCAACAACGTATTATACACGGCCATACATACGACTATATTATATCATCTGTTTTTTAAGACATAGTATGAGTGTTCAAGATATAATTCTTTCTACTGCGGACCTACCATCGTTACATAACTAGCACTACAAAGTTTTAAATCTGAAACATTATTATACTACTATTATCTTGTTATAAAATAAAGGGGAGAGAACTAGATTTTTGAGAACAAGGTTATTGTAAATTATATATAGAAAGTGATATTTTGGCCTCATATCTCTGTGCCAGCAGAGTAGACGGAGAGAATTAAGAAACGCTTCGTCTTTAACTTAGTACCTACTTTAAAGGTAGTTTGTATTTAGGACTTATCTCACGTTTTCTCTTAATATAGTCGGAAAAATGAAATTAAGACAAATTTAGATAAGAATTCCTAGAGCGGACATAAAACCCGCTACCAACGTGCAATTGGGATTGTTTTCTACAGGAAATTATTTTCTACATAAATAATACTTCCCCGTCCTATTTCTTTGGAATTACGACTTGGCGTAATGTTCGCAGCAAGCAGTTAGCATCGTTCAATCTTCATTCATCACTTTGCTTTAATTAAATCATATAATTTATCGTCTTTTTTGTAGTTTTTTGAGGCGAAATATTTTTTCATTATTTTGGTTATTTTAGTTCGAAATAACCGAATGAGCTGAGGTAGCTTTTGTGAATACTAAATATTAGTATAAATGAATATTAATGCAGCTATTCCAGTGCATTGCAAGATATTACATGTATTTGTGTTGGTTAGAGGTTGCCATTTTATATTGTAAGAATAAAAATATACACAACGTCAAAGTATCTATGTATAAAGTAATAGTTAATATTGAAGAAAATTGAAGTCTTTTGGATTTATTTAAAAAGCATTTTCTGAATAAAATATTAAAGGAAAATTAACAATAAAAAAAATAATTTAATGTTTGTGTAACGATTAAATATACAAAATAGAAATGTTTCTACTTAATAAATAGTAAAACAATAGTCTCGCAGCAACTATGTATGTATGTATGTAGGTACTCGCTGTAGGCGCATTATTCAGAAAGCTTTTAGTGAAGTATCAAATTTATGAAACACATTTTCTCTCTCAGATATAGTCAACTAAATATTACATTTTGTAAAATAATTATAAGCATTAATACGGAAATTGTAAAAGTATTTAAAAGAAATTTCATAGGAAATATTTAAACGTTAAGAAGTTCGATACATATAATTAAATGCACATATTTTCAAAGAAATATTTACACAATCTTGCTACTCATGTAGCAAAAGTAAATAATTACTCCAAATATGCAAATGACACTTTAAAATATTACAAAACAAGACAACATCAAAGTACTGACATCACGTAATATTGAATAGTAAGTTAACACAATATCAACGAGGTATTAAGTTAAATTGAAAATCATAACGACACGTGTTTACATTCAATCTCAAGAAGTACATCCGAGCGAGAAGGAGGGGAGGAATGGGGATAAGGGTGGGTGGTTAGAAATAATTACGACAAGGGAATTACTATAGCAAATATATAATTAATCTTCTTAATATAAGTTTCTCAGGTTTTATGTGGAATTAGATAAGACATTTATAACTCTATGTTTAAAGGTTTCTTTTTTATATGAGCCTGTTATGTGGATTTGTTTAACATTTCCTGTGGTAGGATATCTTTGACGTGGGTATGTTGAATTCTCTCTGAGACGATTATTAATATCTTTAGAGTTTATTAGAGTTTTTTTAGTTTTTTTTAGGCGTGCGACAGGGTTGGGTACTGGCACCTACTCTATTTAGCATTTTCTTTTCGTTGCTTCTAAAAGCAGCCTTGAACAGCCTGACAAACAGCAGGGTGTGCATCTGCACACGCGTACTGACGGGAAGCTCTTCAATATTGTTATCTTAAAGTCAATGCGCAATCGAGTAGATCTGTTGGCGGATTGTCTTCTTTTCGCTGATTTTGCTGATGATGCCACTTTCATTGCCACGTCTTCTTGCGAACTTCAAATCATGATGGACAAATTCTCTCATTCGTGCAATATATTTTCAATGTCCATCAATGCAATGAAGACTCTAATACTCGCTCAAGGATTTGCCGAAAAATCAGTCATACTACTGCATGGCGTTCCCTTGGATGTAGTAAGTTTTGCTACTTTGGTTCACCCGTAACAAGCAATCTGTCGCTTAGTGCGGAGATCGACATACGCATTCGTAAAGCGGCGACCATGTTTGGGAAGCTTCAAACAAGAGTATGAGATAACAACCATCTTACTGTCCGAACTAAAATTCTAGTGTACCAAGCGTGTATCTTGAGCATAGTCTTGTACGAAACAGAGAGCTGGACATCGTATGCAAGACAAGAGTACAGGCTTAACGCTTTTCACATGAATTGTGTGCGCAATATCTTGGGAGTTAGGTGGAAGGACAGGATCTCAAATGAAGCAATCCTAACGAAAGCACAACTGCCTAGTCTCAGCGCCCAGCTCAAACAACGTAATTTGTGCTGGGTGGCACATGTGGATGCGCACCGTATGGATGCTTTGTAGGTAGCGTAGTAGGTAGAATACCTAGAAAGGTCTTGCTGGGTGCTGTAGCGAATGCCAAGAGAAATGTAGGACGTCCGTTGCTACGCTTTAAAGATTGTGTCAAGTGAGATCTCACTTCTTTTGGTATCGAGCATAGGGAATGGGAGAAACTCGCGGAAGACAGGGATTGATGGAAGCTTCGGATTGTACAAGGAGTCAAGCTACATCAAGCGACACAGCGTGGTTCGAAAGACTCGCCACCAAAAGAGCCAAACGGCAGGACCCCGATATCACGTCATCTGACGCATCTGTCGTGTTATATATATATATATATATATATATATATATATATATATATATATATATATATATATATATATATATACATACTTTTTACTACAGAGTCATAAAGAGCATCGTGTATCTTTTCTTACATTTCAATTTTAATACATATACATATAGTAATTTGAAAGAAGAAATAAATATATTATTCAAATGTTTCTTAGGATATATCTGACAAAGGAAATGAAACTTTACTCAACATATGACTAAAACTATACTTTTTTACTGTTACAAATTAAATATTCACAATAACGTTGATATCCTCTACATTTCCCAGTTCACAGCACTCGTCCCGAGTTGTCAAGTTATTGACGCACTTGCCGTGTGCTTATTGTTTATTAAAATTCGTTTGTTTGTTATTTATTTATTGCTTTTATTTGTGTTTAAGCTTTGTTGTGTTTTGAATACACACATAACTAACACTGAACTTACTCAATGTTGTTAAGAGTAATACTGATTAATACGCTATTTATATAATTTTATAATCCATATACAGATTAAATATTTTGTATTAACATTCTGAATCCGTGTCAAATTACGACGCATTTTTAGTATTAATTTGTTTAATTGAAACAAATTAATACTAAAAATACCTGAAATTTTAAAATTTCTGATCTATATCAATGATTTTCAGAATCAACAATTAAAAATATTATGTCAATTTATTTAAGTATTTTATAGTAGGATAAAACGCACGGCTTCTTATATTACGATTAAGTTTGCAAAGATATTATTTTCATACTATTTTATATTGTATATATTGATGGTATTAATTTTACTGACATTCAAATTTCATATTTTTTGTAGCCAAGATACCATAGAAACGAAAGTCACTTTTACACAAATTGGACAAAATATAACATAACTGACTGACACTTATGTGTCAAACCTGACAAACCTGAAATAATTCACGACTTTGACATTACATATTAAAGTTTCATAAAATCAACAACAAATTATAATATTAGATAGAGAATATTCTCGTGGATACATCCAATACGATCACAAACAAAGACGACATTCCCGTATCCATCATCCCCACAACAAATAGCGATATCACTATACATACACAGAAGTCGTATTTGCAAACAAATATTATGAGAATATTATTTCCACAGTTCCCGACATAAAAGGAAGCTACATAATAACCGTATTGAATAAATTGAAACACATTATGGCGTCGGGTTACCTTCACACTAGTGGCGTGGATGTGGCGTCGCGTTCCTCGTTACCTGTTGTATGTACGTAATATTATATGATATATTGATGCTGGAAGAGACGATTTTAATTTTATTAGTAGAGCAAGGAAAATTAAATAGCTCATCAGAAATGGGATTTTTTTTCTATATTATTAACTGGCTAACATGCAAAAGGGCCGCCTGATGTTAAGTGGACACTCTCGCCCATATACAACCACAACCTGAGAAGATGTGGATGCGTTGCTAACTGAATACCCAAACCTTTACGTGCTTCCGGAAGTCTCACTGACTTGACGAAACACAGCATATTAGAAACATTAATATGCTGCTGTTTCACGACGGTAATTACTTAGATCGAACTTAGCTCTTTAGAGCAACTACAGTAAGGGTAGCTTGGCTCTACTATTCAAATAAGAAACAATCGCTCAAATATCACATAATCCTGAAATATATTTTTTACTATATATGATTATAATTTTTTTTAAGGACTTAAACCTTGTTATGTATTATATATATATACATACATATACATATATGTTGTACACACTCACTTACACGCTCCGCCCGATACGTTCCTGCTCTCCAGTCGAGACACTCATCTCACAAGAAAGCGCTTCACTGGTCCACAACAAAAGCCGTCAACATCCTTTGTGTCGTCTATTTTGTTATATTAGAAAATGTATGTGTACTTTTATAAATTAGTGAATATCTACTGCTTATTAGACAATTATATTTATTGTCACTTATTTGATTATTATGACATAGTAATATATTTTATTAATATATTTTTACTACTAATTTATTTGTTCATTTATTTGGTTATTGTGGGTTTAAATCCTCTGTGGGAAATTATTAAAAGTATTTTTTTCTACTGTCACCAATTTCTTGTTAATCATAAAGCAGATAAAGGTTACGTAGAGACAGTAAGTTGTATTTATTAAATATTTTTGAATATACTTTGTTTTATGTAATTTTAGATATCGTAATGTAAAAAATAGCATTTTCTAAATAATAGTACAGTAAGAGAGAGCTCCGCATCATGTCATTTTAGTCTCTATTTTATACTTAAATTCGAGCGAGTGTACACAACTAAATATATGCGTGTCAAGTGTTGGGATTTAATGTTTCCAAATGAAAATAATATATGCCTACGATAATCAAGGACTATTCTGCAAATTAAAAAATATATTATTATGTGAGAGGTATCATTAGATTGAGACTTGTCATGTTTCAAGTATTTCAGAATTTCCTTTGAGGCGAAGGAAGACAAAGTAGGTCGTGACAATTGTAAAGTGTCGACAAATATTTTACTAATTACCTTCATAATAATATATATTCCAAATTTCCTTTTAAGGTATTCCTTTGCCAGTGTAACTAAGTGATAAATTATTGTACTCTCTACTTAACATATATAGACTTAATGTAAAATATTTGTTGTAAATATTAGAAATACTACTCTTTGCCTAATTATGTTGAAACTAACTATTAACTAACTTTTGTAACTAATATCATTAGGTGTAAAATAAAAGCGAATATATTTAAATCCCAACGGCATTGACGTGACGTCAAATATTACTAACCTTTTGATAGTGAAACATATTACTATGGAGGTAATTGCGTACAACTACACAGTGTAATAGTCACGCGGGACTTGTTGTTGGGAGTAATGTGAGGATAATGTATATTGTAAAGAAACTCTAACTGCCGCGTTAAGTCAACTAATAGATGTAAAAACATATTTTTAATTAATGCTTTTAGTTTTGTACAAAAAATGTAATATTAATTATCTTATTATATTTATCCTTCACTCAGTATATAAAAATGTACGCACCATCTCAATATTTGGTACTCAATAATTTTTGCCGAGGACCGTCGTGGCGCAGAGGCGTAAGCAATGTCACGATTTGAGGGTCGATTTCCACACGAGGATGATGGATTTTTCTATATCCATCATCTTCGCTCTGGAAACTAGGCAAAGCGCGGCGTTGAGTGCCTTAATACTAGGATCGTGTGGTTCCTGCAATTCCCTCTGCTTACCCTGCAATAAGCGGGATAAAGCGTGAAACTAAAAAAAAACACTTACTTACAAGTGAATGTCGTACAAAAGCGTTCTATTATAAATTGTATGGCACATAAAGTAATACTGAAAGCGTTTCGCGGAGTTATTGCTCTACACTAAGATAGCGTCTCCGGCGCTCTCGGATGAGGGTGTATCAAAAATTCCCTTAATGGTATTTTAACGTGTATACAAGGAATGACTTATTAAGAATCTTTCTGTAAGAGTCTCTCTGTAAAAGTCTTTCTGTACATATATAATAAATAATATATAAAACATGGTGAAGGTTAAAACTTAGTTGTTGTAAATGAAAATGGTCGTTTAATTGACACAGCACAGCGTCTGAACATAACGTGTGGGTTTAATTGCCACGCGGGTGAATAAATAATTTCGATTGTATTCGCTCTGGTAACAAGACAAAGCACAACATTGAGTTCCGCCAATCAACATAAAACGTCTCGAAAAGCGGAAAGCGGAGACTTAACTCTCGATTCCACCTGACTTCTATATATGAGATATATACAATATCTCACATATGACCCTACTATATGTGAGATATTGTAAAGCTAAAACAGCTCACCTATTTAGTTGATTTTTTAAATATGTCACTATGCTCACTTATGTTGTTGAAATATAAAATTGAATTTTTATTTGAGAGTATATTAAATATGTTTATTAATATTACATATTCTACGGTACTTCAGGAATTTTGGTTAGCATCAAAAACATCGCGACAAATAACCGTAAGCAACTGACACAAGTTTCGATAGCTTCGTCAAAAAAACGATAGGGTTATTAGAAAAATGTTTTAATAAACGTTCACATAAAAGGAGAGTTGATTTCTTGGAAAAATCACCTTATCCTAATAGATATAATATCAAAATAAAATTTTAAAAAATTATTTAGCTGTTCTTGGTTTGCGCAATACAAGTTATTGTAATCAATAATAATAAGATATTTCTTATACGTACATACGTTTATATCACGTTAATATATTTGTTAACGTACTATCTGTATGAAATAATTATATTTCAAACGACAAATATAAGATAAGTAAACAGCAAACATTTCCAATATATAATAGCTTTTAGTTTTAAGCGGTTTTAGTCAGAGTAAATAAACCCACAGTTATCGGTTCACGGCTGAGCGAGCGCTATCTCAGGACGTCGCGAGGGACGTGTGCTTTGATAGTCTTGTACAGTGTACTACAGCGTACTACTGCAGTCTACAAGGAAGCGTTTTGATGTTATTAGAGATAATGTGTAAAATTAATATAGAGTTGTTAATACTTAAAAGTAGTTTTGGGAAAAAATTACAGACATTACATATGTTATAGATATTTATGAGTGAAATTGTGTTTTAATTGATATAGAGAAGAATGGAGTTTAAAGATCGTTGTATGAAAGTATATTATTGTACAGGTTTTTTGCTCTACATATATGTACTCTTAGTTTAGTTAGTTTATTAGATACTTAATGATGTAGCTAGCTGTGTGTTTGATTTGGTTCAGTTATTTTTATATACTGTAGAATACCTTAATAAGTAATGCATATTTATATCTATAAAAATATGTAATTATGGTAACACAAATAATTTACGGTAAAATAAAATTAAAAAGCACAGCTTGACTTCAAGATATTGAGATGATTATAAAGTTTCTGAAAGAGGATAAATAGGAGGACAAATTATCAGTTTTACTAATGATCAGTGACTATGTAAGATGATTCATCTGAAGTACAAAAAGAGCATATTAGGACAACATTTGTTGCTAATTACTTATTATGACCATTTCACCATTATGAACAGTAAAATTATCATTATACTTATAAATCTATAATTTTCCACATTTAATAACGCTCTTTGGCGAGAAAATAATTCACAAATATGTTCCCTCAGACTTTTTGCCGTCTTTTTAACTACATGTATATTTTAAGATGTTTGGAAGAGTATGCAAATAAAAAATAAAAAAATCAAAATTCTTGTACTAAAATAAAAATATATTTATACATTTTCTAATAATAATAATAAGTAAATAATAATATAGAGTTATTAATATTGAATAATCTGTGTTTCTACAAATTTGACATCGGCTCTACTGAATCAAGTAATATACACTCTACTTGTATAGAGCGTCCTTTTGTTCCTGTAGAGGCAGCTCCAGTAATTACGACCTCGTGTCGTTGCTACGAATTTAATCAAGTGCTACAGAACGTTTTCGTTTACGTCGTGTAATTAGTCCCCATGGTACTATATTCTATGGGGAAAAATGAAACGCTATACTTTTATATTATTTGCATTAAAATAGAGATTTAAAATGATGTTGACAAGGAAAAACAGAATACTTTGAAACAAAAAAATGTTATTATAATTTATTTAATAGTCTTATATTTCTTACAAATTTAAGAAAAGTTGAAATAAGAGACTTTACTCTTCTTAACGTTTGATGCTTATTTCAATAAAAAAAAATTGTTTTCAATAATTTACAAATTGCATTTTTTTATATTTTACGCTCCTTATATCCATATATTTTAATCACAGATACTGGCGTGTACGTAAATAATAGATTTTATATATTAAGTAATAGTGCTTTTGATATCGCTCTCTCGTGTTGTGAGTAACAGTGTCGACACAGCAGACATATTACAATAGTTGTTCTGTTCAATACACTACGTCGCGACTGTCGCTGGCTGAGGTCGTAGACGTGGCCAGGAGGTCGCTGACTAACGTTTTTATATCTACTTGCTTTATTAGATCTCGTCTTTAAAGAATCATTTAATTGTTGTACAGTTGTACTTAGACAAGAAAATGTAAGAATGCTGTGCTTGTTTAAATGTATACTTTTAGGCTCTACATAGAGTAAATAATTTTCTTTGTAAAACATCGAAAATAGGATAAATATCTTATTACTATAAATACTGCGTATATTTTTAAATATGCAGTTTTAAATTTTAAACCCTCTCATGTTAATTGACACAAGACAAGACAAAAGTTTTTTGAATTTTTGATCTGAAATATAAGTTTAAAAGATAACATAGCAATGTATAAATTAATTTAAATAAATATTACTTAGAATAACGTACAATAATGTACAATAATCTCATCCGCTGTTTCCATGAGCCTCCCCATTCAGTACCGATATTAGAACATTATGGTGAGAAAATAATAGCGCGAGGAGAGCTCCGAATGAAAGCAATCAGACTGTTGTGTACATTCCATTAAGTAGAATTAATGTGAGGAACATTATACACTATGTGTACATATACATATATACTTATATATGTTTATGTTCAAAATGCGAACAAATATCCCGCGACCAAACAATTTTGGTTTACTTAATAATTAGCAATATAAAGAAAAAGTTAGCGAAAATATTTATCTTGAATTTTTGAAACTTTTTCATATAGAAATTTGGGCAGAGAAATATAAATTACATATAAAGATAGATAATTAAAAGACACTATGTTTCGTTGTAAAACTCATACTGCAAATATTTTTTTGTCTTTATCGCAGGTTTGACCTTTACATATGACCAATACTAGCACTAGTATTATTTTTATATTGAACTTAAAACAATTCAAATTAGCTTTAAGCCTCACCTGCCACATAGAGACACACCACAAAGACGGAAGCTTACTTATAGCAAGCACAAAATTACAGCGTATAGACAGGACTACAATAATGAAATAGATAGTCGCAGTACAAAGGATATTACGACGTCTTTGCGAGAGGAGCTTCCACGTGAGGCGAATGTCTCGAGACGGAACTTTGAGAAATACTTTAGCTTCTTGCGAGGAAATTAAATTTTGATGTGAATTTTTAAAACCTTTAAAAGTGTCAGTTTGTTGTTTCTATTGTATAGAAGGCATGTGTGTATCTTAAACATAACGTACAATATAAGTTTTAATACTTAGTTTTAATTATCATTTTTATGAAAATAGTACTCTTACTATTGTTATTTTTACTTAAAACAATAGCTGATTGTGATAAAAATATAGAAATATACATTTTCTGGACTAATAATACCTAATAATTTATTTTTTTATCCCTAAATACAACATTTTAAGTACTAAATAGAGAATTTATCATCTCACATAAGGTTCTTATACTAACAGAATAAGAGTGTAAAATTAACTTGAATATACAAATAATAGTTCCAAGTAAGTGTCAAAGTTGCCCGCAGTAAGACATTACCCAGCTACTCTACTATACCGTCAGAAGTTACATTCTACAGTTATATTAAGTACAAACTTGTATAGACTTCCCGTTAACTTTGAGTAATTTGATTGATATGGAGGAAAGAGTTCACTAATACTATTAGAAATCATGAAGCACAAAACTTTTAGGCCTTAGTTCTAAACAAGTTTAGTTCCGGGGTTAGTTATTTGAATCTAAACTAGAAGCATTATAAACATAAATACTTAGTGAAAGCTTCTTTATTAGAGCTTAGTTCTCTAATATCTCTAATAAGTGTTAAAGCAGAAATAAATAATTAATGACTTTAAGTAAAATTCTTAAAGATTTTCGAGAGATAAGTAAAATTGTGTTATCTTTGATGATTTATTATTTGTTAAAGATGAAGAAGAAGAAGAAGTGACTGACTAACTAAATTTTTTTTCCTAGAAAAAAAGTCGTAAAAAGTTCGTAGAGTTAAACTTATTGATAACATTTCTAACTTAATAACTATGGAAAATGTGAAATTAATGAAAAAATCAAAACAGGTAACGACCACTTAGCTAAAAGCTCTGGGTCTTGCTCAAGCGACTAGCCCTCATAAAAATGACCCACATCGACGTGTACTCTATAACATAGTTTATTAGTGTCTCACAGAAAGCTTTCAGTGTTACGTAATATAATTTATTAAGCACCCTGTTTTTGTCATCACTTTGTCTTTGTTCGGACTAAAACTTGACTATTACTTATATGTTGTTTGTTTTTCATATACTTTGATGTTGTATTTATTTCTCATATATTTGGGAGACACAATATCCCAATATAAGAATAAGATATTGCTTTGTGTTATTTTTTAGCTCCATGCCTTATCCCTCATAAAGCAACCCTGATATGGCAGAAGGAACCCCAGGAATCGTGGGAATCTAGTATTAAGATACTCCGTTCCCCGTTTTCTGCCTTTTTGAGACTTTGCGTGTTGATTGGTGGAAGTCAACGCCGCCCTTTGCCTAGTTGCAAGTGCCACGAAAATGGAAATGAAAAAAATCATCTTTCCCCTATTACACGCAGACACTACGCCTCTGAGTCACGACGGTTCTCACTTTGTTTAGCAATAATTTCAAAACAGAAGTGTTTTAAATTATAAAAGCTAAGCTAAAATTTTTTTTTAGTTTCACGCTTTAATCCGCACATGGTAGGGCAGGCAGAGGGAACTGCAGAGATCGTGGGAACCTAGTGTTAAGACACTCCGTTGCTTAGTCCCTGCTTTTTCCGTTCGTGAGTGGCGGAACTCAACGCCGCGCTTTGCCTAGTTTGCCAGAGCGAAGAAAATGGAAATAGAAAAATCCATCTTCCCCGACTGAGGATCGAACCCAGAACAGCATGAGGTTAAAGTATATGAGGACCGAGGGGAAGACCTTAGCTATCTTAAGCCTGCTCATTTAAGCGTCCAAATGGAGTCCTCACCATTGCTTTGTACGATCACTGAAAGTGGCTCAGAACGCGTTCAACGAATGGCGGTAGAAGCTCAAGATAATAGTCCAGACTTGACGAAGAAACAACTAGCGGCAAGATCCATGCGTGGCTCCTTCAGAACTATTATAGGGAGCCTATTGGGTCGAAGGAAACTTCAAAATAAGCAAGCGACGGCAGTGGAGAAGTTCACAAAAGAGTCTGCAAAAGTCTCACCAGTAAAAACCCGATCAAAACCAACAAAGGCAGCAATGGAACAGGTAGAACCACCAAACCTAGTACAAATACGAGAACAGAATGACCACTATAAAAATGCTGTTCTTGAATTTCTTGCCGTCTTAAAGGCCACAATGCAAGTTAAGTTACGGACGTGCGAGGATATTATGCTTGCTTTTCGAGGTGGGTACTCTATACTGGGAGTAAAACTAAAGGAAGCAGAAGCCGCCATATATGATAACAGTAACGGTCAGATCATCGCGGGAATTATGAAGGGTAACTATATGGCAGCATACAGTGCAACATCTAGTTTTGTCGAACTGAATGAAGAGGAAACCAGTACAACAGGATACCTCAAGTTTGACACATCTGCCAATGATCCTATAGTAGTTACCGCTAAGTGCACGCGGATAATGCTGGAGGGTAGAATGCTTGAAAGAGCTAAATATCTAGATAGCACTCTGGACTCCGCATATCAGCGTCCGTGGAAGGTCCTCAAGATAAAATGGATCGATGGTGTTCCTGGATGTGGCAAAACATCTTGGATAGTCAAGGAATTTAATTTAGAAAAAGATATAGTCGTTACTAGTACAACAGAAGCAGCTAATGAACTTAGAGAGAGGTTGTCGAAACGTATAGGGAATTTGGTTCAAAGTAAAATCCGCACTATGGCGTCAATACTGGTGAACGGTGCACAAGGAGGATCACAAAAGTGCAATCGTCTGATAGTCGACGAGGCCCTTATGAAGCACTTTGGTTCAATAGTACTGGCAAGCATTTACTCAGAGGCTGACGAAGTACTTTTAATAGGAGACCTAAACCAACTACCCTATATAGATCGAGATAACCTTTTTGAAATGTTTTACCGAAGACCATCACGAATTCTCAGCATAAGTGAGAAGCTGTTGTGTACTTATAGAAGTCCCATGGACGTTGCCTACGCTTTACGAGAAGTATATCCTGGCATATACTCTTCAAAAAGGGCAATACATTCCCTTTTTACAAAAAACATCAAGCTGACGCCAATGTCCGGGGATCTTAAAAACACTCTATACCTGACTTACACACAAGAAGAAAAAGAATCTCTGATTAGCCAAGGATGGGGAAAAGAAACAGGTTCGAAGGTCCTGACGATTCATGAGGCTCAAGGCCTGACCAGCGAGACTGTTGTAGTTATTAACAGCAAATCGGTCAAGCTGCAGCTACATGATAGTGCCTCGCATGCGGTCGTAGCAATATCGCGACACACCAACAGCTGCACCTACTATAGCGAGGGCAAAGACGATGCAGTCATGAGACTAATTCGTAATGCGATGGGTGCAACAACTAAAAGCATTGTGGAGTACAACTTGAAGATGGCCATGAAAGACAGGAACGCAGCGGTCACAACTTCAATTATAGCGGACATGCCCTAATATTTATGATATAAGTCGCATCAAAGCTTAGTTTTTGTCATTATTGTGTAACACTATCAAGTGACGTTAATTTATTATAAAATTTAATTTTATTTAACCAAGGATAAAACGTATAGACTTGTGTAATTCGCTTATCATAGCCTTAGTTCTAAGTAATATTAAATATAAAAAAAAAATGTAAAGATTATTATAGATGTTCATTATGATAAATATTAATTCTATGTATTAATATAATCAATATTTGTAATAAGAACATATAGTGTAAGTTAAAAAAGGGTACGGACCAAGTGTCTGTAGAGCTAATTATTTTGAAATAAAAAAAAAAAAAAAAAAAAAACCAGAAGCAGTCATGTTACAGGCAGACGTTGAGCCTCTGCGCCACGACGGTTCTCTAGCTAAAATTTATGTAAATATTTTCACTCAGTCTAAAAGAATTTGCCATATGTCACTGACAAAGTTACTTATGCCTGATGAATGAGATCTAGTCAAGCGATGTCAGTCATAAGTAATAGAAAGCGTAACAAAGATAGATTACTTTGTCATCCGAAACCTTGAGAGTTCTTTTATTTCAACTAACATGTAGAGTAACTAATATAAATAAAATATCAGTTTCAATAGTTTCTTGATATTATGATTTATTAAGCGTATTTGTGTGAAATTATATACACAAGCTTATATATGTTTTTAGATTACTATACCTGACAATAAAAAAGGTACTTTTATAATGTTTTGTATAAAATTTACATTTTACAGCAGCATCCGATATAATCGGAGAAGACAACAAGTAAATATTAACAGTATATATGAAGAAAAAGAAATATGTATATTACAAATTTTTACATAACCATATTACAGCAGTTAAAAATGTTTACACGTAACGTCATGATTTTTATGAATTATAAAATTAATTCTGTTTCCTGAACGAAAATCTCGAGAAGAACGAAAAATTCTACGAGAACTAGTCTATGGTGTAAGATACCATACTAACCTTTAAAATGTCGCGCATTTAATAAAGCATCTAACATAGAATTTTTTGTATATGAATTAATGTTACAGCTATTGTGGGTCCAAGTAAGTGAATAACTTTTACGTTCATGCATTTTCTTTAAAAAGGAAGCCAAAGATTTCCTTTCACATATATGCAGATATAATTATTTCTGGAGTGTAAGCCGAAAGTACTTCCGCCGCATTAAAAGTCCAACCCTATCTCATTGTATTAGAGCAGCTTTTTACTTTACACATTTGTCACTCAGAACAGTTCGTCAACGTACAGTTTCATTAAAATACTGTTGAAAACTTACAGAATTAAATATACTCTTCTACAGTATGAAAAGACAAATATCTACAAGTTTTGTGAATAAGTAGTTTATCTTTTATGTAATAGACGCGATTGAATAGAGAAGTAAAACCCGACTCAGCAAAACTATTCAGTAGGTGTAGATATATGATGTGAGTAGATATCGAAACGTTATCGTGTTCCATTCATTAGGTTTCCGATCACACACTCGCCTCGCCGATAGAAAGCCACACGCACTAATGACTCCCGCCCCGCTCGAAGGAGGCTGTCGCAGTGCCAGCGAGTTTTATTAGTTCTTGTTAATAAAAAACTGTATAAAAATATTTAAAACATGAGATTTATGATATATTTGACTAATAGTAATAATGTGTACAAGAAAATTATTTCTACTCTAGAAGACTTAATATTTATTAAATATATAGTACTACGCCAGTTACAAAGCACAGACTTGATAGTTAGGGTCACACTTGCAACCCAGGTGTAGGTTTAAAAGAATCCCTTGGACACGAGGACTAAAATGTTGACTTTCAATATCTTATTTTCTGTCACTAACAAACCAAATTCCTATTAATTTTATTAGTGCCGAAATGAACTATATAAGTTACACATAAGTTGTAGGCCTTTAACAAACTCTAGAAAGATTTCATTGATATACCTTTGGTACCTACTTCTACTTCTATAAAATTATTTACTTATTATACAAAAAAGAGGCAAACGGTAAACCCAACTATGGACATGATACACTACGCATTTCCGATAATGCTCAGGAAAAATCTTAGAGATTGCATGATTCCTTATTGTATCTGCTCCGAGGTGTATATTCCATACAGGTGATATAACACCAACAGTCAGCTAACTTTGCATACATAACTATTTTAAACATAAAAATACAACAAATTAAAACACAATTAGTCCCTAATATAATGAAATCGCGGCCTTGATTTCTGCCATTTAACACCCAATGCCTCGATAAAGGCAGAAAGCGGGAGCGAGAAAACAGGAACTAAGCAACGATGTGTCCTAACGTTAGGTTCGTATGCAGTTCCTGCAGTTCCCTCTGCCTACCCTGCCATGTGTGGAATAAAACGTGAAGCTAAAAAAAAATTAGACTAGTACGGTCGCTGTATGTACAATCACGCCCTAACGACTTTACATTTTGAGCTCTACCCTCTCGGCACAGGAGTCATCGTCGAGTAGAACTCTACGAAGCTGTTCTGAAAAGCTTTGTAATACATACTCGTATGAACTAACAATACGCATTCCTCTCACGCGCTCGGCTAATTACTCGCGTGATTGCGGGATCGGGCCGGAGTAAACCGTTCGAGAGAGCTGTACGTTGTACGGCAAGAAGGGTTGTCATTTCTTGTATTTACCTTACACTAAGTTTGCTGTACGATTCTGTTTGTTTTGTTATCAATTAGAAGATTATGTATATATGTGTTATTTCGCTATTAAAAGGTAAAATAACTTCTATATTTGTTAAAATTATATAATTATATAAAAAATATATTAATTTATTTAGTAATATTAAGTACACTTCATTAATTTCTGTTTTAGTGTATTTGAACAAAAGTAATAGAACCTCAACACAAGAAGCTACTATTCAGGCATTGGCATTTTATTTCTAATCCTAGCGACTCATACATTTGCTGAAATTAATACTCATCTTAAAATAATTCAAATTGAACTTTATTGTAAACGTCTAAGCATCATTTTCCGGTGTTAGAAGAATTGAATGATACGATTCATTAATAACTTGGGGTTTATCTCCGAGATTAATAGCTACAGTTAGACTTACGTCATTTATTTTATAATAAGAAAAAAAAGATATGTCTTTTGTAACGTATTACATACTAACTTAACGTATTACATATTTACTTAGATTTATTTTTTAAAGTTATTATATATTTTTAAGCATAGAATAAAGAAATTTGTTAAGCTTTTCCAGACTTTCAATGCAAATTATTACTATTTATAAATATGAACCGTCATGGCGCATCCAAGAGGACCGTCGTGGCGTAGAGACGTAGCGTCTGCCTTCAAACACGATGTTTTGTGGATTCGATTCCTACTTGGGGAAGATAGTTTTTTCCATTTCCATTTCCTTCACTCTGACAAGTACGCAAAGCTTGGCGTTCAGTTCCATCACTCTATACACAATGCTTCGAAAAAGGCTGAAAGCGTGGAACGAAGTGTCTAAGTAGAGTGCCTAAGTTCCTGCCATTCCCTACCTACCCTGCCATGTGCGGGATAAAGTGTGAAGCTATAAAAAAATGTCCACAGTAATATAAAGTTTATTAGCCTTCTTCCATATATATTCGATTAACATGTCATATAAAGCTCTAGTAGATGCGGTTGAACGAGGCGTCGCGTCGCAACAATTTGCTGTATCAACTGCACATTTGGTAGAACAAGTAGTCATTTCAATTTGGATTTTAACGAGCTCATTGAATCCTTCGTCGAGATCGTAATGAAATTGTTCAATATTGAACACTGTGTGTTTACTATTATACTGCTCTGGGATGTTCTGAAAATTACTTTAAATTGAATTGAACTGTTATTTTTTAAATTATTTTAACCTATCGAAATTGCTCATTACTGCTATCTAGTAGTTTTTGGAACGCATTTTAAGATAAATATACCTTTATCGTAAATTCATAGTTCGATAAATGTTTAACTAAAATAATGTCCCGCTGAGTTTCTTGCGCCGGTTCTTCTCAGGTCTGACAGTAACTTTAGTGAGCCGGTGGTAATATTTTTGACGTTAAAAAAATTATTCTTATTTTGAATACAATTATTTGAATATGATTTTGAAATATACAAAATAATGTATTATTCCATAAAATTACTAAGAGCTTATTAAATTTAAATTAAGAAGTACTCTTTCTTTCTTTAAATATACAACATTAAGTTAAAGGAATACCAATAACACTTAAAACAAATTTTCCTAAAAAGAAATCACTGTAAATCTAAACTCTACTTTTCATACATGTTTTAAATTATAAATCAGAAGTAGGGCATAATTTATACAAGCGCACTTTGTTTCCTTATGAATACAATAAAAGCTGTTAACTGAGAGCGAAGTAAAGTGGAACATGTGTATGCAGTCATTTTTGAGTTAATTTTAATGTTTAATAGGAGGCTTGATTAGCTCTTTGCTGCTACAAAGCGTTAGAGTGAAGCCTGTATATTACTTTCCGGGATATATGTGTATGTTTATTTTTTAATATTTTATGATGCGATATTAAAATTTTATTTTTTATATTATATTTTATACATATATGTACAAAGGACCTTCGTGGCGCAGAGACGCAACGTCTGCCTGCAACGCGACGGTTTCTGGGTTCGATTCCCAGTCGGGGAAGATGGATTTTTCTATTTCCATTTTCTTCGCTCTGGTAAACTAGGCAAAGCGCGGCGTTGAGTTCCGCCACTCAACACGCAATGCCTCAAAAAAGGCGGAAAGCGGGGACGGAGAAAGCAGGGAATAAGCAACGGAGTGTTAACACTAGGTTCCCATGGTTCCTGCACTTCCCTCTGCCTACCCTACTATGTGCGGGATAAAGCGTGAAGCTACAAAAAAAAAAGTAAGTGTACAAAGGAGTGTATATGACATAGAATCACAGTCGAGAATATAAACGATTGAGTAAACACATATTACATATATATTTTTTTAATGTAAGGTTTTCACTAAATTAATATCTACTAAATTACGTATAAAATTACACAATTTTGACCTAAATTATATTACAAGCTCTTACTTAGTATTAATGTAATCTGTATTTGGCTAATATTTCGGAAGCAAGTAATGATTTACGAAGTTAATTTGTATGTTTGATGCGGTCTCACGAGGCTGATTGCGTCGGCCGCACTCAAATGAGCGGCTGCGGTACACAGCTACTACACAGCTTCTACACTGCTGCTCTACCACGAACACTATGTATGTGATCACTGTTGATGTTGTTCATTAGTTCGCTCAAATACTATATAAGGTTTAGTAATAAAATCTTAAACTATGCTAGTTATATATACGAAACTTCCGTTTATATGCAGATCCAAATCATTAATGTGTGCAAAGTATATTTGTGATATATGAAATAAAAAAAGCCTTTTTGGATTTTTTTTTAAAATAATCTATCTAAGGCTTTAGACTTTCGAAACTTAGAGTAGGGCCAGTAGAAAGAAAAGTATTAGGAATTTCGTAGTTAAAATTAATAGAAACTATTAATTATTTTATTTAAGCTTTAGTTAGGAAATTATTGTTATAAATACACTATATATTTATATCATTTACAAAAGGTACCTCCATGGGAATAATTTTATATGGTCACTTTGTTACTGTAGAAACATTTGTGCCACATTATTGGGTTCCATATGTACAAAAACACATATTATGCAATTATACATAGCACATATATTTCGATGATGATGCTGGTTTGTGATAAATAAGATTTAATTGCTTTAGTTGTGCTTGTTAGGAACATGTTTCTTGTCATATCCTTATTAAAGGCAAATTAAAGTCTTAAAAAGCCTTAGAAAACTAAAGATTTAACCGATTTTTTCTCCATATCTTTTTCGTCTGTTCTCGTCTGATCCGCCCTCTATATTAATAACTTCTCTAAAATTCCCCGTTCCTTTGTTTTCGTTAACATTTGTACACATATTATTATGTAAATATATTATTACATAATTAAATAATAATAATACTGTAAATTATATTCTTCTAATATTGTATCCTAATACTGTGTGAATAAGATCTAAATTCAATGTTACGCATTGTCTACCAAAACGCTTCATTTTGTCAATCAATATAGTATCTAAATATCCAACAACATAATTTCCATTTCCATACTCTCATGTTTGAAACAGACGACACCATAGGAAACAACTAGTGATATATAATTGAAGTAAAGTTTTAATTCAATGACTGGCGAAACGAAATTATATTGGAGCAATCTACGAAGTTTTCGCATTAAGCCGCCGTTATGTAGAGCTCGCTTGTAGAGTCTGAACTTGGGGAGTAGCTCCGTAGAGACGCGATTTACGAGGAATGTTGTTCGCCCGATACGACTTTTCACCCTTAATACTATTACATCTATATTATATTCTACGTTTCTTGGAAATAATAAATTCTGAAGAGATTTTTTATTTTCGTTCCTAGTAATATATTACGAATAACTTATATTAACAAGATAGTAATCCTAATTAATTAGTTTTAATTTCTTATAAATTTAATCAAATCAATCATGAGTAACGAAACTACTGACAGAAATATAAGGTAGAGAGACTTAATAAGCACTATAATTAAACTATAACTGAAAATCAATGTCTAGGGTAAAGTTTATAAGAAAATAGTGCTCAAAGTAGTAATAAAAAAGGCCATATTAAACTAAATTAAAATACGTTTTATAATTGAAAAGTTGCACTATTTTAATATGGGGAAGCGGCTTCATTTCATACTTTGTAAAGATTATCCTATCATACGTCGGAGTGGAAATTTATAATTGTTTTTTTCATACTTCATTTGGAAAAAAACATAGTTGCGTATGTTTGGTATTTGAGCTTTGATACCTCTAAATTCTATAAATGTGTAGATCAATTTTATTTCATTATTATTTTTGCGACTTCTAAAAAATATGTCTCTATTAACTACACTTCACTAAATCCAATCTGGATATTTTTGAAAACTAATTTTATCAGCTTTTACTTTTGCGTGTTTTAGTAATTATCTATTCATATTTTATTCATATTTAGTAATTATCTATTCATATTTTTTAGGGCTTGGCTGGCATCGTTACGTTTGTTTATTTTAAAGTAGGTAGTGGGAGGAGCTCGGACAGTGAAGGTGAGCGTTAATGCATTTTAAAGGGGCCCCTTTAAACCTACACTTGGGTCGCAAGTCCCAAGCGCTGATCGGAGCTCCTCTTCCTACAATGCGATGGGCCCGGCACCCGCACGGTGAATCCATAGAATGCTAAGCAGTTTTCTTCTCACATTTCAGCTCTTGATCAAATAAATCAAAAATAAAATTGACAATGAAACAGAGTAAATTTAAGACTATTTATAAGTATTTGTAAATTAAATAAATATATGTGTAGTAAAGTCTCTAATTTAACCACCCTTCCGTGTCTAAAGGTTTACGTTTTCCATTTTCCAAATACCATCAACAAGCGTAGTGCTGCTGACCGCACGCTGCAATGACGGACTGACTGCAAACGGAATGTGTCATATAGACGGAATCGTAAATGAAAATTGATTAATTTTACTTTTTACTATAGTGAATTATTTTCATTTTAATTATTGGCATAATATCTGGTAAGTCTTATACATGTATTTGGTAAGTGTCACCTTAGTGGCTGATGTTAAAGAGAATATGACGAAGTTCGTGGACTAATAAATTTATTTGTTAAAATATTAATATTATAGACATTGATGCGTCTTTTGAGTATTATTAATGATACGTTTATTTTAACTAAACAACAATAATAATGCTTTAACAATAAAAGTATAGACTAATATTTTGAATTTTTTTTTAAATATTTGGAAATTATTTAAAGCTACTCTTTATTCATATTTTTGTTATATATTATTACATACTAGCCGACAATATAATCACTTAATGTGATTGTCTGAACAGAAGTAATATCTTGTCATATTCAAATCTTTTAACTTAATCTACTTAAAATTTTTCAAAATATAAAATTAATTATACATTAAATTTTGAAACTACACAAAGAAGTATAAAAAAATGTTTAATTCGTAACAGTAGACGTCTCTTCCTTTGTAACATGAAGTGGTCGACGAGGGCGGCGTCGGGCGGCGTCGGTCTGCGTAGGGCGGCGTAGGGCGGCGGCGCGCGCTCGAGAGGCGAGTTAAAGAGAACAAAATAAATATAGACCTGAAATCTGTGTGGAAATCTAGCCTTCACACTACTATTTTTTAATTTTATACTCAACAAGTGTCAAATTATTGTTTAAACTTCTAAGTATTTTTATGAAATAAATTTGTTTTTAAGTTAATATTAAATCTGAAATTCAGTTTTACGTGTGATATTAATTAATCTCTTATGTTTTTTTATTCGTTAAGTCAATTTTGTGATTTAATTTTATTGAAAAGTGTCTTTACCTTTGTAAGTGGAAGGTATTGTAGGCAGAAAGAATTTAGTGTTAAGACAATCGTTTTCCACTTACCAGATTTCAAGACATTGCATGTTTACTTAACCTATTTTACTTTGTAGCCGGACGGAGGGAAATTAAAATAATTATTTATCTCTGAAAGGGATATAAACTCATAAACCCTTGCGTTTATCATAACTAGCCTTAAAATAAATACGGAAGGATAATGCTACTTATATAAATATTATTATAAAAAGGTTTCTTTTGTGTTTTCAACTGTAGAAAATATCAATTTTTAATTTTTTTCTGTTCAATACTGTAAGTTATACTACAAGTTGTTATTTGATCTAGTCAAATTAAGTAATATATATCAATGAAATAAAAATGATAAAAGTTGATAAACTTACATACCAATTCCTACAAAGTAATTTTGCCTTAGGATAAAACTTGTCATATTTGTTCATCAGCTTATTTGTCAAATAGAGTTTTTCTATTATGCTTATAAAGTTGTAGTTTGTATGATCTTTACACAGTATTTTATAACTTATTATACATTATCATTTTGTCACTCACATACAACATCATCACTGTCATCATCATCATAAACATACCTCAATGATCACCACAACAAAAGAGTTGAAACAAAAAAAGGATCTAAAATTAGCTAATAATGTTTTATCTATAGCTTTTGTTACTATAAATAATTTCATTATAGTCTCCATTGACCTATAATTTTGTGGCAAGAGCTATAAATCGGCAATTCCATACAACAATTGGAAAAGAACATCCATAAATTGGATATTAACAGGCAGTTACAGATACAATACTTGAAGTAGTTCCCACATTCGCGGTCAGAAGAGTCGTGACGAATCTGTAAGACTCTTGTGCTCTATACAAAATTTATTGCTATGGAAAATATAGCTTAGTAATATTTATTCAAAATCGTAATGAATTCTACATTGTAAAAATAGGTAAAGTAAGAAATATGCTATAGATTTCGTTGAGTTCATATAAGAAATAGTTTAACTTTAGAAGAAGTTTAATTCTATAGTCCTGACAGAATTATTTGGATATACCAAAATAAATAATATTTTACTAACATGGATATCAATTGGTTACCAAATATGATACAAAAGTAGATCGTTATTTCTCTATCTCTATATTTACAATACAACGAAGAAACCGTGGACACCTAGTGCTAAGACACTCCGTTTCCCACTTTCCGCTTTTTTTGGAGACATTGCGTGTTGTGTGGTGGAACTCAATGCGTAAAAAAATATTATATAAATATATATTATATCATAGCTTTCTACTTACAGTGGAAGCCTGGAAGCACACAAGCAGAATGATAGTTGGAATAGAGCCAGTGTCTCGAAGGCAAGGATATTAGTTCCTTCATCTTATTTTCAGCGAAAACGTTGGAAGCGAATCGAAACTTCTAATAAAGTGTCTTAAATATCACGTTCAAGTGTTGCTTTTCAATGGAGCTATTGTTATTGAGCTTTTCATTTCGAGCTTTACTAGAAGCTTTGTATTATTTGTGTGACACATTTAATATGGAAGTCATTTCTTACTAGTTATTGATACGATGCCAATGGTTGGTTTTCAAATACGTAATACTTATTAGTTCAATACAAAATGGGAAAATTTACGTTCTAAAATATATAAAAAAACGCCAGTAGTCAGTACTGTAAACACAATAACTGTGGGTTCAATATTTTTCGGAAAATAAAATATTTCTAATTAGTTATTATTGTTCAGTCTAATGACTTTCAAATCACATCTTCACAATTGGGTGGAAAGTAGAAAACGGACATATTTATCCTCCTATATATGGAATACAACGTGTAACTAACAATAGTCATGATAATAGCAAGAAACACATGAAAGTATATGGTTAAAAATAACTACCATTTGGAAGCCTTTATCTCTGCCACTCAAGTCCTACTAAAATCGTTATACATAAAATTTACTTAATAATCTTACTTTATAAAAGTATGACGTTGAATTTTTCATATCTTAGATGTGATACAATGCTTGAACTAAAAAGTAAAAACACTGATAAAAAGAACAAAAAAGACCCGACGAGACGAGACGAGTGTCAAAGTCACTGGAGATTAAGAGAATATGATTCAGACTGAGAAAGTAATATTGCCTGTTGTATCCGGCTCATTGATACTTTCTTTATTTATATTAAAATATCTCAATTTTCTTCACTAGACCAGGAAAATGGTGACATTTTAAATGTAAATAAATTCCTGAACGGATTATCATGAGCTTCACGTACAAGTGGAGATGATTCTATTCAGATAACTGATTGATGATATGTGAAATTCAAATTACAAGTTATTGTTAATATTTTCAATTTATAGTACTTTAAAAAGACAACTGTTCACTATAACTTTAGTGTAGGGCTAATACTTTAGAGTTAGATTTCATACTATCATAATTAGTAATAAAAAGACCAAAATCAACTTAGAATAACCAAAACGCTTATAATCTTCTAAGAAACCGTGTTGGTTGAAATAATCCAGTATATTATTGTAGAATGAGAGAGAAAAATCAAATAGCACATTAGGTAATGGCGTCCGTCGCTGGCGCCGCTCCAGAAAGTTTAATGGCATTATTATATCGAGATCGCATCAGACGTGACGGGAACGCTAACTTACTTCGGCGACGGCTTTATTATAAAAAATAAATTTATAGAAATAAAACTACTATTGAGAAACCGACCGACTATTCACGCGATAGTTGGAAGTTGGATAGTTCAATTCTTACGTAAATTAAACAATAAATTCATTCAATATTTAGAGAAAGGAATTTGTCCGGTGGAAGAGGTGAGCTTGACTGTACATTACTAAGACCTCTAAACCCAATACCTACAAAGGTCCAGTAGTCGCAGAATTCATAAATTGCCACGTAGGTAGTTCCTTTTTTGACATATGATGCAAGTAACAGTATTTAATTCCGCCTCTGACCGGCAGAAGATGTAATATAAGATGTCTCCACATGAAAGGAATGTAGTAAGAGAAACCGGAACTTATAGTTATTGCTCTAAAAGTTGTGTCTTTTATTTTTACACAAGACGAATTTCAATTTTAGCACAAGTAATAAAAATTCACAAAAATTTGAAAAATACATATTTCAATTGTCTTTAAAATTACTTACTTCAATTTCCATAGTAAGAGAATCTAACGTAGATATTCTCTCTAACAAAGATTTACATCAGTCTATTATCAAAGTTAAAACTCGCCATCCAACGCTTATAGTCCAAGTTCTCAGATCTACTCCCATTCATTAGCGACACAATCAGATAGCGCAGTTCGGAAACAATTCCATCCTCTTGATAACGATACCTTTATAAATCTGTCACAGATTACAGTATTGGGCAAGAAGTAGCTCCGCGTAATGGAAACGTATGAAATTCATCTATTTATGGCTTTGACCTTTTCTGTTATATTATTTATTTATATATATACATGTATACTTATATATTAATACATAGTTTTCGGGGTCGAATACGGACGGGTTAGGATATAGGCGTTGTTTTTCTGTACGTTATATCTCTCACAGTAGCTTAATATATAAGCCGCTTTAATATAAAAAAAAAACTTCTACTTAATTTAAACATTTAAATCATTTTTTCTGGAGATTTATTTAAACGGTAAGACTGAAGAAATGTGATTATATTACTTTTTGTTCTAAAACTAACAGAACCCTTTTCTGTTAGCACGATTAATTAAATTACGAGAAATTATTAAACAAAAAATATAACTCCTTGCATATAAAACTTTGTGATAAATAAAATTTGTCACAGAAAAAAATGGTAAAGTAAAAAACGGTGAGGTGAAGTTGTTTATCATCGATACTCATATTATATGAAATCATCAGCTGTTCCTGTCGTGGTAGAGTTGTATAGCATCTCACTGTCAATATAATTTACTTAAATATTTAAATATTTACGTTAACGTTATTTTGGGCCACGCTGAAAATGAGTACCGGACAAACGTGAACCTGAACACTTATGTCCCTACCCGTCTGTTCTGGTATACCTTTGTGTAAATATGACACTTTACAAGGATCTATGATACTATACTAATATAAAGCTGTAAAATGTACAGTATTTATTTACAGTAATAGCGCCTTTGTAAAGCTATAAATAACCCAAATAATTATTAATGGGCGTAATCAGTATTTTTTGTTATCGCGTACACATCTAAGTGTGGAATGCAATCTTATGAATCGCAGTGAAAAACGATATGGCAAGAATTATACAGTCTATGCCAATGGAGTTGCGGACGTCATTATATATATTTTTTTAAAATTTTATCAAATTTAATTAAATTGTTGTAGTCCAAACACTTCAAGTATCGTAAAACTCACATTAACTTAAATATACTAAATATATTTACTTATATTACACTATTAACATAACTTAAATATTAATATTTAAGTCAATAGAATTTAATATCCAAGTAATACCCTCTCGCATAAACAAAACGTTAGGGACAATAGTACACTCTGCAGTCGAACAAGATCGAAGTCGAATTCCACTAAAGTTCGATCGTTTCTATAGTTTAATTAGAACGGCTCTGTGACCCGGAACGACGCGACCGGATATTAGCTAGTAGAGGGCGAGGTCAGGTAGGGTGGAGTGTGGAGAGGAGAGCTTGCCTTGGAATTAACTTCCTATTGAATTTTATATCGGGGATTTTTAGTTTAAGCAAAAAAAAATTAAATTTTGTTGTTTTATCTTTTAAATGAAAAAAAGATATAACTTCTTTTATTATATATTATTTATTGAAAGGAGTAATTTTTTTTCTACTCTAGTAGAACAAAAGGCGGCATTTAAATCGACTATTCTAAATTGAAAAGAAAGCAGAGAGCGGATTGTTGCTACAAACACTCGGCTAAAGTGTCTGTGCCTAAAAAGATGAATAATGAAGCTGGAAAATCCTTTTTTAATCTTTACCTACTTAGTGAAATATGTGTTTTATTTATATATTTATAATTGAACGGCTGGTTCAGTTTGGGTGGAAACAGCCTAAGAAAGAGGTAACTGGAATTATTTGGAGGAGGCCTCCACTTCCTTCACACAGTTTGTTATTACTTTCCTGAAAGAAATAAAGTTCTCATTTTAGTTCTAATGATCGTGGACTATTCATATTGTAAGTATTCACTATTTTAATATGTGTATTTTAAAAATGTTGTGAAAAATTACGAAAGATTTCCTTAAAAACATCTTATACTTAAAAATTCCTATATTCACTCATGAAGTATCACTTGATTTTGTATTTGTAGTCCATAGAACATGTCTTACTATAGCAAAGGTACTTTATTCTAAAACTATCAACATGCAATAGTAAGCTCACACGCAGCATCTTACTTGCAAGGGTGATGTGTTCAATTCCTACTCAATGAATTATTTTCAGATCAATTTAACCGCTTTATTTTCATTCCCTCGCTTTGGTTTGTTTCGCTACTCAATTATTAACTATCCATGTAATCTGCAGGCAAATGATCTTTTACTATAAGAAGTTTTAAACTATACTAGCTTACAGCTCGTGGCTTTGCTCACGTGGTTTCCGATTTACAAGGGGAACTCAATGTTAATTAACATTTTTCAACAAAACTACAAATATTTTTATTTCTACAGAGAAATGTAGTAGTTTCAACTTAGAGTTGATATTTAAACTTTATATCTAATAGGGGCTTTAATTTAATAAGTTAAATAAGAGCTTTTAAAAAGAAAATTTACAGCGAGAAAACTCATTCTAAATAAGAAAAGCTTCGTCTCTATCTTAGGGAAGGCGTGATTCTCGCCGACTTCCGGCCGGATATTAATATCCGGTGGACGGCCAGTAGCGGCCGGCAGCGGCCAGTACGGCGCACTTTTGTTAACGTTTACCATTTGAACTTTTCGCTGATGATCTGTGTCTACTCGCTGATTCACGGAATAATCTACAGTCCAAAGTTCATGATCTGGCTGCTGCCGCCGCTAAAGAAGGCCTTCGTATCAATTGTGCAAAGACGAAGGATATGCGTCTAAATACCTCTGACACAGTGCCCATATTCGTGAATGAAGATGCCGTGGAACAAGTTAAACGGTTCACCTATCTGGGTAACGTGGTTGATCCATCGGGGGGGGCAGAGGCAGATGTAGAAGCTCGAATAAACAAAGCTCGAGCTGCATATGCTCAGTTAAAGCCCGTGTGGATCTCTACTGTTATCACACGGCGCACGAAGGTGAGAATTTTTAACTCCAACGTTAAGTCAGTCCTCCTGTACGGGTGCGAGACGTGGTTCGTCAAGAAACAAGTGACCAACAGGCTGCAAGTGTTTATTAATAAATGCCTACGCCGCATTCTGGGGATTTACTGGCCACAAACTATCTCCAACGTGAGGCTATGGGAGTTAACTGCTCAAGAACCTGTCTACAAAGAAATACTTGTGAGGAAATGGCGATGGATTGGGCATGTACTGCGTAGACCAGACAGCCACATAGCCAAGCAAGGCCTCAAATGGCAAGCGCAAGGCACAAGAAGACCTGGCCGCCCTTGCCTTACTTGGAGGCGCTCAGTTGAGAGAGAAGTTGCGTCAATTGGCCTTGATTGGAGCGAACTGGAGATTGCCGCACAAGATCGCCAGAAATGGAAATCCCTTCTGCGAGCCCTATGTCCCTGATGAGGGATAACAGGATCTCATCATCATCATCATCATCATTTGAACTTAGGTATTGACTGTGAAGAATGTACGTACCTTTAGAATTATGGAGTGAAATATTGACTGACTGGAGAAAGTATATAAGAGAATTTGTTATATATTCAAAAATAAGAACTGTGTATAAATTTATACAGGACAGAAGTTACTTAACGTAACGTAACTTCTGTCCTGTTATTAAGTATTAGTTATTAAGATACTATTAATACTCCTTTTTTTAAATGTGATATTAAACATGTAAAAGTCAAATATAAAAAGAAAAAAAAAAGTATAAGCTGTATTCATTTCAGAATCATAGATCAATAAGAAGTGGCAAAAATGATACAAACGAGATAATAACGGAGTATTAAGTATAATGATCTTGATAAATAGAAAACACTACGATCCAATTAAGAGTTATTAGGGTTTTGATTTTTCCTTTTGAAATTTCAAAATATTACACTATATATGACGATTATTTGTTAGCCTGACGATATATCGTCATATACAGGGTATACCCTGTATATACGTATTTAATTTTGGTAAAATTACATTTTCCATCTTCTTGTTTTAATACTATGGATATAATATAATGGATTTTTCTATTTTCATTTTCTTCACTCTAGAAACTAGGCAAAACGCGGCGTTGAGTTCCGCAACTCAACACGCAACGCCTTGAAAAAGGAGGAAAGCAGGGACTAAGCAACAGTGTCTTTACATTAGGTTCGTATGGTTCCTGCAGTTCCCTATGCTTACCCTGCAAAGCGCGGGATAAAGCGTAAAGACATAAAAAATATTCGCAACTTGTAATCGAACCCACACTCGCCGTGAACAGTTGGATGCTGCCCCACTGCACCATTCTCTCCTGACCGTTTTATTTGAAACATTTTTGCATTATTTTTAAATACTTTGACATCACTATAGACACACTATTTTTATTTTTGAGAAGACAATGCAGATATATGGATACAGTTGTATTTTTAAGAAGGCGACGGCAAATATACGTCGCTAGATTTTATTAGGCTTAGTTCAGTTGAGGGGCGTTCTTAAATTTGTTGAATCGAAATAATACGAAATATGAAGTAGTAGTCAATGAAAAGGTTACCAAATAAAAATTTAGAGTGCAAATATATTATACTAAAATAGATGAACCTTACTTGAGTAGATGAAGTTAATTAAGTAACTTGAGTCACGTATATACTAAACATCGGAGAAGGAAATCAAGTAAACTGGAAACACGTGATTCATTTGATGAAAAACAAATATACAGATATCAATATTGGCGATATCAAGTACGTCGTTATACTACATACGTACGTACTCCTACATACATATATATTTATATTTACATAAAACCTGACCAAATATTTGGGTGAAACTATCGTCCCAACCTTGAAGTATAAAGTAAAAATAAATAAAAACGTGGAACACAAATATAAATAGTAGACTTTTTTTAAATGTCCTGATACAAAGTTCGTATAGTTGTTATATCATTTAAATAAATAAATGTATGTAAAAGGTATCCATCGTCTTGTTCTTCTTCTTCTGGCATCACCAAGATGTTCTATTGTAATCCCTCCCCGATTTTATATGCCATAGTAATGTGTTATCACATTCATTCATTTCTATTTGCTGAAATCCATCTGATCTATAGTGGTTCTACGTCAGGTATGTAATTTTCAATCTTTATTATACCCTAGATCTTGACCAAAGTAGTAACAGATATATAACAAAAACATTTTTTTAGACAATTTGAAGATGTATGTTTTATTTATATCCTTTTCCTGTAATGTGTTATTTACATGTATACCATAGCCTATACATGCAGTATCATATGTATCTAAATTGCGAAGAGCTGAACCGGGCAAGTAATTTAAATGAAACCCTCTGCCCTCGCCACCGAGACGTATACAAAAAAGCTTAATATTAAAATATATATAAAGCTTTGTAATTGGATATCTGTCGAGAGTCGTCGTCGATGTCCTCGTCGAAGTGCTCTTCAATTAAAAAACCTTATTAACACTGTATTTTGTATAATCTATATTTTACTTTCCAAATAAAAATTTTTGGAACATACATAACTCTCCAATTTGAAATTTTAATATAAAATTGGTTGTTAATAAACAAATTATTCGACTCTTTTCTTTAAATCAAATTAAAATCATGAATCGCTTGAAGAATGATGTGAACAACCTGGATCGCTTAAAGTAGGATGTGAGGAACATTGACTGGTCATCCATAATATCTTCAATTAACATTGACTACTATGGTTGAATCATCAACAACTGAATTGATTATATTTATGATAAACACGCACCGGTAAGACCAGTTCGTATGAAGCACGCACCCGCTCCTTGGTTAATAAATATTATTAAACGTACAATGTGTCAGCGCGACAATGCAAAAGCCAATAATAAAAAATACGAGAAAACTTAGCTGCATACAAAAAACTGCGAAACATTTGCAACAGAATGTGTAGGGATGCAAAACGTCGCTATATTCATATCACTGTTCAGAATCTCAGTCAAGCGCATGTCTGGAGATTTTTAGAGTCATTAGGGATAGGTAATTCCATTGACACTCATTCTTTTACAATAAGTCCACATGATTTGAACTCCTTCTTCACAAGTACAACAATTACATTAAGCCCTTAAACCAAATCAAAGACTCTCAGGATTCTTTCTCAATTTGACCTACTTGACTCAATTCCTTTTACTTTTAAAACTGTTACTGAAGATGAAGTCAGGAGTTTCTGTCCTATCCAAGATCCTTGAATCCATCGTAAATAATCAACTATACCATTTCCTTTCCGCTAATAGTCTTCTGTGGCCTTTCCAATCTGGCTTCCGTCCCTTCCACAGCACTGTGACTGCGCTGTTATATAGCGCGCGAATATAACGGAGAACATACACTGTGCTATGGATAAGAAGCCAAGCTTAGCGTGATGGTGCTTCTGGACTTCAGCATGCTTTCAATTATGTAAATTTTGCTATACTTCTAGGTACTCTTTGTGCAGTTAGCCTTTCTTCTACAGTTATTGACTAGTTTCACTCTTATTTCTTCGGTCGTCAGCAGTGTGTAAAAGTTAACGATATAACATCGACGTGACTAGAACTCACTGAAGGCGTTCCTCAAGGTGGCGTTCTTTCTCCTCTTCTTTTTTCTATTTTTGTTAATAATATATCAAAAGTCATTTCTTCTCCTTACCATTTGTATGCAGATGATTTGAAATTATATCACCATTGTGTTATAAACGACTAACCACAGGCCATTGCAGCTCTAAACAAAATCTTGGATGCCATTCAATCTTGGGCCGAATCCTTTATAAATATATAATCCTTTCCATTCTAATGTTGTTCTATACTAGCATTATTCATATAGTAAATACTTTTATATAGCCTATATATTTATTATATTATATCATACTATACATGAAGTATATGTATATGTGTATGTATGTGTATATATTTATATGTATATGCGTGTATGTGTGTATGTATGTATTTATGTATAAAGTATATGCATACATATGTTTGATACCGATTTATTAGCTATAATTTGCACTCTTCTCACCCGCTGCTTTAACTCATCCACTACCACCGGTTGGCTGGAAGAGATCTCTTATATCTCTTATAGAGATAAGTCCACCGTTGTGTATGGAACTATTGTGCTGAGTGAAATCTTTACAATGTAAAAATTAGTGCAATAAAGAGTATTTAATAATATACAAAAAAGTCAATAATTTTTAATTTATTTTTTTATTTAATACTTTATTATACCTAAATAAAAAAAATCAAATAAGACACAAGAAGTGATAAACAAACAGTGGTGTAAAGGCGGCCTTATCACTATAGGTGATCTCTTCCCCCTCTCAACCCCTACCATAGAAAACAGAAAAAGATATATAGATTTTGGTAGGTGTACAAACACATCCTTTAATAGATATGTAAACACGTTACATATTTATGTATAATAAACAGATTACATATATAAATACACAAAAAAAATAATTAAAATATATACACATATATGTATGTATATGTGTATGTATATGTATATGTATGCATGTATGTATGTATGCATGTATGTATGTATGTATGTATGTATGTGTGTATGTGTATGTGTATATGTATCTGCATGTGTATAAATATGTATGTTCATATTTATTTATTGTGTATATAAATCATTAATATACTTAATTCCTAAGAAATTAGTTTGGCACACCTCAACTTTTATTTCCCACATGACAGGTTGGCTGGTATAGAATGCTTTGTAGCGTTAAGCCCGCCTTTTGCACATGTTTACTCCTTGTATTGTGTGCAATAAAGGATAAACAAATAAATAAATAAACATATACATATATACATACATATACATACACACATACATATATACACAAGAAGAAACGTTATAATTCATCGTCTTTTGATATATTTTTAAATATTAGATGCATATTTTTTTATTTGCACCCTTTAAAATAAATAAATGAAAATATTCTTAATTTTAAAACAGTTATATAACACTCCACATTGTAATTTCCTAATACAGTAGATGTTCGGTCACAAGGATTAAGCCATCCGCCTCATGGCTCTATCTTTGCCACTACTCTACAAAATTGGTCTCGAAAGTTATTTTATATAAAAACCTGAGTTTGCAATCAACATTTCATTAAGAAACTACGAAGGCTAAAGCTAACAAAGTATTTGTAAAAAACTAAGTGATTAGATGTAGAGACGGCATTCAGCCTCACGCCATATCATAACAAAAGCGGTGTCATCATTTCAAATGCAATGTAAAATTCTACGCAGTATTTATAAACAATGACGATTTTATGTCATGTTTCGAATTGCTTTTTAAATTAAACGTTGTCATATTACAAAATTAGTACTATTGTTGAATTAATATGTATCTACTATGGTTATACGTAGACACTGGCTTGAAATTTCAATCTCAGTGGGGTACATTCAAATATTTTATAAATTTCATTGTTTGTTTGCTCAGAGTGTGTCGTGAGAATCTCAGCACAAATCACTATTATAGTAGAGACGTTTCTCTAAATGAGTTCACCGCCCATCCTTAGGGAAATCCAGCAGGAAACGAGTAAACTATTGTCTATTTCTAATTACTCTTGGTTCTTTTATAATTTTTTTGATGAAGAAAAGATTTTATATTTCAAATAAATGGAATGTGCAAATAAAATCAATATTATATGCTTGTTTTTATAATTTTAACGAATATGATCTGAATACAATCTAAATCACACAAATTTCAAACGATGGCTCTATACATAATCTCTTAGGCTCTCATGCTTTCACACTCATATATTTATTAAAAGCCATAAACTTACTCAGTTCACTTTAAAATAATGGTACAACAAAAGAACTGAATATAAACTTTAGAGATGTATGGTAATACAATACAGTGATAATAAGCCACTTTTAGAGCAATCTATGGATAAAGCGCTTCGGGGCGCGTTGGAGCGCCGCCAGAGGACGCGTCGCTTTGCCATATTATACATTGCCTTTCTAATGTGCATTGAGAACTGCGTTTGAAAAAAAATTAAAAAGTTTCTATCTACATTTAACTTTAATAAATAATTCATTTGCTGAAAATAAAAACTATAATGATATTGTTGTGTATATTGGTATGACCTTTAACAAATAAAAATTTAAGGTATAAATATATTATACTAAAAAAGACGAACCCTATTTAACTTTAATTGATTAGCATGAGTCGCGTACATACTAAACATCAGAGAAGAAAATCAAGTAAACCGAAAATACTTGTTTAATTTCATAAAAAACAAATATAGAGATGTCAATATTGGCGGTCACAAGTATGTCGTGTGTACATACAATATATACTCTTACATATATACTCATATTTAACACGACCAAATATTCGAGTGAAGTAATCGTCCCAACCATGAAGTAAAAATAATAGAAAGTTTTGTGAATTTTCTGATACAACGTTGGTATGAATATTAAATAATTTAGACAAAGTAACGCGTTAGACTCATAGGTTCCATTTCCAACTCCAGCAGGAGTGGAATGTATATGTAATTATTTGTTTTAAATACATCGTTATATATTTGTAACACTCAGTATTCATCGTTTACATATAGAACAAAGTTACAGATGTGCTGTAGGGTTTCATAGTTTAAGTTACTTAAGTGTGTCAGTGTACAAATATAAGGCGTCATAAAGTATCTACATTGAAACTAGCATTTAGAACAAAAACCTATCGTGCTTTAAGCATTTATTTCTTCTCAAGAATAAATCTATCTATTCTTCACTGTAAAATGACATATTTAATATGGAAGTGAATTTTTAGTTGTTGTTAATACGATGCCAATGATTGGTTTTGAAGTGTATACGTAATACTTATGAGTTATATAGAAATTTTTAGGTTTACAAATATATAACTTACCGTGGTCTAATTAAGACAGAAACGGAAGGACATCGGTACTCAGTGACACGGCGTGCTACTTTAAACACAATGAACCTGTAGTGGGTTCTTCGGGAAAATCAATTATTTCTATTTACTTATTATCCTCAGTCTATCAATGTCATCAATTAAATCACAACTTACATTCATAATAGGCTGAAAAGTACAAAACAGTGTGTTACGGGTCCTTTTGAAGTACACTACACAAGTAATAAACAAAATTTTTTTTTTTAGCTTCACGCTTTATCCCGCACATGGCAGGGTAGGCAGAGGGAACTGCAGGAAACGTGGGAACCTAGTGTTAAGACACTCCGTTGCTTAGTCCCTGCTTTCTCCGTCCCCGCTTTCCGCCGTTTTTCAGGCATTGCGTGTTGAGTGGAGGAACTCAACGCCGCGCTTTGCCCAGTTTACCACAGCGAAGAAAATGGAAATAGAAAAATCCATCTTCCCCTTCTAAATAAATACTAAGATTAACTTAAAACTAAATTAAATTCTTAATTAAAGTTGGACGCCAGGAGAGTTTTTCTTTACACTGAGATCACAAAGGAGAATACTGAGTGATACGGAACTCTGACAAAATCGGGCCACGACTACTTCAGGGTTTTATTTTTTATCAACAAGCTGATGGCTTCATAAGCAGCGGATAGTCAGCCACTGTGCGTAAAGGGCTTTTCAAACAAATAAATATTAATTATTTTAAGTAAAGATTTGCTAATTATTTCTAAAAGTATCTTTATTTAAGTAAATAAATAACTTCCCCCTACTGCGTAAGTATAACTACCAAAACTTGAGCGTAAATATGTTTCCTCAATAAATTAATTAAATTTCCAAAAAATACTGGGATTAAGCGTTCAGTTTAACGGTCATTCACACGTTATCCCCGTTCAACTTCATTTGAGAGATTGTCTCATACCCGCTCGTTACACATATGATTTAAATAATATAAAATAAAATGTTAATAAAATAAACTTAAAAAACTCATACGAGCAAAGGGAGATTTGTACTCGGGTCGACTGTATAATCTGCAATACTAGCCTCTGCGCTAACAGATGTGTTTTGCTGCACGTTGAAAATTACATATAACATAACAAGTGGTTCAACAGTAGTTTATATACTTATCCTCTTATGCACGGTTCAGCGTGTAACCAAAAATATCAGCAAGAGAAATGTGAATATATATAGTTAAAAATAACTACCATTTATTTTTGACCATAAAATGAAAATGGAAATGATTTAAGTAGAACTTGAATAGTGGAAATTAAAGCTTCCTGCTTCAATTTCCACTATTCAAGTCCTATTTAAATCATTCGACATAAAATTTCTAAGCTTTACTTCTCTTTCATTAATAGTCTCATTTTATAATATTTTAACACTGTATTTTACATATTATTCTCTTAGGTATGATAAAATGTTTGAACAAAAAAGTAAAAACACCGACAAAAAGAACACAAAGAAATTCGACGAGACGAGACGAGTGTCTAAGTCACCGGAGATTAAGACTTCAGACTGAGATAGTAATATTGCCTGTTGCATCCGGCTCATTGGTTCTTCCTTTATTTGTTTTAAAATATCTTAACTTACCTCACGAGACCAGGAAAATGGTGATTAGAGTTCATAAACTTCACGTACAGGTGGAGATGACTCCATTGACATAACTGTTTGATAATATGTGGAATTCAAATTACAAGTTATTGTAAATATTTTCAATTTATAGTACTTTAAAAAGACAACTGTCCACTATAACTTTAGTGTAGGGCTAAGAAGGACTAAGGACTTTAGAGTTAGATTTCATACTATCATAATTAGTAATAAAAATACCAAAATTAACTTAGAATAACCAAAACGATTATAATCTTCTAAGAAACCGTGTTGGTCGAAATAATCCCGTATATTATTGTAGAATGAGAAAGAAAAATCAAATAGCACATTAGGTAATGGCGTCCGTCGCTGGCGCCGCTCCAGAAAGTTTAATGGCATTATTATATCGAGATCGCATCAGACGTGACGGGAACGCTAACTTACTTCGGCGACGGCTTTATTGTAAAAAATAAATTTATAGAAATAAAACTACTATTGAGAAACCGACCAACTTCCACCGCTGACTCACGCGATAGTCGGAAATCTTCAATTTTTACGTAAATTAAACAATAAATTCATTCAATATTTAGAGAGAGGAGTTTGTCCGGTGGAAGAAGTGAGCTTGACTGTATATTACTAAGACCTCTTAACCCAATACCTACAAAGGTCCAGTAGTCGCAGAATCCATAAATTGCCACGTAGGTAGTTCCTTTTTTAATATTATATGATTCAAGTAACAGTATGGAATTCTATACATATTTAAACTATCTTTAAAATTACTTACTTCAATTTCCATAGTAAGAGAATCTAACGTAGATATTCTCTCTAACAAAGATTTACATCAGTCTATTATCAAAGTTAAAACTCGCCATCCAACGCTTATCGTCCAAGTTCTCAGATCTACTCCCATTCATTAGCGACACAATCAGATAGCGCAGTTCGGAAACAATTCCATCCTCTTGATAACGATACCTTTATAAATCTGTCACAGATTACAGTATTGGGCAAGAAGTAGCTCCGCGTAATGGAAACGTATGAAATTCATCTATTTATGGCTTTGACCTTTTCTGTTTTATTATTTATATTACTCGTCCTTATTTCTATACAAATGTATACTTACATATACATTAATACATAGGGTCCGGGGTCGAATGGAGATGGTTTAGCATATAGGCTTTTTTTCTCTTTTTTAATTTGATTGTTCTGTACGTTCTACCCTATATTCAGCCATGGTAATATTTAAGTCTAACACCTCAGTTCGGTTCAGCAGTTTGTTTAAATTGTTTCAGCGTACTTTTGAATACTTCTACATAACTGTATGTAAGATCTTATTTCTTTCATAACATTTTCATTTTCACATTTTGCTTCAAAATGTCAATTTTATAAGTTGATACTCTGTATATGTATCTCTATATATAACGTAACACCTAATAGTAATAGAATTGTGTTTAAACATCTTATAGGTTCCTTTGCTAGTCACTAGTGGACTCATCATAATTCTCAGTAGCGTATAGTGAGTGATATTGATATAATTAACATATTATCGAAAACTTTGCAGTATTCTGTGGCCACTACTCACTGACAAGTAGACTCAGGTGACCTTCACATGTCAGTTGATACGGTTCTTATATCATAGTTGGCTTGCCTCATGTATTGACCTGGATACTTATAGAATAAGCTTTCATTTAAATTTTATCGCGTTTCATTTAAAATGTGTAAAAATCGTGGAAATCAAAAGTTACTACGCTGTATTTACAACAATGAAAGAATCATTGTCATCATGTTAATACAGACGTTGTAATAGGTATTAGGAAATGGAGTAATAGTACAAGACAAATTACTTCCTAGCATGATAACGTAACCAACTCAACGTAACTTAACGTAACGCAAGTTTAACTTACGAAACTTTCATTTATTCAAAGCTTCTTTAATGCTTCTAAAGCTCTTTGTGATTAATGTAAAAGAAAACTTTTACTTAATTTAAACATTTCAATCATTTTGCTGGAGATTTGTTTAAGCGGTAAAAATGTGATTATATTACTTTTTGTTCCAAAACTAACAAAACCCTTTTCTGTTAGCGCGATTTAATAAATTACAAGAAATTCTTAAACAAAAAATATAAATCTTTGTATATAAAGCTCTGTGGCGTATAAAATTTGTCATAGTAAAAGATTTTGATTAGGTAAAATAAGACAAAGTAAGGTATCTCTTTTGAAGGTCAATGCTCATTTTATACAAAAATCATCAGTTGATGACGCCATGGCTAAGTGGGAAGCGTGTTACTACTAATTAAGATAAGCCGCGACGTTTGTTACGTCACTCTGAAAGCCAAACTGAGAGTGAAGAACAGGCAAACTTTGTTCCACTGCTATACCATGGTGTACTTCTGTTAGAGGACTTTATGACCTCGTAACTAATCTATGGTACTATACTAATACAAAGCTGAAAAAAAAAGTGTACATTGTTTTTCGTGGTAAGAGCGCCTTTACAGAACCATGAATATCCTAAGTAGTAATTATTGTGCGTAATCAACATTATTTGTTAATATATAAACATTTAAATTGTGGAATACAATATAATGAATGTCAATGAAAAACCTATGCCAATGGAATTGCGGGCGTTATATTATATATATTTTTAAATTTCATAAAGTTTAATTAATTTATTTCAATAAAAACACTTCAATTATCCTAATATTCAAAATAACCTTAATGTACTATACTTAGTAGTATTTGTTTATATCATACTAATAACATAACTTAAATATTAATATTTAAGTCAATAGAATTTAATATCCAAGTAATACCCTCTCGCATAAACAAAACGTTAGGGACAATAGTACACTCTGCAGTCGAACAAGATCAAAGTCGAATTCCACTAAAGTTCGATCGTTTCTATAGTTTAATTAGAACGGCTCTGTGACCCGGAACGACGCGACCGGATATTAGCTAGTAGAGGGCGAGGTCAGGTAGGGTGGAGTGTGGAGAGGAGAGCTTGTTTTGGAATTAACTTCCTATTGAATTTTATATCGGGGATTTTTAGTTTAAGCAAAATAGTTTTAAAATTTTGGTCCTTTTTTTTAATCTCTAAAAAGGTGTTACTTATTTTATAAGTTTTTACTTCTTTAAAGGCAAAAGATGTTCTTTTTACTGGTAAAGAATATTTTTTCTATACTTAGTTTTAAACAATCATAAAAATATAGAATATTTTTTGTATTCTACTAAAACGAAAGGCGGCATTTAAAACCATTCTAATGCTAAAAGAAAGTAGAGAGCAAATCGTTGCTACACGGACTAAGCTAAAGTGTCTGTATCCTCAGAGAGAAACTATGATGCTGCAAAATACCTTTCTGAACTCTACCTTCATAGTAAAATACGCATTGTACTTTTTATATCTTTACAATTGAAGAGCTGGTTCAGGCTGGATGGAAACAGCGTAATACAGAGGTAACTGGAATTGTTTGGAGGAGGCCTCTACTATACCTCATTTAGATTGTTATTACTTTCCTTCAAGAAATAAAACCTTTGCATTTTATTTAGTTTTTATTTTATTTAATTGGAGAAAAGAAGTAGCATTCTAAAAAAGAATAAAATATTAGGTCATTATTTTAGGAATGATACGATACTCGCGTACTTCCTTCCGTCTGTTCGTCGGTTCTAAAATTTGTAAAAAAAATATATTATATATAAAAAAGGGCAGGTAACAAATTTAAAGTTAGTAAAATGTATCAAGCAGAATAAATTATAGCTTAACTTATATTTACGACCTTTAAATCTGAATACTAAAGATTTTAACAAAACCACACTATACAAAAATATTAAAACATTATATAAGGGGCAAAAAAGGTCTGTTAATTTGTAAGTACGACATGATATTCTAAGACGAGATGAGAGTATAAAACCCAAGCTTCTACATATAAAGGAGTGTTCAAAAACATTTACAAACTATTTAAACAAAGTCTCACAAATGCTCGCGGCGTCGCCGGCGGCGCCACTTGGCGGGCTGATGCCGTACTGCTTACATACCGAAGTGTATGGGAACTGTAAGAAACTCTCATCTCGGTTCTAAAGATCGTAGACTATTTATAGTAAGATTATTCATTATTTTAATATATGTATCTCAAAAATGTTGTGAAAAGCTAATAAAGTTTTCGTTCCAAAAATTCGATTTAAAACCCCTTACGTTTCAAACAATGTTAAAAGATTACACTTGCACTAACATATAGTTAGTCTAGAGCAAGCTAAATAAGAGATTTTAAAAATAAAAAAGATAAGCAAGAAAATTTACAATGAGAAATCTCATTCTAACTAAAGAAAAGCTTCGTCTCTATCTTAGGGAAGACGTGATACTCGGCAACTTCCGGCCGGATATTAATATCCGGTGGACGGCCAGTAGCGGTTGTCAGCGGCGAGTACGGCGCACTTTTGTTAACAGTTTACCATTTGAACTTAGGTATTGACTGTGAAGAATATGTTGCTTTAGAATTATATAGTGGAATAATAACTAACTGGAGAAGGTGGTCGTAAATTCATAATTAAAACTTTTATAAGTAATATATATAAATATATGTATAGAATAAGAATCGTGTGTACATTTTTAAACAGGACAGAAACAATGTGCAGATTTAAAATATTATTATTATTTCAATTGATGTCATTGCAAAACCAGATACATGATCTTTTATTTTTTTATTTAAATTAATATCAAACCTGTAAACGTCAAATATTATTTATACGAGTATTAAGCAAAAAAATATATCCATCATAAATGTGCATTGGATTGTCGACGCCGATATTTCCGTATTCATTTCAGAATTATAAGCTCAATAAGATGTGGCAAAATTCACATACCTCATGAGTGTAGTAATAACAGAGCATGGTGAAAAAAAATATTGAGAACAATGGTCTTGTGAAATAGATAAAACAAGGATCCAATTTAAAGTTATTAGGGTTTTGAATTTTCCTTTTAGAATACGGATTTTAAAAATATTACATTACATATGATGATTATTTATCAGTCTGACCCTGCATATGTCTGTATAATTTTGATAAACTCACATTTTTCACTTTCCCGTTTAACATTTATCTTGTCAAAGATAAAAAAAGGGAAATAAACTTATACACAAGTTGTAATCGAACTCACACTCGTCGTAAACAGTTAGATGCTATCTCACTGCGCCTGAATAAATATAATAATTCAATATCTACAGGTACCAAATGATGTTACTAAAAGGAGGGACACTCTACCGAAAGCTTTGGTAGCACATGCATAGGCAAACTATTAGACACTTCGTTTATATGCATATATACTTTGTATACAGTTGTATTTTCATGTAGGCGACGTGGCAAAGATATGTCGCAAGATAGAGGTACATTTTTTATTATTTAAGGTTTAGTTCAGTTAGGAACGCCCCGTTCCTTAATTTGTAGAATCAAAATCATACGAGATATGAAATAGAAATCGTTGAAAAAGGCTAACAAATAAATATTTAGAGTATAAATATATCATACTAAGGTAGATGAACCTTACTTAACTTAATTGAACTAACTTGAGTCACGTACATACTAAACGTCAGAAAAGAAAATCAAGTAAACCGAAAACACGGGTTTAATTTGATGAGAAACAAATATAAAGATATCAATATTGGCGATCACAAGTATGTCGAGTGTACGTTCAATATATACATACAATATATTAATATTTACATAAAACCTAACCAAATATTTGGGTGAAGCAATCGTCCCAACCTTGAAGTATAATGTAAAAATAAACAAAAACGCGTAACACGTGATTAATAGAAAATTTTGTGAATAACCTGTTACAATATATGTATAAATATTGCAATATGTTGATCAATGCAATATACTCTTAAGTTCCAGTTTCATCTCCAGCTGGTGTGGAATGTGTGTATAATATATGTTCAATATAAATCGTTATGTATTTCATAACACTCAGCATGTATTATTTTAGTATAGATAACAGTTGTAACAGGTATGCTGTAGGATTTAATAATTTAAGTTTCCAATTTGGGAAAATGTAGAGAGCAGAGACTTTTAGCAGTAGGTTCCTTGACATTTCTATGGCTATTTTATGGCTTTATATTTAAATATAGCATTAATTTAAACGTGAAAACATAAAGTATAGGTATATTATAAACTAGTGGAGGCTCATATCTTCGTTGCTGTAAATTTTGTGACACTTGCACTCAATAATAATTACCAAAGATAAGTTCTTTAGGAGCTTTTTTGGCTTCTTATTGCTAAGATATTCTATTACAATTCTACAGGTGTTATTGTGAAATGTTTATCAAGTTCATTCTTTTCTATTTCTTGGCATCCAGCTGATCTACTGTGGTTCTGCATCATATATGCTAGTTTTTAATACTTATTATAGCCTAGATCCTGCCACAAGGTAACAGATACATAACAATAATTTTTTTTAGATGATCTGAAGATATGCGTAAATACATAGAGAAAGAAAATTTTAAAATTATAGATATATATTCGTGTTTTGACATTGTCATTGACTTCATTTATTTTTGTATAAACATTTTATACGGTCTAATTTATATTTTTTACTGTAAAATAATAAATTACATGTACACCGTAGCCTTTATATGCAGCATCATATGTGTCTAAATTGCGAAGAGCTGAACCGGGCAAGTAATTTAAATTAAACCCCTCATCCCCGCCCCCGCCCCGCGCCGCCCGCCCTCCCCACGTCCCGCGCTATGTCACTTAATCATGATTAGTCCTACCGCATGTAGCGCTTGAATTACATTTTTGCATATTTTTTACTCGTAATATAGCTTATAATATTTCTCTAAAAATAAAATTAATTAATTAATCTTTCTATATTCTTGAATTGTCAGTGATAAAATAGAACGAACACAGAATCAAACGCTGTGTATTTTACTTATAACTCATTCCTCTATAACTCAATTTATTTTTGCTTTTTTATTCATAGCCTTTTTGATTTTAGTGATTTGATGTTTAAATATTTAAGAACTTATCACTATCGACGTAAAATAACAACAATGGGATAAGCTCAAGCTTTAAAACGAAGTAATTCACCCGCAGCTCAGAAGAGTAAGTCTCTGAGTAATCTCATTATATGAACGCTATCACACTAACTGTGAACTAAAGTAACGTAATGCATTTCTAATTCCGCCACCTTTAATCCTACAGTGGAGTAGTCTTCGTTTAGATTCCAGTCATAAAAGTAACATTTTTCGTTTGCTCTCGTAACTGATTTACTTTTAACTCATGACTTTAGAATATTTTAAGGTAAAATTAATATTCTAAAGATCTAAACATCTTGAACAACTTAAAATAATATTTTGCTTATTACCTTATAGAAAAAATACTAAGTTTTACATCGAAATATTATAAAACAGTTATAATTTAAATAATAAAAATAATTTAGTAAGTCTATGAATATAATAGAGTATGAAAATTAATTACTTTATTATAATGAGACGTATACAAAAAAGCTTAATATTAAAATATATATAAAGCCTTGTAATTGGATATCTGTCGAGAGTCGTCGTCGATGTCCTCGTCGAAGTGCTCTTTAATTAAAAAGCCTTATTAACTCTGTATTTTGTATAATCTATATTTTACTTTCCAAATAAAAATCGATGGAATATACACAAAATAACTCTTAAACTTGAATTTTAAGTATATTACCTTTTTTTATTTGCACCCTATAAAATAAATAAATGAAAGTATTTTTAAAGCAGTTATATAATACTCTACATAGTAATTTCCTAATACAGTACGTGCTCGGTCACAAGGCTTAAGCAGCCATCCGCCTCATGGCTCTATCTTTACCACTACTCTACAAAATTGGTCTCGAAAGTTATTTTAAATAAAAACCTGAATCTGCAATCAACATTTCATTAAGAAACTACGAAGGCTAAAGCTAACAAAGTATTTGTAAAAAACTAAGTGATTAGATGTAGAGACGGCATTCAGCCTCACGCCATATCATAACAAAAGCGGTGTCATCATTCTAAATGCAATGTAAAATTCTACGCAGTATTTATAAACAATGACGATTTTATGTCATGTTTCGAATTGCTTTTTTTTAATTAAACGTAGTTTTAATATAAATTAGTACTATTGTTGATTGAATATTTAAAGTTCCAGCCTGTGCTTACATATAACCATAATAGATTTTTTTATAGCTTCACGCTTTATCCCGCACATGGCAGGGTAGGCAGAGGGAACTGCAGGAACCATACAAACCTAGTGTTAAGACACTCCGTTTTTTTAGTCCCTTCTTTTTCCGTCCCCGTTCCCATAATAGACACTATTGTTATATGTAAACAATGGCTTGAAGTTTCAAATCAGTAAGGTAAATTCAATTTTTTTGTAGATTTCATTCTTTGCTTGCTCAGAGTACGCCGTAAGAATCTGAACACAAGTCACTGTTATCGTAGAGACGTCTCTCTAAATGAGTTCACCGCCCATCCGTAGGGAAATCCAACAGGAATCGAGTAAACTATTGTCTATTTCTAATTACTCTTGGTTCTTTTATAATTTTTATGATGAAGAAAAGGTTTTATAGTTTTATTTTACGTAAATGCATTATGTAAATAAAGGTGTTAATTATAAGCTAGTTTTGTATATTTTTAACTAATATGATTTGAATTAAGTCTAAATTACTCAAATTTCAATAAATGTACAAACGAAGGCTCTACATTCTCTTAGGGTCTCATGCTTTTACATTTATATATTCAAAATAAGCCACTTCGTCACTTACTTAGTTCACTTTCAAAAAATGATACAGCAAGATAACTGAATATAAACAGTTGTCTCTTTAGAGATGTATGGTAATACAATACAGTGATAATAAGCCACTTTTAAAGCAATCTATGGATAAAGCGCTTCGGGGCGCGTTGGAGCGCCGCCAGAGGACGCGTCGCTTTGCCATACTATACATTGCCTCTTTAATGTGCATTGAGAACTGCGTTTGAAACAACATTTAATAGAGTTTGCATCTACATTTAACTTTGATATATGTAATACTATTTTTGCTAGATGTAAAAACTGTAATGACATTTTTTGTATACTGGTTTATTATTTCTTTACTAATCCTAGGTAGTAAATGTAACTAATATATTTAGGCTATGTACTTATCCTATGTTATATGATATGTTATATGAAATTAATGTCATAAGAGAAATATCTTGTATTATTATTATTATTATTATTATTATTTATTTATTTTCCACTTAGAATCAATAAGATGATCACTTGTGTACGTCAGATAGAGCGAACGGAGGAGTGTTAAAGGAGCCCAATTTGATAGTAAATATCGAATTGAGCCTTGAGAAACCTACACACTCCATGACTTAAAACTAAGGTTACGAGGGTTCCAAGCGCGGCCTGGTGAGAAGAGCCCACAACAATTCAGCCAGGTTTCCCTAAACCTATAGTGATCACTTCACAAACGTGACTCTAACTTATGTAAGAGTTGTTAGAGAAAGTAATAGAATTGACCTTTTATTTAGCTTGACGCTTTATCTTGCACATGGAAGGATAGGTTGAGGGGACTGCAGGAACCATACGAACCTAGTGTTAATACACTCCGTTGCTTAGTCCCTGTTTTCTCCATCCTCGCTTTTTATAGAATAAATAGAATGGAGTTATTGCTTTTATTTTCTTATGCTGTATTGTTACAGAGTAATGAGAAGAAAACAACTATTTAAATTATACATGTAAATTAAATATTCTCACTATACGCTCTAAGCTTAAACGCGAAGTTAGATCCTCATACTAGAAACATCACGTTCCTAGTCAGACGTTGCTCTCAGCAAATATCAACTAAATCAAATTAAAACAACTTTGAAATGAAAACCAAAACATTTGTTCTTATAAAAACAAACCTTTTTCCAAGCCGGAACGGACTACTCTGCGTTATAATTGTATAGCTTTAAACTCTTTAAACGAGTTACGTCGCGACTTTAAAATATTTTGCATTATTATTTCGAGTAAACCGCTTTTATATAAAAAGATGACAATCACAGTAAGTACTCTTCGCGTTCCCATCTTTGCAAACGTGGAATTACAATACATTTTGTAAATCTGTTCCGTCGGCTCGGTTTACACGGAAACGTAGATAATGTTTATTTACAGGAGCACTTTGCATTGGTAATATAAATGTAGAATCATAATTAACAGTTATAAACGGTAAATTGACTGGAGAGTTAAAAATAAATAGGGTATGCAGTCAGATGAATTTCTTCATGTTTGTTATAGGGCAACTATACTCAAGATACTAAATAACCTGACGTTAATTGACAAAATACTTAAATTGTTACATTTTATTCTTAATAAATAATAATCATTATACCAAAATAGACGAAATTAATTAAAAAAAATATAATTTAAACACACATACGTAAATAAAAACTTTATACACACATACGTTGACTTGTATACAAAATTCAAAAAACAACTTAAGCTCATCTCTCAAAGCTCAAGTAAAGTAAAGAATACCTTTACCTTTACACGACGAGGCGTCAAGTACGCGATGCAAGTGGAGCGTCACAGCGAGCGTCATAGCGACGCGCGACGACTCGTGGCATTTTTCCAAGCAATTAGCTAATGGTTGTTGCGGGTCCTAGTGTAAGCGGTAAATTGAGAGATGATACATTTCTCTATTGTTACTTAAATGCGCTGTAATATATTGATTATATTATATATTACAGTATATTTAAGTAATGATAGAGTAGAGAAAATGGCATCAAATAATTCATAATTCGTCCATCATTGCGAAAAATATTTCTCTTTTATTTTGATAGTCATTTACAAGTTAAAATTCAAGAAGTTATTTTTCTTAAAAACTATATATTTAACATTTATATACTTTAACATCACAATTTCAAAAAATATACAGTCTTAGTATAAATTGTATTACAATCCGATTGGATACATATTTCCAATCAGATTGTATTTTAATGTATTTTTATTGGAATCTTTCTTTTTATGTATTGGAGATGATCTCAACAAAATTGTAACAAACTCTGATTAACTTGCGCAGTACCCATGTCAAAATAATTCATGTTATATATACTGTGTATGTATTATGTATACTTTTATATTTTATATTATATATTTAAACGTTTTATCACGAGAGAGGAAGTACGAACTTATAGATTAAGTTATATAGATAAAATCTTTGTAAGTACGGATAATAATTTAACAAAAATCGCTAAAACACGCACTATACAAAACAAACCTGCTTTTCCACATAATTGAGATCACTGTACACCGTACAGCCTCCGGTCGGTGCCGCCCTACACGCCGCCCTACACGCCGCCGGTGCAGGCCCGCGTAGAGCGGTCCTTTAATACTTGTAATGCATCGCGATATCGCGCGTAGGGATGCTGTGAGAACAGAGATGATATTTTAAGAAAAATATCGTTTAAAATGTTTGGAAAATAGGGTCTTTTATAAAGTGAATGTATCGATATCATTATATCGATATTCTAAGTTCAATGTTTACATAATTGACAGATAAGTTATTTTCAATTCTTCAGTATGGTAAGACAATGTACAAAGTTGTACTCCACCAACCAAACGGTTTTGAATTTAAAAAAGAATACGTGGGGTACACTACATTTTTGTGCCCTTTGGGCAGAAAACTAAATAATTAATTAATTTTATTTAAAAAAAAATAGCAAAAAATTATAAATATAACCCTTCATAAAAACATAATATTGAATCTTATGTTACTTAAAATATTATTTTGCTATTTATTACTTTAAGCTCTTATACATCCACAACATATCAAGTAATATGCCTAAAAAGTAATATATTAAAATAATATTTTTGTACTAGCAGTATTTTGAACTATATACAGGTACAACCCTAACTCCTTTACCATTTTTTTACGAATCCCGCTTGGTTTCAACTGATGAAAGTTATGGTTATTCCTCTCCATACAACACGAGCACGATAGCGCTTAAACTGATTCTCCCCAAGGAGTTTAATATTACTGATGCATTTTAAAAAATATAAATGCATTCTATGAATAAGTGATCACGAGGCGATTCTCATTTATTTTTGTAAGAACCAGAAATAAAAAAATCTAAAAGTAACAAACTTACTCGAGTTGATATTTGAGTAAGTTTCTTGGTAAGTACCTTTAATTGACAGATTTAATGAATCAAATTACAATTTCAGCTGTTCTAATTAAAATGAAAATAATTGGCTTTTAAGAGAATCTCAGTTTACAATTAAGAATTGTTATTTATTTTTTAACGTTATCTCGAAGTAGTCGATATCATTTCAGTTCTATTCAAGCGTTATTTAATCAATACCGAATAATTAAAAAATAATAATAACTTTTGCTAAATTGTAGAACAAAAATAGGGAAACTTTCTAATTACACCTATAAAAGTTCAATATATTTTGCCTTTTTTTGAGGACGTTGCGTGTAGAGTGGCGAAACCTAACGCCGCGCTTTGCCTAGTTGCCAGAGCAAAAAAAATGTAAATAAAAAAATCCATCTTCCCTCATGGGAATCGAATCCACAAACGGTCGCGTTTACAGGCAGACGCTACGGTTCTGCGCCACGACGGTCCCTTAATTGTTTTTTTTTCGTTAGACATCTATATTATCGGAACCTTTGTATTTGAACAGCACTCTACAGTAGTGACGCGCTTTCGATGACACTCTAAGCCTGTCGAGAGCGCAATGTAGACATTGTGACAGCACTCGCGTGTGGAGTAACGCAATGTGCAGTTTTGACAGCTAGGGGTGGTTGACTCAGGGGTGGCGTAAAACATTACTATATGTATTGAAAACCAGTATTTTCGTTAATAATATTTTTTTGTCACCTCCTTTAGTTATTTTATTGTCAACGGATAATTTATAAGACTAGAGTGTTAATCGAAATCTGGTAATTTGTTTAGAGAATTTAGATCTTTCAAGATGTAAAATTTAAGAATAGCAAGAGAAAAATTTCTACTTGCAATTTAATTTTTTACAAAAATTATATAAAATGGAAGACGAAGACGAATAATTCTGTAATTGACGCAGTAGCCATTTGCTTTCGTTGAACACAACGTTTCGTGTTCTAAAAAATTAAGGAAGGAAATGTTCGCTCCAGTCTATTTGAAGAGTATCATTGTCACTAATAATAACTTTTTTTTAAGTTGAATAGGCAAAAAAAAAAAAAAACAAAATACAGAATGTGCCGCTGAGTTTCATGCATTCTTTTAAGGTCTAAAACATCAACTTTAGCGAACTGGTGGTAAATTAAATAATTTATTTGACATTCTAAAAATGAAGCATGTAACTTGAACTTGAACTTGACTTTGGCTAAGCAACCAAGATTCAGCCTTTAATTAAGTAGTACAAGCGTAGACTCGCGCGTAGCTCCATCATATGCATTTTGCTAAAACAAATCTTCTCCTAAAGATTTATGAACACAATATCTTCGTTTAATTACATTGTTTACAGACTAGCATCTAGTTTATGTTACAGGCACTTACATTCATTACATATACGAGTATAGAAGTTTGTCTGTCCGGCGGCAGCGGCTGGCTGAGCGCCAGTACTGTCCCACTATGCCACTGCGAAATACAGTTTATCTAACAATCTATTTCGAGGTATATATTTATTTAACTATTATATATGTCTCTTTATATAATTTTACATATTTTGTGATTATTTTACAATTCCTCTAATAAATACTCTTCGAGAGGATAGTAAACTTGGTCGGTTATTTTTGATTCTTTTAACTATTTCAAATACATCTTTTGTTTTACATAAATATACTGAACGAAAAGTGTATAATCGTGATGAAGAGGCTCAGCGTCTGACTGTAAACGTGGTTGTGGGTTCGATTCTCAGTCGGGAAAACTGAAATATTTTAATTTTCTCTGCTCTATTAAAAAGGCAATGAGTTCTACCACTCAACACTGCCTCCATGCTTAATACTCCTCTTGCCTCAAAAATACTTCTATAGGCGAAAAGCAGAGAACGGAGATCCTTAACACCAGATTCTTTAGGCCTAAGGTTCTATCTAAGTATCCTGCTATAATCGTATGGGGGAAAAATAGTACAATTCTTAAAATAATTCCTCTTTAAGAGTTTATATATTAAAAAAAGGCTATATCTATTTTTAAAAGTTCAATTTACAATAGATACATTTTAAGTAAATAGCAGCTATTTATATAAATCATTTTCGTGTTTTTTAAATATGTTATCTATATTTTTCATTTTGTGTGTTCTTTAGTACTAATACGTTACCTTACCTTAAATTAATTATTTAAAGCTGAAAATATAACTATATATAAATGTCACCTCAATGTATATGTAAATAAGGACTATTCTGAAATATTCTAAACATACACAATGTAATATATTTTGCAATACAAAAAAATATAATTTTTGCAACAATAAAAAAGTAATAACATACCTTTAAAAAAGATTATACGATCTTAAGCATCTGCCTACGAGTTGGCGTCGCGCCCAGTTTGTTCCAAAACATCTTCAATTGTACCAGTTAAACTATTCGTTTTACTTAACGCTGTTACTTGAGTAAAGTATTATATATATATATATATATATATATATATATATATATATATATATATATATATATATATATATATATATATATATATATATATATATATATATATATATATATATATATATATATATATATATATATATATATATATATATATATATATATATATATATATATATATATATATATATATATATATATATATATATATATATATATATATATATATATATATATATATATATATATATTTATATATATATATATATATATATATATATATATATATATATATATATATATATATATATATATATATATATATATATATATATATATATATATATATATATATATATATATATATATATATATATATATATATATATATATATATATATATATATATATATATATATATATATATATATATATATATATATAGAAAGAAAAAAATGTTTTCAAATGTTATATTAATTATTATATAAACTAAAACAATTACATAGACACAATACGTACACAAGATTACCTCCTTTAGTATAATTAGACATTTCGCTAATCACAGCGCGTAGTGTGTGCGACGCTCTTATCAGTTCATCTCGTTAATATATTAATTACAATCTCTATTAATCACAGAGATAAGCCGATAACATTTAATTAACATTAAACCGATTCTATTAGTCTTGGTTTACTACTTGTGTATGTATTCAAGTCTAAGATCAAAGGTTAAAGTTGTATGAGATGGAAGGGTTATGATGTAAATTAGTCTATTTTACACACTTACATGTTTTTTACTAAATATTCTGAAGATAAATTTGAACATTATTTTAATATCTATATTTAAGATACAAGTACAGAAATGAGTAGAGAATAGTTCATAGTCCATATTAGATCCAGCTCCTGATTGGAAACAGTATAGAATCCCTGGGGATATTTGTGTCCCGTCATCCAGACCGGATATTTTTCTATATTCCCGAAGCCTAAAACGCGTAGTACTGGAAGAACTTACAGTTCCGTGGAAAACAAATATTCCGAAAAGTCACCACCTTAAATTCAATAAGTGTTTCAATCTTATAAACTAACTGACCAGGGATAGGTTTAAAGATAGCTTATACGCACTTTTTTTGGTCAGGTATTGGGAGGAGCTAGGACAGTGAAGGTGAGCGTTAATGCATTTTAAAGGGGCCCCTTTAAACCTACACTTGGGTCGCAAGTCCCAAGCGCTGCTCGGAGTTCCTCTTCCTACAACACGATGGGCCCGGCACCCGCACGGTGAATCCATGGAATGCTAAGTAGTTTCTTTTTTTTCTCCTTAAAGGACAGCTATATCCAGTAGCGTAATAAAAATATGTAGAAACGTGTAAATATCAGATCTTTGAGCTTTAAGCTGTATCCTGAAGAATGAATCTGTTACAAAAACTGAGTAGCGGAAACCTTGGTAAGGGGTTTCAGAAATTGAGACATTAAAATAGTTATTACTTACACGACGCTCGACGCTTGTACTCTGGTATTATGTAACACTTCTATAGATTATCTTTAACATATAAATATCAGGCGAAAATTACTCTCTCTCCCATGCGATGCAATTTTAAAGGAGCAATTTTAATTTATATAATTTCTGAACATCATAAATCTTTGTCGTATTATATAGATTTAAATAGATACTTGTCCCAAAGGGCGCGGGATTGATTGACTTCCCTGAGGCGTTTTGGTTATTGGCCTTAGCTTTTTGGAGCAATTAAGGGACCACTCGTTGACATTGAAAGGTATTTGAAAACAAGCTCAAAATATTTTCTGAAAATAATCCAACAAACCAAAATAAACTACTTTAATGTTTTTCTACTACTAAACTACTTTAAAGTTTTTCCATTAAAACTAGATTAATTAAAAAATATCTTGGTAGAACACTGTGCATACGATGTTCGTGGTTTCTATTATAATCCAGAATTTTACTTAAGACTTGTGCGATAAAGTGACAAATGAGTATGATCTTAGCAACGAAATTTATGCAATTAACTATGTCTCTTCTCGTAGAAAAGTAAATAAAAAATGAGTTTAACTTTAAATCAAAATTAAGTATTGTTTTCTAATTGTCAATAAAATAGAAAAGAAGATTAAAGCTAATAAAGCTAGCTATTCAATTTACGACAGCACGTTTGTATTGTGGCAATAATTACAAAGATGTCAACCGTGAGTGCCCGGTTTTAGATTCCAATAGCTGAGCCTGCACTCGTAACAATATATCGCAGACGACTCCAGGTCAAGTAATCGAAGTCCAAGTGCGGCAAACCTGCGAGCTACGTACATTGAGTCTAGTACTAGATTATATCTGTCTGCATCAAAATGTTCACGAAAATCTTTTACAAGCCAATACTATTTTTCATTTTATTAAGTAGACGTGGTATTTTTTTACATTAATTTATTTCTTATTTTCGTTAGTAATTTGTTTTGTTTAAATTCTCGATTTGCTTAACAAATATAAGCCCATATACCTCATTTTACATAAAGTATTCACTAGTTATTCCACCAATATGCTACTTATATACCTTACCGTTACAGTTCACATTAAAGTCCAATTCACTCCCATACATTACAATAAACCATACAACATCCAACAACAAGTAAGATTTCAACAACACAACGTCACATCACATACATTACAACCACTTTACCAGCAACTTCCTTTGCAAGTCAATTCTACCAAAATACCATCGTTATCTTTTCCTTCCTTTATTTCGATTGTATATTTATATATCCTTTGGTTTTCTGACATTATGCTTTAATACAAATTGAAATATATTTACTTGAACTTTATCACAAGAGAATTAAGGTGATTTTTGAACGCCGCTTACGTAAAGCTTTACTCGCTGGTTACACAAAGGACGAGATTAAGTTGTGAACGTGTCGCAGCTTTAAAATAATATTTCCTTACAAAATACAAGTAGAATGGTAAATAGCACGTCGAAGTTAACTTATTTTCAATTTATGTGATGAGATTTTGTATATGTTTATGTATGTGTGTATGTATATATATATATATATGTATATATGTGCAACTTGAAATTTTAAAGATTAAATGAACTGGCTTGGACTAACATTTGGTAGTGGATCATTTCTATTCAAAATAAAGTGAACTCAAAACTATCTTAATTCAATGGAGCCATCGTGGCGCAGAGTGAAGCTTCGATTCTCACACAGGGAAGATGATTTTTTCTATTTTTATATTCTTTGCTCTGGAAATTAGGCAAAAGCGCGGCGTTGAGTTCCGCTACTCAACACATAATGCCTCGAAAGATGTGAAAAGTGGTGACAGAGAAAGCAGGAACGGATGGTTCCTGCAGTACCTCTGCCTACACTGCATTCTGCAATATGCGGGATAAAGTGTGAAGCTAAAAAAAATGCAAAGAAATATTATGTATTAAATTTCAAATAATATATACAAGAATTTAACACTTTTGATCGTTTCCTTCAATTTGAGCACTTACATTTATCTTTTAAGTTGCGATTGAAATCAGAACCATTAAAATCAAGTGTGGGCTGATGCGCTGGCTACTGCGGATCCGAAGGTGAAAACCTTAAAAGGGAAGTATAACCGAGCCTCTAGGTACTTTAAGCGGCAAATCGCCAGAGCCAGGTCCGAGCATGTCGCGAAAATCGGTGAGAAACTTGTGGGCTGCCCGTCTGGAACACGTCAGTTCTGGGCGCTCTCAAAGGCAACACTTGGCAACTTCAGCCGGCCCTCGTTTCCGCCGTTACGCACAGAGAATGACATCCTCGTCCATACGGCCAAAGAGAAAGCCGACCTCCTGGGAACTCTCTTTGCCTCTAACTCGACTCTTGATGACCAAGGTAAGACACCGCCAACAATCCCGAGATGTCTGAGCTCAATGCTGGACATTAAGTTCAGTCAAAAGGCTGTTCGGCGAGCCCTCTCTTCTTTGGACATCCACAAGTCGAGTGGACCTGATGGCATTTCTCCTTTAGTGCTTCGTTCTTGCGCTCCTGAGTTGACACCGGTACTAACGCGTCTATTTCGGCTTTCCTATTCAATCGGCGTTGTTCCGAACTCGTGGAAGAGCGCTTTGATCCATCCGATCCCGAAAAAAGGTGACAGCTCCAATCCGGCAAACTATAGGCCAATCGCTATCACCTCCCTGCTCTCCAAAGTTATGGAGAGTATAATAAACAGCCAGCTACTGGATTATCTAGAGGATCACCAGTTGATCAACGACCGTCAATATGGCTTTCGCCATGGTCGTTCAACTGGTGATCTTCTAGTTTACCTTACTCACCGTTGGGCTGCAGCTGTCGAAAGCAAAGGCGAAGGCCTGACAGTTAGTCTGGATATGGCGAAAGCCTTTGATCGTTTGTGGTATAGAGCACTCTTAGCAAAACTTCCATCATATGGGCTTCCCGAGAATTTGTGCAAGTGGGTCGCTAGCTTTCTTACCGGGCGTAGCATTAAAGTCGCTGTCGACGGTTTTTGCTCTGATTATTTTCCCGTAAATGCTGGCGTCCCCCAAGGCTGTGTGCTGTCCCCCACGCTTTTTCTTCTGCATATCAATGACATGTTAGAAGATTCTAACATTCATTGCTATGCAGATGATAGTACTGTGGACACCGTATACTCCGGCCGTGCAGGTCTTTCTCGGGAAAACGTCGACGATTGCCGAATGAAGTTTGTGTCTTCTATTGAGACCTCCCTCAGTAATGTCTTATTGTGGGGTGAAAAGAATCTTGTTCAATTCAACCCCCAGAAGACTCAAGTTTGCGCGTTAACCACTAAAAAAAACCCTTTTGTCGTGTCACCAGTTTTTGAGAATACTTCTCTTAAAGCCTCACCTACTATCAATATATTGGGGCTCAGCGTTTCGAATGACTGTCAGTATCGCGATCATTTGGATAGCAAGGCCAAGTTGGCCGCGATGAAACTGGGTGTCATCGGAAGAGCGAGACAGTACTTCACGCCTGCACATCGATTGGCTCTGTATAGAGCCCAGGTTCGGCCACACATGGAGTATTGTTCACATCTCTGGTCTGGGGCACCCCAGTATCAACTTGAACCATTTGATCGCATACAGCGTAGAGCCGTTCGTATCGTTGGGGACCCAAATATCTGTGAAAGGCTAGACACTTTGGCGCTGCGTAGAGACGTTTCCTCGCTGTGCGTTCTCTACCGCTTATACCATGCGGAGTGTTCTGGAGAACTTTTTGATCTGGTGCCTGCCGCTGAATTCTCCAACCGCACAGTACGACACAAATTAAGATATCATCCCCACCATCTGGACACGTGGAAATCTTCTACTGTGCGGTTCCGTAGGAACTTTTTTCCACGCACCACACTAATGTGGAATAGCCTACCTGCGGCAGTGTTTCCTGATCGATACGACATGGGTGCCTTCAAAAAGCGCGTCTACGTCCACCTTAAAGGCCGGTAACGCTCTTTTAACACCTCTGCTGTTACACAGGGCCGTGGGCGTCGGTGATCACTTAACATCAGGTGACCCGACCGCTCGTTTGCCTTGTCCTTCCCATAAAAAAAAAAAATTACTTAAGAATTTATGAGTATTTCATACTAGAAAAATTATTTTAATTTTATACTGAGAATAATGTACATAGACTTAAGATATTATATCGAATATTTTTAAGTTTACAAATTAAGTTTATTTTGAGAATATCTGTCTAAAGAATGATTATATATAATTTAAATTATATAAGTTTGTGATGATAAAACATTACTATTAAAATGGTGTCTTATATATAGGTTGAACTTTGAGAATAGAGTTTTAACTCACAATAACAATAATACTTTATTGTACACCATATATAAAATATACAAAAAAAGAAGCATACATAAAGAAGTAATAATGTACAGCAGGCGACCTTATCGCTATAAGCGATCTCTGCCAGGCAACCTTAGGGTGTAGGAGTATTAAAAAAACGGTAGGCGGTGTACTTGCTTACTTTAAATATACACATACATAGACATACATAAACTCATACCTGAATAAATACATAAATAATATAAATTAATAATAAACATACTTATAACATATATTTAGCCATACCTAAAAAAAAAGAAAGATGAAATATAATAAGACAAAATTCTTATGTGAGGATCCCATAAGAAATTTTGTATAATATAATATAATATAATACACATATATTTACAAAGTATATATTTACGACTTATTAATCTAATAAGTATAAAAAAGGAATAAAATAAATAAGTAAGTAAATAGAAATAAACGACAATGACGATGCTACATAAAATTACGTATAATGCAAGGCTTAGTTTAAAGCAATACGTAATATAAATATATCATGTCAATTGTCAATCTAGATTTTCTTACCTATTTTATGATTATTTTACAAAATTTCTTTCATATAAATGACTACATTTTATAGAGTAACATTTTAATAAAAATTATAAATATTTCATTTGATTAGTTAATGAACTTTTAGCATTCAGATCAGAAAACTCGCAACAAAATCACCAAAATCCGCTTATTCTTAACTTTGCAACTCGAAGCGGCGACACTCTAATAACAACTATGTTACAGTCAGTTTCTATTTAGTTCAGTTCCCGACATCGAACCTCACGCAACTTCGTGCAAGATAAACTTTACAGTGGAACTTTAAGTGTTTAAATTTTCACTTTTGTTTCGTTGAAAAGCTAAGAGGTTAGTATGGTTTTAAGCTTCTTACCTGAATGAAAATTAAAAAAAAGAAATAATAATATATTTTTTGTATATAGTACTTCATTTATAGTCTCATGGGAATCTTTAGAATATTTCTTTATGTACGAAAGACAAATTACGAGGTATATTCTTTTCTTCGTAAGTAGCACTTGAAAAGCTTGAAAATAAGAAGTCAATACTAATAAAAGGCAACACTCAACTACAAACAGCACAGAGTAAACAACGCGAACTGTCCAATCAACCGCCGAGAGTCAATGGCGTCTAGTTAGAGCGAGACCGTCATTGTACAAGTGGAGGACTGCACTGTACTGCGGTTCGATTTAATTATGTTTCATTGCTCTGTGACAGCGAGACGCCCTCGCGCCGTGAGTCGGTGCAGTTTTGTATACAAGCCTCTTCAGGACTTATTTGTCTAAAAATTCTGATTACTTATTACACTAAATCTGTGTACACTGCAAAAGTATGGTATATGGGTATTTTTTTAAATTTTGATTACTGTCTAGTTACTTCAATATCCAACTACACGTTTTTCCATACATTACGTCATCGACATGTAGTAAGTAGTAGAACGTAAATAATTTTGAATCTAATCCTACCCTCGACTGAGATTACAATCATCTCTAAAACACTTACCCAGACTGACATACAAGACGTACACAAGATTATCCACCCTTAGTATAATTACACATTACACTAATCACAGCGCGTAGTGTATGCTCTTATCAGTTTATCTCGTTAATATATTAATTACAATCTCTATTAATTTCAAAGATGAGCCGATAACATTTAATTAACATTAAACCGGTTCTATTAGTCTTGGTTTACAACTTCTGTATGTATTCAGGTCGAAGATCAAAGGTTGAAGTTGTATGAGATGGAAGGGTTGTGTTGTAAATATGTTGTCCATTTTAATCATTTACACAGAACTTTTGAAAGAAAAGAGTAAAGTATAGTGCACATCTTTGAAGGACACTTACATATATCCAGCAGCGAGAGTAATAAATGTAAGTAAAAACATGTAAATATCAGATGTTTAAGTTTTAAGCTGTATCTCGAAGAATGAATCTGGTAGTAAGAACTAAGTAGCGGAGACGTTTGTAAGTGATTTTAGAAATTGAGACAAATTATCTATATTAATAACTTACACAACTTATACTAACACGAACGACGCTAGTGCTCTCGTAATATGTCACAGATTACATACAGATTGTCCTTGACATAGAAATATCAGACAAAAATTACTCTCACTCCCATATGCTATCTTATGAGAACAGTATTGTAGTTTCCAGCGTTTACGTGACTAATGATAGAGCAATTTTATTATATTTATATATATATATAATTTCTGACCATCATAAATCTTTATCGTATTATACAAATTTGAATAGGTAATTGTCCTAAAGAGCACTGGATTTTATTGACTTTCGTGAGGTGTTTTGATTATTGGCCTTGGCTTTATGGAGCAATTAAGAGAAAACCCGTTAACATTGATATATATTTGAAAACAAGCTCAAAATACTTAATCCTAATATAATTCAATATAGCAAAATAAACTACGTTAATGTAGTTTTTCCATTAAAACTAGATTAATTATAAATGTCTTGGTATAACATTGTGCAAACAATGTTCCCGGTTTCTATTATTATTCGGAATTTTCACTTAAGTCTTATACGATAAAGTGACAAATGAGCGTCTTATCAATGCAATTTATGCAATTTGCTATATCTCTTCTCCTAGAAAAGCCAAAACAAATTGTTGTTTTCTAATTGTCAGTAAAATATAAAAAAGATTTCAAACAAATAAAGCTGGCTATTCAATTTACGACGGCTCGTTTGTGCTGTGGCTTTAATGATGTCAACCGTGAGTGTCCAGCTTTAATTTCCAATTGCTGAGCCTGAACTCGTAACAATATATCGCAGACTCCAGGCCAAGTAATCCAAGTTGCGGCAAACCTGCGAGCTACGTACATTGGATGAAGCACTAGATTATATTTGTACTGTGTCAAAATGTTTACGAAAGTCCTTTTCAAATTGGTATAATTTTTTATTTTGTTAGACAGACGCCTGATTTTACAAGCGTTTATTTCTCGAATTCTCGAATTGCCTAACAAATATAAGCCCATATGCCACATTTTACATCATTCATTCACTATTTATCCCACGAATATGTTATTTGTATATTCCACCTTATTGTATCAGATCACATTAAATACCACTTCACTCCCATATATTATGATAATGCACACAAATTTCCAACAACAAGTGATTTTTTTTTTTTTTTTTGTTGACACAGGGGAAATCTTTAAAAGATACCCAGTCTTAGGGATAAAACCAGGTTATGTGAGATTTCCACCCACTAAAACCCCTGCAGTTGCCGTCCTCGACACGATAGAAGGACCCGGGAAAATCGGTTGATCCGCATCCGTAGTCCTCCCCAGATGACCTGCTCCTCCACGGAGCTCTCTTTGAGAAATTGTCCCTATCTTGTCTTTCAAATTAAACGACTCCCTTACGTCAGCAGGTTTTCCCGTCTACTCACCATAGTGCGAGAAGAAACGAAGCTAACTAATTCTCAGGAGAAGGATTCATCCTCTCCCGATTTCGCTCAGCAGCCTCCTTCTGAGACATGACATTTTCACAGAAGGAGACTACGGCTGTCCATGCAGATTCCCTGCCCAACATTTTCCTAATTAATGTGGGAAGAGAAAGATTAGGTCCAACTTCTAGCACTAGGGCTTGCCTTTCTGCGTCCCAGGCAGAACAAACTTGTAGGGCGTGCTGAGCCGTGTCACAATCCTTTTTACAGTGGTGACAAATTGGAGTTGTCTGTCGTCCGATCTTAAACAAGTAATCACCGAAACTTCCGTGCCCGGTAAATACCTGTGTAAGACGATAAGTGATTAGGCGTTTACGTCTCATCCAAGCTTCAAAAGAAGGAAGTATCGCTTGAACAACACGTTTGTGTGCATAACGCTCTTCACTAAGTCGCGAGCGCCATGTCGCATAGGCGGTAGCGTGTTCCTCTCGTCTAATATCGAGCGTGCTTGGTGCCGAATGCTCAATTGTCCTTCGGGTCAGACAATATATTCTCGCATTCATACATGCCAGAATATCTAATGGCGGGAAACGCGCCAACAACAAGTGATACTTCAACAAAACAACGTCACATCACATACATGACAACTCCCAACTCCCATTACAAGTTATTTCTACCAAAATACCATTGTAATCTTTTCCTTCCTTTATTTCAATCGTATATTTATAAATCCTTTGGTTCCCTGACATTATACTACTATACAAATTGAAATGTGTTTACTTGAACTTTATCACAAGAGCATAAAGGTGATTTTTGAACGCCGCTTACGTAAAGCTTTACTCGCTTGTTACACAGAGGACGAGATTAAGTTGTGAACGTGTCGCAGCTTTAAAATAGTATTTCCTTACAAAATACAAGTAGAATGGTAAATAGCACGTCTAAGTTAACTTATTTTCAATTTGTGTGAAGGAATTTTGTATATATTTATGTATGTGTGATTAAATCTTTCTTAGTAAATATATTTGGACTCACACTTGCAGCATGAAGGAAAAAGTGAAATTTAAGGCTTACTTAGTGATTTCTTAAATTTGATAAAATTAGAGTATTCTAAAATAAACAAAACAAATAATAACATCAACCGGAATACAAGTAAAACTAATCTTTACAAATAATATTTGTATATAAAAGTATTTAATTAAATTTCAGCATTTTCTCCGTTTTGAGCACTCGTATATGTAAATTATAGCTCTTAAGAAACGGTTGATGTAAGAGTCGTAATAATTACTTAAGAATTTATGAATATTTTATACCAGTGTCATACCATACTTAATTTTATATAATATGTGCCTATTTTTGTATGTGGATGTATGAATGTAAAAATTTAACTTGTTTTTAATTTTCCTTTTGTACTACTGTTTGTTTTTGTGGTAACGGTAGAGTGAAGCTAAGCTTACTTGATAGTGGCAAGTAGTGAAGACGTGTTTGACAATGACTGGTTTGAATTCAGGACTGAAACAAAATTCATAAATTCCCTCGAGTCAAAAACGAATACGCGATCAACAAGTTTACAGTCAGATGCTGCATTATTGCGACACGACAACTTAAGATTGATTTTCACTGAAAATTACAGTAATAATAAAGCAATTTTTTACTTTTACTACATAATCCACTTCATACAAGTATTATTACTTTATGTTTATACATAAACTAAGCAAAATTTAATCAAGTTTCACTTCATTGTCTAGTATCATATCAGAAGCGATAAAAAGTTAAGTGAAATTTAAACTGTATAAGAGTTTCAAAAACAAGAATTAATTACGCGAGCGGAGATTAAAGCGAGCTTTGTATAAGGTGAGAAGGGGTTGCGGGCCCAGTGCGTCCTCCTGAGGTACCCCGGGCACCCCACAGCCGAGGAAGCTTACTGAGAATGTGTTACAAAGCGACCAAGATACGACCTCTTCTATTTTCATTGAGAGTAAAAAGCTATTGACCTTATTTAAAAGTGGCGTTTCGTTAAACGAAACCGTTTAAGTTGTAAAGCGTTAGTTGTTCATAATATTATACAGATTTAGGAGTACAAAACTGTTAATTTATTATTAGTTTTTTATTATTAACATATTTTTTTATAGAACAAAATTTATTTACTCAAAAGCGTCCTTTTCTAGCACTAACTTCAAAAAGAAGTCCTAGAAATAGATGAGAACAAATAACGGAGCTCCGATCACTTCGGAACCGCGAGTTAAGCGAGTTAGTTTTAGTTAGAGAAAACTCCACGGAACCGCAAATAAGCTTCCAACTAAATTATGTTAATAGAATCGTCTGCAGTAATATGTAAAAGTTTTAGGAAATCACTTAGTAATTTAATTCTCTAGTTTTTTATATACTTAAAAATATTTTGCTTTACAAAATCAATTTTAACGAGATGGTAGACTTATTTCTACTTATTTTACCTTTATTACTTTCATTAATCTATAAATTAAAAAAAGTAACTTTAATGATTGTAAAAAATTAGTATGGTATGCACTATGTTCAAAAAAGAATTTGGTCGATACAAGTCATCGAATATAAAAAAAACGTTTGTTTTCTAATGTAGCATTATTATAACATTTTTACTTTAACATTCTTGTTTTAACTTATAAAATATGAATTATATATGAGCATCATTACGATGCTACTCGTATATAAAAATATCTTTCAAATCGTAATTGCTTTTACGGAACTCCCTCGCAATGTGATAGTTGAAGCTCTTAGAGTTATATCAAAGATGTATTTTTATGGTTGCTAACAATTTCGTCCACAATTAGTTTTACGTCAAGAATGTTCTCATATAAGATCTATATACTACGTATTTATAGATTTTAATACTAATATATAGTGGACCGGTCTATTTAAGATTAGTTCAGATTTGTAAGTAAGCAAGTTGTTCGATCAGTTTTAGATTTTCTTGGGACTTATTAACACTCAATTTTAATTAGGCTTAGATTGAAATTATAAATATTACGTGTCGAATGGCAGATATTTCACGTAAATATTTTCAACCCCAATTGTAGCAGTAGAGGTGATTTTCTTTTATATATATGATAACATTTTCATAGAATTACATTTTAATAAAAAGGCACAAAAATTTTTAATAAATAGAAAGCTCGCAACAAAAACACCAAAACTCGCTTATTTTCAACTTTACAATTCCAAATGGCGACACTAATAACAACTATGTTTCAGTCAATTACTATTTAGTTCAGTTCACGTTCATCAAACCTCGCGTCGAAGAAGTTAGTTCGACTTACTTAGTACAAGATAAGCTTTACAGTGGAACTTTAAATATTAGATTTTTTCTTTTTTCGTAAAATAGAAAATGTTTAGTTCTTAAAAGAATTAATATATATATATATATATATATATATATATATATATATATATATATATATATATATATATATATATATATATATATATATATATATATATATATATATATATATATATATATATATATATATATATATACCCCTATATATATATATATATATATATATATATATATATATATATATATATATTATATATATATATATATATATATATATATATATATATATATATATATATATATATATATATATATATACACTGCCCCTTCCTCCCATGGGTGTCGTAAGAGGCGACTAAGGGATATCTGAGCGACCAACTGCTTATCTTGTGGTAGGATGTTACTCATCCGCCTGGTTTGTTACCACCGTACGCATGGTGAAAAACTCGTGAAGTGGCTATACAACCGCGTTTCGAGATCAGCCAGCGTACAACCAGTGCCTGAGCGAGCTATGTCGCGAATTGTGTTGGTCCAGTGGGAGAGAATGTTGAACCAATGCCAGGATTGACCCGAAGAAACGGTTTTTCCGCTGGCCGCCCGTGGTATAGTACAGAGGCCCGAGCGTGCCTAACCAACTCGTGAGGTTGCCTCACCATGCCACGCATAATCTCGGTGTGGACCGTCGTGCCGGTCAAGTCTACGTATGCCTCTATAGATCCCACAATGGTGACTTGGAGACAAGCCGATTATTTGCCATCTTAGTCGGGTGGCAGACATTGCGCAAGAGCAGTTTCCTAACGCGGAATTGGTGTTTCTGGGGGATTTCAATGCCCATCATGAATCATGGTTGAACTCCCTCAAAACTGACCATGCTGGAAGGACTGCCCATGCTTTCGCACTTATGCATGACTTGACCCAACTGGTTGATCAGCCCACCAGGATCTCAGATATAGACGGACAAGCGCCTTCTCTACTGGACCTCCTGCTGACTTCTCACCCGGCAGATTATCGGGTTGCGGTTCTGGCTCCTCTTGGTTCCTCGGATCACAGCTTGATATCCACCAAAGTGCCACAACCTAAGCTATTGCCAAAAAAGGCAGGTAAACGTCGCATTTGGCACTATAGGTCAGCAGACTGGGACGGTATGCGTGATTACTTTGCGTCAGTCCCTTGGAAAGAACGTTGCTTTAGTGGGAAAGACCCGACAGCTAGCGCTGCTGCCGTTGCTGGTGAGATCCTTGTTGGGATGGAATACTACATTCCTAATTTGGATCTCATTAGTAGGGGTATGCGTAGCCGATGGTTCACGCGTGAATGTGCTGATGCTGTGTCATCTAAGCAGGCGGCATATCGCGCGTGGATCAACGGCTGCGCTAGTAGGGCTCCGACTATTGACTCACTTAAAGCAACCTACAACAAAGAATCCAAGTCCTGTAAGAAAGCTTATATAAGAGCGGATGCCCAACGCATTGCGCAGATTGGCCATGACCTTATCTCGCATCCTACGAGCTCTCGTGGTTTTTGGCATCTGACCAAGTCTGTGCAAAGCAATTTCTGCCAACCTTCGCTGCCACCGCTCAGGAACCCGAATGGATCGGTAGCCTACAGTCCGCAGGAGAAAGCCGATCTTCTGGCGCAACTCTGTGATTGACCTTCAATTCTGTGATTGATGATTGTAGTGCGCTGCCACCAAAAATACCTTCATGTGGCCACACAATGCCTGACATCAAAATCAGACAGCGTGACAATCACTCGACGCACAAAAAGCTAGCGGTCCTGACGGAATACCAGCTATTGTGCTGAAGAAGTGTGCGGCAGAGCTCTCTCCGGCGTTAACGCGCCTGTTCCAAATATCGCTTTCAACAGGATGTGTGCCGGAGGCTTGGAGGATAGCTAATGTGCAAGCAGTCCCAAAAAAAAGGGGACCGCTCTGACTCGGCAAATTACCGGCCAATAGCTATCACCTCAGTACTTTGTAAGGTAATGGAACGGATTATAAACAAACAACTGATCCGTTACCTAGAAGATCACAGTCTTATTAATGATCGTCAGTACGGGTTTCGACTACAACGGTCCACTGGTGATCTTCTAGCGTACGTAGCACACCTCTGGGATGAGGCTATAGACAAGCGTGGAGAGTCGTTGGCTATCAGCCTCGATATCTCCAAGGCTTTCGACAGAGTCTGGCACAGAAGTCTCCTATCTAAGCTTCCGGCATATGGTCTGTCAGCTCAGCTCTGTACCTGGATTGCCAGCTTTCTACACAATCGTAGCCTTCGTGTTTTAGTTGACGGCTGCGCTTCAAAATTCCATGTAGTGAATGCTGGGGTTCCCCAGGGCTCTGTGCTTTCCCCCACACTCTTTCTTTTGCATATCAATGATATGCTCACCCTTGGGAACATACATTGCTATGCAGATGATAGTACAGTGCATGGGGGCTACCACGGGCGAGCAGTAGCCGGGCGAGCCGAAACTGAGGAGAAGCGGAAGGTACTTGTTGTTGAACTCGATAAGACACTAGAACTCATTGCCAAATGGGGTTCTGATAATCTTGTCGAGTTTAATGCCAAGAAAACGCAGGTATGCGCGTTCACAACGAAAAAGTCACCATTTTCCCCTGTTCCATCCCTCTGTGGGACTACGCTAATGATACAAAGGCAAATTGCCGTGCTGGATATTGACGTTCGCTGTGATCTTAATCCAAGGGTTTATATCGAGGCTGTTATCAAAACAGCCTCACGGAAGCTTGGAATTCTGAATAGGGTACGGCGGTTCTTCACGCCACAACAACTGCCCCTGTTATACAAAACACAGGTGCGGTCTTGCGTTGAATATCGCACCTCTGGGATGGCTCCGCTTAATGGAAGCCTTGGATCGATTGCAGCGACGTGCCGTCCGCATTATTGGCGACGTAAAGGTCACAAACACCCTCGAACCTTTAAGCTTGCGTCGAGAAATAGCGGCGCTAAGCGTTTTCTATCGACTATATCACGGCGAGTGCTCTGAGGAATTATTCTCTCTAATCCCTGCTTCCCCTTTCCTTCATAGATCCACGCGTGCTGGCGCGCGTTGTCACCACCTAACTGTAACATCTATCCCAACGCGCACAAAAAAATTTGGCAACTCTTTTCTTTGTCGCACCGCCATAAAATGGAACTCTCTACCAGCACACGTGTTCCCCTCCTCATATAACCTGGGTACCTTCAAACGAGGCGTGAAGAGGCATCTTGCGGGCCGGCATGGCGAGGGTGACTAGTGCAACTCATTTTTGTTGCCAGTACTAGTCGTCTTCGCGTTTGGACTCCACTTCCACTTACCATCAGGTGGAGTGGAGTCATATGCCTACCCGGATAATATATATATATATATATATATATATATATATATATATATATATATATATATATATATATATATATATATATATATATATATATATATATATATATATAGATATATATATATATATATATATATATATATATATATATATATATATATATATATATATATATATATATATATATATATATATATATATATATATATATATATATATATATATATATATATATATATATATATATATATATATATATATATATATATATATATATATATATAGTGTTTTTTATTCTTACTCTCGTGGTACTCTTAGAATAATACAATAAATATTAGAATTAGCTTTATTAACTTTAGAGTGGGGACGGAGTAAGCAGGGACTAAGTAACGGAGTGTCTTAACACTAGGTTCTAATAGTTCCTGCAGTTCCCTCTACCCTGCCATGTGCGAGATAAAGGGTGAAGCTAAAAAAAAAAAAAAAAAAAAAAAAAAAAAACTTAAGAGAATCCTGAGGCTATCGTGGTACCGTGTCTGATGCCCTGTGCTAGTGAATCCGATTTTCATCTGAGGCAATATTAAATCTTTTCTCTGTCAAATCTGTCTGTCTGTCTGTCTGTCTGTCAAATCCGCTATTGAATTTAACAAGTTCAAAACCTAAATATAATCTATATATAAGCATAATCTTAAACTTGTAAGTAGTAAATTAAGAGAAAAGCTTAGAAATAAAAACTCAGTGCTAATAAAAGGGAATACAGAGTAAACAACGCAAACTCACGCATTCGACCTCTGAGTGTCAATGGCGGCTAACTAGAGCCAGACCGTTATTGTACAAGTGGAGGACTGCACTGTACTGTGGTTCGATTTAATTATGTTTTCATTGCTCTGTGACAGCGAGACGCACTGTACTGTACTATCGTCGAGTCGGTACTACTTTGTAAATCTGAGTACTGCAAAACAACTTTTGGTTGTTTTTAAAATTACTTTCAAGACGTGACCTTCAAGATGTTAACCTCACATTTTTCTACATATTGTCACGTTTACTAAATTGTAGAAAGAGAGTCATTTTGAATCCAATCCTTTCCCTGATTGAGATTACAACTGACATCCACCTCGTTTACGGTCAGACATCACCATACCACCTCACAATGCTTTAAGCGAAATTGCCATTTTAACTAAAACAATTACACAGATTTAAACTTACACAAAGACTAAACAAAAATTATCTTCATTTACTATATTTGTATGTATTCCTATTATTGTAGAAGATCAAAGGGTTGAGTTATATGAGATTAAAGAATCGTATTGTAAATGAGTCTTTTTTAACAAGAGAACCATCGTGGCGCAGAGGCGTAAGCGTCTGCCTGTAAACGCGACGATTTGAGGGTTCGATTCTTACTCGGGGAAAATGGATTTTTCTATTTCCATTTTCTTCGCTCTGGAAACTAATCAAAGCTCGGCGTTGAGTTCCGTCACTCAACACGCAATGCCTCCAAAAAGGCGGAGAGCGGGGACCGAGAAAGCAGGGACTATATGCAACGGAGTGTCTTAACACTAGGTTGATATGCTTCCTGCCGTTCCCTCTGCCTACCCTGCGTATGCAGATATCCTGAATATTCGGGATAAAGCGTGAAGCTAGAACTTTGAATACTTATTTATTATCTGTATTTAAGATATAAGTAAAGAAAAGATTAAAATATATTATAGATCCTTAGAGTACACCTATATTCACCAGTAGGCGTAATAAAAGTAAGTAGAAGCGTTTAAATATCAGATGTTTAAGTTTTAGGCTATATCCTATATATAGCGGTGTCCCGTGTATAATAAATGTAAAAATTATACGTCTGTCTTAAAAAATGAAAAGTAATGTCGATTTGTTATACACTATCATAAACGTTTTGATGCAGTACAAATATAATCTAGTGCTAGACTAAATGTACGTAGCTCGCAAGTTTGCCGCAATCTGGATTACTTGGCCTAGAGTCGTCTGCAATATATTGTTACGAGTTCAGGCTGAGCAATTGAAGCCAGACACTCTTGGTTGACGTCTTTAATATTATTGCCACAGTACAAACGTGCCGTCGTAAATTGAATAGCCAGCTTTATTTACTTTGAAACTACTTTTCTATTATATAGACAATTCGAAAACTTAATTTTGACTTGCATTAAACCCGGCCTCTTCTGCCAGGGTCTGCCTTCCGACTGAGTTCTCCACTCCACTTCTCAAACTCTGTTCATTTTTAATTTACTTTTCTACTCGAAAAATATAGCAGAGTGCATAAATGAGGCACAAGGCACTCATTTGTCATTTAACGTACTAGTTGTGAATTTTAATAGAAACCGCAATCATGGTTTGCACAATTTTCTACCAAGACATTTTCTAATTACTCTAGTTTTAATAGAAGAACTACATTGAAGTAATTAGTTTTCTTATATTTCATTATATCTAAATATATTTCAAAATAAATTGAAAATATTTTCAACTTATTTTGAAATATATCTTCCAACGACGAGTTTAATTTCTCTGTAAAATTAAGGCCAATAATCAAAACGCCTCAGGAGAGTCAGTTAATCCAATGGTCTTTGGGACAACTATCCACTATGAAGTATATAATGTGATAAGGATTTATGATTTCAAGTAGTTGTATCCATATAAATATAGTTAAATGACTCTAACATAAGTCACGATGTACGTGACTAATGTTAGAGCCATTGGAAGCTATGGAACTATACTCGTGAGATAATGAGTGGGAGTGCCTTCCAGCCTCACTTGCCCACTAACAAATGGACTAGGCAAATTGGAATGCTTCACGTATCTTGGAAGCCCATACTTTATTAAATGTCATAATTACGACAGTAACTATGATATTATTACACTTATTAGGTGTACTAGAAGTTTTCAAATAAAAAGCTACTGACATGCTTTGATTTTAGATTAGATTTCAAAGCTGTACACTCTAGTAAGATCACGATAGCAGAACCATAAATATATACAAGAATGTAGCTTGGCATTTAAAGTGTGTAAAGTTTCATTATTAAAGAAAATTTACTATAGGGAATTTAGGAGGAATTTATTAGAACAGTTATTTGATATATAATAGGAGATCACAAGCATCTAGCGTAACGTTGGTGTTTTGGTATAAGATATTCCCAAATCATGTAGTAATGTCCCCACTTGTTAGTGTATGTAGCTGGAGTATCTCAGTATCTCTTTTTGTCTGACCATGCTGCTATATATGGAATATAGTCATGATCTTAAACATATGTTCAACCGTTTCTACTTACTTTTATTATACCGGCCCTTAGCCATTTTCAAGTGTAGGAGACCTACATATACTACTCATTAGTGAAACACAAAATTTCTTACAAAAAGCATCAAAGATGTAGAGGAACAAAAATGTTAAATATAGCAATCTATCGACTAATCATGACATCTTGCAACATCAGTCATAGGTACATATAGATATATCGTAAAAAGCTTGTATACAGAGTAGTATCGACTCTGCGACATTGTAGTACAGTGCGTCTCGCTGTACAATGACGGTCTCGCTCTAACTGGACACCATTGACTCTCGGCGGTTGATTGGACAGTTTGCGTTGTTTACTCTGTGCTGTTGTAGTTGAGTGTTGCCTTTTATTGACTTGACTTGATTTCTTACTGACTTCATTTTTCAATCTTGTCAAGTGCTACTTACGAAAAAAGTATTACACCTCGTAATTTATCTTTCGTGCATAAACAAATATTCTAAAGATTCCCATGGGACTATAAATGAAGTATATAGTTCAAAAAATATTTTATTATTTCTTTTTCTTTTATCTTCATTCACATAAGAAGCTTAAAAACATTTTCTACTTTGTATGGTAACCTATTAGCTTTTCAACGAAACAAAAGCGAAAATTCTAATACTTAAAGTTCCACTGTAAAGTTTATCTTGCACGAAGTTGCGTTGCGAAGGTTCGATGTCGGGAACTGAACTAAATAGAAACTGACTGTAACATAGTTGTTATTAGAGTGTCGCCGCTTCGAGTTGCAAAGTTAAGAATAAGCGGATTTTGGTGATTTTGAAAATGTTACTCTCAGAAAATATAGTCCTTTATATGAAAGTAAGTATAGAAAATCCCCTCTTTGGTATGAAAATATAGATCGATAATTGACTTGAAACATTTTTAAAGATGGAGTGCACATGCAGTGGATTTTGGAATTCTTACCGCTACAAAATGTATCACGAGAAAAGCTAAGCCTACACGTGTCAACTTATCAATCTGAACGATTTATCAGTAAACCAATCAATGAGCTGTCTCTATATACTCTCAAAAAATATGTTAATACTATAAAATCAATAAATACACAAATAAGTACCAACGAAAAAGTATAAATTTAAATTATTATATCTGCAAGACTTCGTAAAAGTAATTGCTACGCGAAAGATGTTTTTACATATTATGATGTTTATTTACAATTCATACTTTATAAGCGTTGAAATTTATAATAAATAATGACGCGTTTTCAAAATAACTATTTAAAGAATACTACAAAATTCATTTTTGAAGATAATTTATATCAAACCGATTTCTTACGCTCATTTAGTCATTGAAATTATTATGCTTCTGTATTAAAGGAACAAATAAGAAATTGCTACTAAATAAGTAGATATAAGTTGCTAATCTCCTTCTATTATATAAAATCTATAGAACTCAATTTCTAAGTGTGAATGCTCTTGATCGATTTCCTAATACGTATTACATATTACTGCAGGTGATTCTATTAAAATAAATAAAAATAAAAATATTCTTTATTTCTTAAAAATTTATATATCGATTGTTAGCGCTGAGATTTCCCAGTAAGTAGTCAAAGACACTTGTGTTGGGAATATCTCGCTGCTCCCAATCAAATATTGTTACATTTTTTACAAAATAAACAACTAAAATATTCTATGCGTGAATGAGCGTATGTGTGCATTAGTATGCGTGTATGATTGTAAGTGTGTGCTTTGTGAGTGATGTAGGTGGACTAAAACGGTACGAATTAGATATTTCTACACAAAAGGCTCTCAACCTCCTCAAATGTGAGTTCTTTTAACCATCTATCCAACGCAATCTTACACTTGTGTAACGTCATTGGGTAAATGTTTAAGTGCTTGTTAATATTTATTATACAAGAATGATTGACACTCATACTGCCTTTTAGCAAAAGCAGTACAAACTAGGTGAGAACGCGCCACATAGTCATGTCGCCTTTTACTTAAAATATTTGAATTATACGCTAGCGATTTATGATATTTTAAGATTAGATTGAGTATATGCAGCCGCCTAACTGATAACAAATTACTTACAACGTACAAACTGTCAGTTGGGAATCTGTAAGGCTTGAAGCACATAACCTTGATAAGAGATCGTTGGACACGCTCAAGATCCATAAGGTGGGATTTATTAGCTCCTCCCCATATGGGAATGTAATATGCAATGACTGATTGCGCTAAAGAAATATAAATTTGAGTGCACAGTTGCCTATTTAATACGTGTCGCAGTGTTTTAAATATCCAAATAAGCTTACGTACCCTACTCATTATCAATTCTATATGTAACTGCCAACTCAATCTCTGATCAATTATGACTCCCAGATATTTGGTGCTATTAACTTTTTTTATTGAAGGATAGTTACAAGTCCGGCTGTCCTGCTGTAAGCAATCGTGAATTTTTATTGTGAAAGTTGCGTCTGGATGATAATTTTGGTAAGTAGAAAAGCAGACATAATTAGTTTTTTCTATATTAAGGGTGAGAAAATTATCCGTCAACCATCGATACACTCTGTTTAGACCTAGACTTGCCACGCTAAAAACGTCATGCCAGGTTCCACCAGTGAATATTATTGCAGTGTCATCTGCATAAGAGAATATCGTTCCCCCAACGTTTGCAAGGTTACATAATTCGTTTATATATATCAAAAAAAGCGTTGGGCCAAGAACACTCCCCTGTGGTACGCCATATATTACTTTACATTCGTCACTGTAGTACTCGTTAATTTTTACTTTTTGTGTCCTGTTTTGAAGGTAACTAGTAAAAAGCGATAACGCATTACCTCTTATACTAATACTTTCTAGTCTGCTGGTAAGAATAGGGATAGAAACGGTGTCAAAGGCTTTTTTTAGGTCAAGGAATATACTTAACTTTTTTTACCTTTGTCTACTTCTCTTACTATTAAAGAAGTAAGGTCTAGGATGGCGTCTTGAGTAGATAAGCCTTTTCTGAATCCATATTGGGAGCTAGACAAAATGTCATATCTATCTAGGTATCTTATTAGTCTGTTGTTAAGTAATTTTTCAATTATCTTAGATATAGAATTTAGCACTGATATGGGCCTGTAGCTATTGACCTCTGTTTTGTCTCCACCCTTGAAGACAGGAGTGACAATGGACCGCTTAAGAGAATCAGGAAAGACTGCCGAGCTGAAGCATAGGTTACAAAGAGCGCTTATAAGTGAAACCAAGATATCTCTAGACATTTTTAAGAAATGATTAGGAATTCCATCCCATCCTGGAGCACTTCCCGTGTCCAAGTTCATGAGCACACCGTCAACCCCCTGAGGGGTGGTATCTAACAAAACAAATGAGAATGGGTTGTTGAACGTTTTAACAGAAATATGTTGTCTTGAACGAGAACGGCTTAGAATATTTTCAGCTAGCTCTTTACCGAAATGTAAAACCTTTTATGAAAAAAATATTTACTTTATTAATTGAAGTTTGTGGTGAAGGTGTTAAATATAATAAACCAGTATTGGGTATTTTAGGAGGCTTGTAATGAGTAATTTCTTGGATAGCTGGCCAAAACTTCTTGGGATTCTTTGCAGTCTTTTTAATTTTATTTTTGTTATATTGTACTTTTTGTTTCTTTATAAGATTAGAGCAAAAATTTGTAAATCTTTTAAATGTGGTTTTTAAAATGAAATTTTATATGGTTCTTTTTTTTAATTTTATATGCATCTTATTTCTGAGTCTTATACATCTCAGAATGCTAGGCGTGATCCATGGCTTTAGTAGTTTTTTTTGTGGCAGAAACACTGACCCTTTTCGAGTTTGACAGCAGAATTGACCTGATCATCTCTATTAAGGCATTAGAAAATACATTAGCATCTCTGTAAATGTTAAAACAAGAAACATCTGTATTAACAAGTGTGCTACAGGCAGATTCATAATTTATTAATGTTTTGTACTTGTAGGCCTTGTATTGTTTACAAGCATGGGCTATTTTCAGGGCAACCAAGTTATGATCAGTGACAGTCGTGTTTAGTACCATTACAGAAGCAGCAAAATAGTTAGTATCTATTTTTAAAAACACGTGATCTAGGCAGCTGTCATCCCTGGTAGGCAACATATGCCCGGGAAGTAAACCGTGAGTTGATAAAACATCCAGGTAATGTAATCTATTTCTACGTTCTTGGGATGTCTCTTTCGATGTGGAGATTAGGTCGACATTTATATCACCGAGAATTAATATATTTTTATAATTCGACATGCTGTTAAGATCATCATCCAGAGAGTCTACAAAAGAATTAGCGTTTAAGTGAAAGGGAGAACGGTATATTCCTAGAATAGTAAGATTTTCCATAATTAATTTGAGGCCGGAAGCATTAGCTAGTCGAAGCTCTGATACTACAACTTGATGTTTATTATGAACATAAATTACAACACCGTCGTTTTGATTTAAAGTATATTGTGTCTGATACGAGTTATAATTGCTAAGATAAGGTACTGGTTTTGTGATATGTAGTCTGCATTCCGTGAGAATTAATATGTCTATATCGTATGTTAACTGAGATAAATTAACCTGTAAGTCGTCAAAGTTTTTATATATACTTCGAATGTTTTGTATTATAACTGTAAGTCTATGTATTGCTTTAATTCTTTGATTTTTACTTTGATCTTGTATGTCAAACCTGGTTGAGTTCGCTATATTAATATTGTCTATTTCCTTCAATGAATCAAAGCTATTCATAGTTCACTAAAATACAGTTTAAGTCATCACAAGAATAGCAGTGAAAACACAGTAGATTTAGGTATATTAACACTAATATAAAATACGAGAATAAATGTAATAATAATATTTTATACCAGTTGTATATTACATCATAATATGAGATCATGTAAAAACGAACGAACTAGTTAGTGCCAGAAAAGAAAGATTTTGAGAGTTAATAGATTTTGTTTAATTTAAAGAGGTAATCATAGAAATAACAAAAAAGTAATCATAATAAATAGAAATCATTTCGTAACATAAATGTATACATTATGAAGAACTGATAGCTTATTACTTTATTGGTTTCGTTAAACTAAACGTCACTTTTAAATAAGGCCAACAGCTTTTTACTCTCAATTTAAATAAAAGAGGTCGTATCTTGGTCGCTTTGTAACACATTCTCTATCCGCTTCCTCAGTGGTGGGGGCTGGGAAGTACACCAGAAGGTCACTTTGGGCCCACAACCCCTTCTCACATTATACAAAGCTCGCTTTAATCTCCGCTCGCGTAATTAATTCTTGTTTTTGAAATTCTTATACAGTTTATATTTCAATTAAAGTTTTATCGCCTCTGATATGATACTAGAGAATGAAGTGAAACTTGATTAAAATTCACTTTGTTTATGTTTATTACATTTATCAAGTGGATGAAGTTGTAAAAGTATTACACATTTTGGTAGAAATGACTAGTAAAGGGAGTTGGGAGTTGTAATGTTTGTGATGTGACGTTGTGGTGTTAAAGTGTCACTTGTTGGATGTTTATGTGGTTTATTGTAATATATGGGAGTGAAGTGGACTTTGAAGCGAAGTGTTACAGTAAAGTGGAATATACAAATAACATATTCTTGGGACAATTAGTGAATAAGTTATGTAAAATAAGATATACGGGGTTATATTTGTTAGACAAATCGAGAATTTAAATGTAAAAAAAATAATTAACCTTGTCAAAAATAAAAGAAAGTAAAAATTACGCGCCTGTGTAACAAAATGAAAAAATCTTTCGTAAACGTTTTGATGCAATACAAATATAAACTAGTTCTACACTCAATGTACGTGGCTCGCAGGTTTGCCGCAACTTGGTTTACTTGGCCTGGAGTCGTCTGTAATATATTGCTACGAGTCTAGACTCGACAATTGAAATTTAAAGCCGGACCCTCGGTTGACATTTTTAAAATTATTGCTACAATAAAGACGTGCCGTTGTAACTTGAATAGCCAGCTTTATTTACTTTGACTTTTTTCCTTTTTTATTGACAATTTGAAAACAATACTTAATTTTGACTTAAAATTTAATTAATTTTTGTTTTTAAATTTACTTTTATACAAAAAGCGATACAGTAGAGTGCATACATATTAATACAACGACACTAATTTGTCACTTTATCGTACAATACTTAAGTAAAAATTCTGAATTGTAATAGAAACTACAAATATCGTGTGCACAATGTTCTAAGATATTTCTCAACTGCATTGCTCTAGTTGTAAAGAGAGTAGTCTACTTTCTTGTATTTAGTTTTATCCAGATAGTATTTTCAATTTGTTTTGATATAGTTCTTAATGCTAACGAATTCCTTTCATTGCTTCATAAAGCTCAGGCCAATAATCAAAACGCCTCAGGATAGTCGATTAATCCGGTGCTCTTTGGGACAACTATACACAGAGACTATACAATATGACAAAGATTTTGATGTTGGGGAATTATATACATATAAATATACTAATATTAATCCGTACGTAAACGTAAACTCAGCACGTGGATGATGGTAATTCATTATTTTTATATTTAGATAAAGAATAATAGAGTTAGGGATTTTCAAACGAAATTCTCCTGATAAAATATTACGTTCTCTGATTCATCTATCGATTTGTGTAAGTAACAAAAAGGCATACAAATTCCTAATATAAATATCCCTAACTTATATTACAGCAACTCATATAAGAGAATGTAGATTATTTTTATAAAAATAATTTTTAATTAACAATAATTAGCATAATTAAATATAAAAAAGCAAATAAAAGTTTTGTTTAAGCAATTTGTCTTCAGTATGATCTCATAGTGTAAATCTCTTTGGAACTGCACGAGAAGACTGCATGACGATATGAGGTCGATACTGAACACCACAGAGAGAGGTTATATCCCATAGCAATTCCCATTTAAATATTTTTAATTTTTGGCTGATATTTATGTGTCAAAGATAATTTATACAAGTGTTACATAACACAAGCACAAGTGTCGTGCGTCGCGTTGGTGAAATTGAAAACAGTCTTATTTATAACACAACCCTTCCATCTCATACAACTTTAACCTTTGATCTTCGACCTGAATGTATACACAAGTAGGAAACCAGGACTAATAGAACCGGTTTAATGTTAATTAAATGTTAAGCTTATCTCTGGGATTAATAGAGATTATGTAATTAATATATTAACGAGACAAACTGATAAGAGCATACGCTACGCGCTGTGATTAGTGTAATGTGTAATTATACTAAGGGCGGGTAATGTTGTGTACGTCTTGTGTATGTTGTGTAATTGTTTAAGTTAATATGGTTATATTTGTATGGTGGTGTTAGACAGTATACGAGGTGGATGTCGCTTGTAATCTCGGTCGGGGAAAGGATTAGATTTAAAATGATTCATTTTCTACGTCTTAGTAGCGTAGACATGGCAAAATGTATGTAAAAATAGGATGTTGTTGGATATTGAAGAAATTTGAAGATAATTTCAATATTTAAAGAACCCATATATAATATTTTTGTAGTCTACACATATTTGGTGTAACAAGTAATCAGAATTTATAGGTAAGTATAAAAGCCTTTTTAAGAAAAAATGGCTATTGAGTTAATCATGTTTCAAACTATGTACTATTCGTTCACTAAAACATTACTAGAGAGTGCAGGTTTATTTTGTTTTTTTCGGCAAATTATGACTTCTATTGCAACATCAGTCGTAGGTACATACGGATATATCCTTAGTACCTTGTGTACAAAGAAGTACCGACCCGACTACAGTATCTACAGTACAGCGCGTCTTGCTGTCATCGAAGCGCAGTCCTCTACTTATACAATGACGGTCTCACTCTGATTAGACGCCATTGACATTCGAGGGTCAATTGGACAATTTGTGTTGTTTGCAATCGAGTGTATTATCAATTTTATTAGTATTAACTTCTTATTTCAAGCTTTTCTATTCAAGTAGTATTTAAGAACTAAGGATTATATCTAGTACTTTGTATTTTGTGCATAAGCAGACAAAATCTAATTTAAAGACGTTTTTTATTTGCTTTTAAATTTGAGTCATTGAATATTGAAATAGTGGATTTACTTGCTTTCCCAGAACAGAGAAAAATTGTACATTGCCTCAAATGGAAAATGCATTTTCTAGCATAGATTTCGAATAAAACGTTGCGCCACGATTCACGATTGGCGTTTACTATGTATTGGATTATTCCAAAGAGACCTGTTTTTTACATGTTCATTCAATAATTAATATAACAAACACAAAACATTTTCACAATACAAATTAATCCATTAGCTTTTCATCCAAAAAAACGAAATTTAAATACTTAAAACTCCGCCATGAAGCTTATCTATCTATATATCTATGTATATTGCACTAAGTAAGTGGATGTAACTTGTTTGACGCGAGGTTCGATATCGTGAACTGAACTAAATTGTAATTGACTGTAACATAGTTGTTATTAGAGTGTTGTTGTTTGGAGTTGTAACGTTAAGAATAAGCGGATATTGGTGCTTTTGCCACGAGCTTTCTGTTTTACATACTAAAAATAGATGAACCAATGAAATAAAAATTCTTTTCTTTTTATTTAAATATTACTATCAGAAAATGTAGTCATTTATAAGAAAGAACGTTTTCTTTTTGGTATGAAAATCTAGACTCACGATGTATATGAAATATTTATCATTGTTTTAAAGCAAATACGTATGCAAATACGTGTTATTTTGAAGTTTAACCCGAGCCCAATTAAAATTGAGTGCAGCGAAGTTCGGAATCCTTACCGCTAGAAAATATGTCATGAGTAAACCTAAACCGAGTCGTAACAACTTTTTTACTTATGAATGTTAATGAATCATCAGGAGAACAACCGTTTCTCTATCTCCGTATACTCTGCAAACAAATTGTTTATACAAAATAAATATACATATAAATAAAAAGCGATAAGAACTAAAGCAAATAAGAAGCAATGTTACCAATATCAATTCTAGATATACATAAATATTTGCAACTATATATAAGTTATTTGCAACTATAAAAAATGTACCTGAAACACCAACAAGAATTCCATAAAAGCAATAATGAATCGAACTATATTCTTATATATTAAGGTGCTTAATACAATTAACATTATGTAGGTTAATGCAATGTGTAATGTGTAATGCGCTTTGAAAACAATGACTTAAGAATACAACGGTATTCATTTTGAAGGTCTTCCATGTTAGATCTATTAAGCTCAAAAAAGTATAACTTTATTTAGTGTTTAATTGTGATTTTTGAAATATGTTTGTTTCTGTATTAAAGGAAAAGAAATAAAAAGTTACCACTAAATAAGTAGATATGAAAAATAAATAAATTGCAAGACTCTACTATTCCGTACATGGCAGGGTAGGCATAGGGAACTGCAGGGACCGTGGGAACCTTAGGACACTCCGTTGCTTAGCCCTTGCTTTCTCCGTCCCCGCTTTCCGCATTTTTTCGAGGCATTACGTTGTAAAGTGGTGGGACTCAACGTCGCGCTTTGCCTAGTTTGCCAGAGCGAAGAAAATGGAATTAGAAAAATCCATCTCCAATCTATCCATCAAAACCAAAAAAAAATTTACTATTTCCTTGGAAGTAATTTTATAAATACTTACTAATTATGTAAAAAACTACCAAACTCAATTTCTAAGTAGAAATTCTCTTGGTCGATTTTCTAAAACTTATTACATATTACTGCAGACAATTCTATTAACATAATTCATTTGGAAACTTATTTCCGATTCTGTGGAGTTTTCTCTAACTAAAACTTACTCGCTTAACTCGCGGTTCCGAAGTGATCGGAGCTCCGTTATTTGTTCTCATCTATTTCTAGGACTGTTTTTCTAAGTTAGTGCTAGAAGAGTAAGCTTTTGAGATATTTGGACTATTGGAAGTAAATTTAATGTTCCTTTTTATTATAATCTTAGAATTTAGTCTTAGATTTCAATAACTTTTAAGGTTTTTACTCTCAATTTAAATAGAAGAGGTCGTATCCCGATCGTTTTGTAACACATTCATTGTAGACACCCTTGGCTGTGGGGTGCACGGGTGTACCTCAGGGGGACGCCCTGGGCCCGCAACCCCTTCTCAACTTGTACAAAGCTCGCTTTAATCTCCGCTCGCGTAATTAATTCTTGTTTTTAAATCTCTTATACAGTTTATATTTCACTTAACTTATATTCACCTCTGTCATGATACTAGGAATAAAGTGAAACTTGATTTAATATCACTTTGTTTATGTTTATAACTTCTATCAAGTGGATGTGGTTGTAAAATTAAAAAGTTGCTTTATTATTGATATATTTGAAAAATAATCTTAAGGTTATCGTGTCACATTGATGCAGCGTCTGACTGTAAACTTGTTGGTGGCGTATTCGTTTTTACTCGAGGGAATTCACAATTTTCTTTTCACTCTAAAGTAAAACCAGGCTTTGACCTCCTCTGATACCTCTGACCACGCATCTCAATTTTGTATGCTCAAAGTAGATGATACAAATAGAGGACTTGGACGATATCTTATCACTACTTGCTACTATCAAGAACGCTTAGCTTAACTTTACCATTTTATCTTGCCAAAACTGATTATAGCATGAGGGTGATAAAACGTAAAGCTGTAAAAAGAGATAAAAAGCAGAATATATACTTCATTATAAGATGTATTTCCCAAGTAATTGAAGTAGATCGCTCTTCGTGGAGGAGCTGCACACAATCCCTTTCTTTGAATAGATATAAATTATTCCTTTATATATCATGACATAAAATACTCTTTTCTTAAACTATAACCTCGATTTGAGAAATAGAATGAATTGCTCATAAGTTAGAATGACGTTTGTGAAGTGATCACAATAGGTTTAGGGATACCTGGTTGAGTTTGTTGTGTGCTCTACTCACCAGGCCGTGCTTTGAACCCTCGTAATTTTAGTTTTAAGTCGTGGAGTGTGTAGGTTTCAGAGGGGCTCAATTCGATATTATTTTAGGAGTGTCAGAGGAGCCCAATTCGATGCTCCTCTGACACTCCTTTGTTCGCTCTATCTGATGTACACATGTCATTATCTTATTAATTCTTAGTGGAAATTTATAAATAAATAAATAGATTTTTTATGAGACAGCAAAAAAAATAAAATTGTCTATGTGAATTAGACGCTATGGCCATTTTTATATTGTCAACTTATTTATTGTACACTATTACTAAAAATTAAATTTTTAAGAATTTTTATGTAATTAATATGAATTATATTTTAATTACCTCACAAAAGCTGTAAAAATTAACAAACAGAGTGAAATAATATATATTTTTATGCAAATTTTCTTTGCACACGTGTCTGTCCGTCCAGTCGACATAATTATGGTTTATTGTTTATTGCTGTATTTAAAATAATCCATACACTGCTGGACATGTGCCTCTGCAATGAATTATCACTCAGCGCGATCTTCCCATCTCTTCCCCACTTACCTTAACGGCACATTAAAATGGTTTAAAATATAATAAAACAAAAAAATAGAAAAATTAAAAGTTAACATTCACACACACACATAAAATATATAAATATATACATACATACAAAATATTTTCACATAAATTGAAAATAAGTTAATGTTTCAATTTACCATTCTACTTGTATCTTGTAAGGAAATATTATTTTAAAGCTGTGACACGTTCACAACTTAAACTCGTCCACTGTGTAACCAGCGAGTAAAGCTTTAGGTAAGCGGCGTTCAAAAATCACCTTTATGCTTATGTGATAAAGTTCAAGTGTAAATATATTTCAATTTGTATTGAACTATAATGTCAGGAAACCAAAGGATTTATAAATATAAGATCGAAATAAAAGAAGGTAGTTACGATGCTATTTTGGTAGAAATTATTAGTAAAGGGAATTGGGAGTTGTAATGTATGTGATGTGACGTTGTGTTGTTGAAGTGTCACTTGTTGTTGGATGTTTGTGTGGTTTATTGTAATGTATGGAAGTGAAGTGGACTTTGAAGTGAACTGTTACAGTAAGGTGGAATATACAAAAAATATATTGTCGGGATAAATACTGAATAAATTATGTAAAATAAAGTATTATTTAAATTGGCTTATATTTTTTAAACAAGTCGAGAATTCAAATAAAAAATATCAATTTGTAAGAATTAAACGCTTGTCATAATTACACGTATCTCTAACAAAATGAAAAATAATATTGGATTGAGAAAGGCTTTCGTTCAGCAAGAGGAATTTAAAGCCGGACACTCATGGTTGACATCTTTTATATTATTGCCTCACTACAAACGTGCCGTCGTAAATTAAATAGCCAGCTTTATTTGCTTTGTATATTCTTATTTATTTGACTAGATACATACATACATATCTTCACGCTCTATCCCTAGCGGGGTAGTCAGAGAGAACGGAGCGCCAAACGCTGCGGTCCCTGCATACCTCTTTCGCCTCGTCCACTGTCATTAACCTCTTCATGCATGCTCTCCGGGGAGTCCTCATGCTTTTTACGTGACCTTCCTCCAGTATCTTCGATACTGTGTTTTCGAAAGTCAACCGAGGTCTCCCCTTACCTCTCTTACCACTCACTTTTCCATCGTATATCTTTTTTACCATTCTTTCGTCACTCATTCTTTCGACGTGCCCAAACCCTGAGCACGTTCTTCTTCATTCAACTAGATATTTTTACAATTCGAAAACAATGTTTAATATTGACTTAAAATCAAACCAGTTCTTTATAAATTCACTGATCTATAAGAAAACTACGTAAAGGTAAATAAATATTAGCGCACAAAAGAAAAGAGTGTCTTTTTTATCACTTTTTCGTACAATAATGAAGTTAAATTCTGAATTATAGTAGAAACCACAAGATTACCAAGACACGTTCTAATTACTCTAGTTGTTATAGGAAAATCAGATTAAACTAGTCTAATTTCCTTTATTTCGTTATATTGATATGGTACTTTAAGCTTGTTTTGAAATATCTTTCAAATCCAACGAATTTTCTTTGAATTGCTCTACAAAACTGCCTCAGTATAGTCAATTAATAAAATGATCTTTGGGCCAACTATCTACTAAAATTTTATAATACGATTAGGATTTATGATTTGAAGCAACAGTATCCGAATAAATATAATTAACGTTGTGACGCATTTGTGCCGTACACACTGGAAGATATAGTACTATTACTACTCGTGAGTTATTTTCAAATGGAAATCCTCTAATATTACTGCGATCGCGGAATTTCAAAAGAATATTATAACAAAAACCAAAGCCGTTTTACGTCTACTCACATGAAGAAAGCAAGTTGTATTCATATAAATATTTGTAAAGTAATATCGCGACACGCATTAAAATAAATATTAATCATAAATAAATGCTCTTTGGAACAGCTCCAGACGTCAGAAGGACGTGAACAGTACTGAGGTAGCTTATATCATATGAATTTCACTGTAGTCAATTAATTGAATTTTTGGCTGATATTTATACTTCATTTGTCACATATGAGGCCTCCAGCGTCGAGCGTCACGTTGGTACTTGTGTATGAAATAATTGAATATTCTTGCAAATACGTCTATTTTTCCCAAATCATTCACTAATGTCCTCGCTACTTGGTGTGCGAGAATAGAGTATCTTAATAAAAGATTCTCTCTAACCATGCTGCTACGAAATACGGCCTTAAGCTTAACCATCTCGTGTTTCTACATACTTTTATTATGCTCACATTTAGACGTAGGTATCCTCCAAGGATATACGTTATATTCTTATAAATTTTTGTTCTTCTGTAAAGCTATATCTCCAATACAGGTAATAAAATAACATTGAAATCTGTGTTCACAATATTTAGGAAGACATATATATGTTTAAAATAGATTCATTTACAAGACAACCCTTCCATCTCATACAACATTAACCTTTGATCTTCGACCTGAATATATACACAAGTAGTAAACCAAGACTAATAGAATCGGTTTAATGTTAATTAAATGTTATCGGCTTATCTCTGTGATTAATAGAGATTGTAATTAATATATTAACGAGATCAACTGATAAGAGCGTCGCACACACTACGCGCTGTGATTGGTGTAATGTGTAATTATACTAAAGGAGGTAATCTTGTGTACGTCTTGTGTGTCAGTCTGTGTAAGTGTTTAAGTTAATGTGGCAATTATTTGAAGCATGGTGAGGTGGTGTTGTAGTGTACACAAAGGTATACGACATATATACAAGATGGTTCTAATCACAGTCGGGAGAAGGATTAGATTTTAAATTATTCTCTTTCTACGACTTAGTTGACATGACCAATTGTGTGGATAAAAGTGTGGTTGTACATTGAAGTAACTTGAAGGTAATCAATTAAAAAACTGATGAATAAACTATGCAGTGTATGCAGATTTAATGTAATAAGTAATCAGAATTTATAGCCGCTTTACTTCAGAAAAAGGATTTTTAAATAATCTTATTAAAACTAAGTACTATACGTTCACAACAACATTACTGGAGAGTACTCATTTGCGTTGTTTTTGTTGACGAACTATGACTTCTATTGCAGTATCAGTCGTAGAAACATGTAAATATATCGCAAGAAGATTGTATTCAAAGTAATAACGACTCGCAACAGTACAGCGTATCTCGCTTTTACAAAGCAATGGGTACATAATTAAATCGAACCGCAGACCTCCACTCGTTAAGCAAAACCGTCATTGGTCTCGCTCTAAGTAGCCGCCATTGACACTCGAGGGTCGAATGGACAATTTGTGTTGTTTACTCTGTGCTCTCTGTAGTTGAGTGTTGCCTTTTATTAGCATTGACTTCTCATTTTTAAGCTTTTCTCTTCTTTTACTTAAAAGTTTAAGATCGTATTTATATAAAGATTATATGTGTATTTTGAATTTTTGTTCAGAAACAGACCAAATATATTGTCAAGAGAGTTCGTTCTTCATTTTGGTTTCGAATTTTTAGCATTGACTACAACAATAATTTGCAGTAACGGATTTGCAGTAAAAAACAATAAAATGCACCAAATGGAAATAGAATGCACTAGCACAGGGCTTGACTTAGGCTCTGTGATATAAAAAAAATTAAATATTTATTGTATTATCTTAGACCCATGAGAGTAACTTTATAAGTTTAATTTGTAAATTTACCACATGTAAATTTTTTGTTTTATTTAACGTAAGAAACTTAAAAATATTTTCCTCTTAATAATGCAAAGTATTGGTTTTTCAACAAACAGTTCCACCGTGAAACTTATCTTGCACTAAGTAAGTCGGAGTAACTTTTTCGACGCGAGGTTCGATATCGAGAACTGAACTAAATAGTAATTGACTGTAACATAGTTGTTACTAGAGTGTCGCCGCTTGGAGTTGTAAAGTTAAGAATAAGCGGATTGTAGTGCTTTTGTAGCGAGCTTTATGAATTAAATTCTAAAAGTGGAAGAATCAATCAAATTAAATATTTGTGCTTTTTAATAAAATACTACTCTAAGAAAATGAAATCTTTTATATGAAAGAATGTTTGGAAAATGTATATGAAATATCTATCACTTTTAAAGTAAATACGTGTAATTTGTAACTTTAAACCGAGCCCAACTAAATTGGAGTGCAGTGAAATTTGGAATATTTACAACCAGAAAATATATCACGAGAAAACCTGAACCCACACGTAATAACTTGTTTACTTACGAATTTCTTTTAAAATAGATAATGATGCGATGCGATGCATTTATAATAGATAATGATGCGTGTGGGCGGCGTTGAGTTCCGCCACTCAACACGCAATCCAGAGGTCTACCCTGCCATGTGCGGGATAAAGCGTGAAGCTAAAAAAATAAAAATACAATAATTAATAATAAATAATTATGCGTTTTCAACACATTTAAAAATACTACAAAATTTCTTTTTTGAAGATATCCATATCATACCGATTTCTTAAGCTCGCTAAATCTAGCTTAATGTACTATTTGAATTATTACGTTTCTGTGTTAAAGAAAAAAAAGGAAATTGCTACTAAATAAGTAGACTTAAGGATTAAATAAATCGCAAAAGTCTGCCACCTTTTTTAAGTAATTTCTTAATACTTATTACATATTACTGCAGATTCTATTAACATAATTCAGTTGGAAGCTTATTTCCGGTTCCGTGGAGTTGTCTCTAACTAAAACTAACTCGCTTAACTCGCGGTTCCGAAGTGATCGGAGTCCCGTTATTTGTTCTCATCTATTTCTTGGATTGTTTTCTAAATTAGTGCTAGAAAAGAAAATTTTTAACGGTTTTTTTGCTTAAAAGCAAATAGATTTTGTTCAAAAGAAAAACTTAATAATAGAAATTACAAAATAGAGTAATAAAATCACAATTACGTATACCTACAACTAAAGGCTTACTACTAAATCAGTTTCGTTTAACAAAGTCCCACTTTTAAATGAGGCCAACAGCTTTTTACTCACTTTTAATAGAAGAGGTCGTATCTCGGTCGCTTTGTAATACATTTTCTACAGTAGGAAAGCTGTGGAGTGCCCGGGTGTACCTCAGGGGGACGCTCTGGGCCCGCAACCCGTTCTCACCTTATTCAAAGCTCGCTTTAATCTCCGCTCGCGTAATTAATTCTTGTTTTTGAAACTCTTATACAGTTTATATTTCACTTAACATTTTATCGCCTCTGATGTGATACTAGAGAATGAAGGGAAACTTGATTAAATGTCACTTTGTTTATATTTATTACTTCTATTTTTTTCTACTTTTTACTTTTACAACCTCATCCACTTGGGATGAGGTTGTAAAAGTAAAAAGTTGCTTTATTATTGATGTATTCTTCGGCGAAAAACAATCTTAAGGTTATTGTGTCACACTGATGCAGCGTCTGACTGTAAACTTGTTGGTGGCGTATTCGTTTTTCACTCGAGGGAATTTATGACTTTCCTTTCACTCCAGAACTGAAACCAGATTTCCGGCCTCTTAACATGTAATATCTCAATGTATACAAAATAGATGATACAAGTAGAGTAGTAGATACCTGGACGATATGTCATCACTACTTGCTACTATCTAGAAAGCTTAGTTTTACTTTACCATTTTATCTTGCCGACGCTAACTATAGCATGAGTGTGATAAAACGTAAAGAAAGAAAGAAAGAAAGACTACAGTGCAAGTAATTGAAGCACAGCGCATTTAGTGGAGGAACTGCACAAAATTTAAGGGACCTGTTTTTTAAGTCATTGTAGATATACATTAATCTCTTATACGATTATGTCGTTAAATAATATTCCGTTCTCAAATTTTAACCTGGAGTTAAGACAAAATTTGAATAGTAAAATCCAATGTTTTTATTCCCACAATAAAATAATTTAAAATATATATTCCAATGAGACACTATAGTCGTTTCAATGACGTAAATTTTTATATACCATTCCTAGGACACTGTCAAACTGTGCAAAAAATTATATAATTTAAAATCTTAAATATATATAAATTTTTTTGGTACCATATAAAGTAAAAATTATTCAAGTCCAGTATAAAATATCAGAAAAATCTTAAATAATAATTAATATGAAAAATATTTTAATTGCTTCATAAAAGCTGCAAAAATTTACATGAAATACAATAAAATACTTGTATATATTGTTTAATATGTAAATTTAGATATGTGTCTGTCCAGTCGACATGATTATAGGTTATTAAAAATAGTCCACACAATGACTTGCGAAACAAAAGTTTTAGAAAAATTAAAATTTTACATTTATATATTCACACACATATATATATATATATATATATATATATATATATATATATATATATATATATATATATATATATATATATATATATATATATATATATAAATACAAAATCTCTTCACACAAATTGAAAATAAGTTAACTTCGACGTGCTATTTACCATTCTACTTGTATTTTGTAAGGAAATACTATTTTAAAGCTGCGACACGTTCACAACTTAATCTCGTCCTCTGTGTAACAAGCGAGTAAAGCTTTACGTAAGCGGCGTTCAAAAATCACCTTTATGCTCTTGTAATAAAGTTCAAATAAACACATTTTAATTTGTATAGAAGTATAATGTCAGGGAACCAAAGGATTTATAAATATACGATTGAAATAAAGGAAAGAAAGTATTACGATGCTATTTTGATAGAAATGGATAGTAAAGGGAATTGGGAGTTATAATGTATGTGATGTGACGTTGTGTAGTTGAAGTGTCACTTGTTGTTGGATGTTTGTGTGGTTTATTGTAATGTATGGGAGTGAAGTGGACTTTGAAGTGAAGTGTTACAGTAAAGTGGAATATACAAATAACATATAGAATAAATAATTAATAAATTATGTAAATGATGGCATATAGGCTTTCACCTACGATCATTCATCATAGGTTTATTGAAACCTGGTTGAGTTTTTTGTGGGTTTTTCTCACCAGGCCACGCTTAGAACCCTCGTTACTTTAGTTTTATATCGTGGAGTGTGTAGGTTTCAGAGGGGCTCAATTCGATATTTATTATCGTATTGGGCTCCTCTGACACTCCTTCGTTCGCTTTATCTAACGTACACATGTGATCATCTTATTGACTCTAATTGCAAAAGCTATAAATAAATAGATAAATACTTCCTAGACGAATCGACAATTTAAATACTGAAAAATGATTAACCCTGTCAAAATTAAAAGACAATAAAAATCACACGTCGGTGTAATAAAACGAAAAATAATATCAGTTTACGTAGCTCGCTGGTTTGCCGCAACTTGGATTACTTGGCCTGGAGTCGTCTGCGATATATTGTCACGAGTTCAGGCTAAGCAATTGGAATTTAAAGCTGGACACTCACGGTTGACATCTTTAATATTATTGCCACAGTAAAACCATGCCGTCGTAAATTGAATAACCAGCTTTATTTATTTTGAATGTTCTTATTTATTTTACTGGAAAGTTATAATTCAAAAATAACACTGAATTTTGACTTGAAATCAAACTAATTCTCTTCCATCTCGTATTTAAATTCACTGTTCTTCTAGAAAAACTACAGAAGAGTGCATAAATATTAGTGCTAAGATATCCATTGTCATTTTGACATAAATAAGAACTCTAAATCAAAAGATTACCAAGACATTTTCTAATAACTCTAGATATAATAGGAAAATTATATTAAAGTGGACAATTTTTTTTTTTCTTTTTTTTTTTTTAGCTTCACGCTTTATCCCGCACAAGGCAGGGTAGGCAGAGGGAACTGCAGGGACCGTGAGAACCTAGTGTTAAGACACTCCGTTGTTCAGTCCCTGCTTTCTCCGTCCCCGCTTTCCGCCGTTTTTGAGGCATTGCGTGTTGAGTGGCGGAACTCAACGCCGCGCTTTGCCTAGTTTACCAGAGCGAAGAAAATGGAAATAGAAAAATCCATCTTTTCCGACTGGGGATCGAACCCAGTAACCGTCGCGTTACAGGCAGACGTTGCGCCTCTGCGCCACGACGGTCCTCAACTATCCGACTATTTTCTTATAGTTAATTATATTTAAATAATACTTGGGGTCGGAGATAAAGACTTGCACGTAGCGATCTCTGGCAGCTCCACCTCGGGCTGCAACATTCCTCTGCCACGAGCACCATACGAGCTACTGAAAAAAAATGACATGAAAGTCAAAGTGGGTGATTTGAAGGTAAATTGCTTGTTGTGCTTATTACATTATCAGAGTGTGAATTGGAAGGATTGGTCACCATTTTGAAAAACGAGTGTGAAACTGTCGGTCTAACCTTAAATGTAGGAATACAAAGGTTTTGGTATTTGAAAGAGACGAAGAAAGGACAGAATGCAAGAATTTTGTGTATGAAAAATCAATAAACAAGTGAACAAGCGAATGAGATGATAGATACGAAATAGATGTGGAAAGACGTTCAAAGGTTGCCTGGAAGAGATTGCTTTAAGCGATAAGGCCACCTTACTGTCGTTATGATCCTCATTTTCGTAACTCTTACTAAGTGTATATATCTGCAATAAAGTATATTTGTATTGTATTGTATGTATGCAACTCGAACTTGTAAGTATCAAATTAAGGGAAAAGCGTAGGAATAAGAAGCCACTACTAATAAAGGTAACACTCAACTATAAACAACACAGAGTAAACAACACAAACTGTCCAATCGACCTCCAAGTGTCAATGGCAGCTAGTTAGAGCGAGACCGTAATTATACGAGTAGAGGACTGCTTCCATTGCTCTATGATAGCTATGATACTTGGTATACGAGTTTCTTACGATATATCTACAACTATTTCGGACTGATATTGCAATAAATGTCATAATTATTCAACAACAACATTGTATACAAACATAAACACAAACGCAAATACACAAGCATAGCACATAGTTTTAAACAGGATAACCAAAAAAGCGGTTATTAACCTGTTTTCACTGCTGCTTTAATTTTCTATGCAAGTAACACAAATATATTGAACGAATTATGGACTTAAGTATATTTTGCTAAATTCTAATAATAATTTAACTAAAGTCTAAACAAAAATTGATGTCTATCTTCTAAAATACGAGTTTTATTACAGATTTTTAAACTTAAACTTATATGATTAATATTTTTTCACATTTCGTATTAAAATAAATAATTTTAAAGCATGAAACTTTTATATTTTTCATTTTACATTGAATTCTACGACTAGATAGTAAGAACAAATTGCAAGAAGGCGAGAGATGAGATTACATTCTGGTGCGAACTTTTCCACACAACCCATATAAGAAAGTATTTCGTCTTAGAAAATAAAAAGATCTTAAAAAGATGAGATCATGGAGTAATTTGTTTTTCACTACAAACATTTTAGAATAGGAATTGAATGGGGGTTTCCTAATCTTATAAAATTCCGAATCAATATAATTTTAATAAATACCTACAAAGTATTATATAGTAATATACATGGTGTGGATCTAATGAGTCTTTATAAGGTTGGTAAAATTATAAAAGAAGTAAAATTTTCAAAAATATTTTTTTTTCAAACCAAATAAATAATTAAATTATTGTTCCAAAATAAAACGCCATTTGTCAAGTATTACGCAAGCGTACACTGTACTGTCAGAGTGGGACAGAGATATATCTCTTTTTCTTTTGGTTATTTTTTTGAATGAAAGGTGACAGACTGACAACGTTTAATAGTATTTTTATAGTACTTCATTCATATTTAATGATGTCCTGCATCGCGCGTTGCATAGCTTGTATAAATATCGTGAAATGGAAAAAATGATGCTGTACCTAAACTATTAATAATTATTAAATAGTTTTTTGTATATAGCCTCGAAATATATTCCTCTATAACTAGTTTTGATAATGGCCGTGGTTTCAGATACACTCAGTATATTCATATTAATACATAATTATTTTCAATTGCTATTAGAGAATATTTTTAGAAAATATTTTATACTACTCTATATAATTTTATTGATCTGAATTGTTATCGACACACATTACTTGTTCTAACTACTACTAGTCGCTACAATTGCGCACACTTAGAGAGGCGAGTTTTTGATCTAAAATCTATTATTTTAGTACATTTATAAAGATTTCGAGAAGACGGTTTGATGAAAAATACACCGATTGTTCGAACTTAAACAGTTCAGTCTCAAAAATTCTGTCTTTTAACAAAACAAGATTTTTTGCTTTACAATTTCTAAAAATTGTTAAGCTAATACAAAGTGCATGTGCGTAGGGACTCACTAGTATATTGTAATGTGTCAAAATAACATACATAATAGTGTTGTGATTTGTTATTTTATTACCTAATTGTACTGTAATTTATCGATATTTTATTATTATTTGTATGAATGTCACTCGTTATTTGTCTATCAAGTAATTTTAATATTTATAATATCCGATGTTATAATAATTTGTTAATTATTATAATTGATTATATATTTTATTATAGAATTGTATTTCAAAAATTAAATTTTCAAAAATTAAAAAGTGGTCAACACTGTGTGGGGGTATAAATAAAGTAGTATAAATATTTGATCGGCCATTCTTGGGAGGAACATTCTGAAGAGAACATTAAGCAGTCATGCTGTATGCTTTTGATATCCAGTTAGCACTCAGTATTAATAAATGTAATTGAAGAAGGAACCTGGTTTGTTTTATTAAAATAGTAAAATTAAAGCCCTCGTGCCAGGGATAGCGTTCTGTAAATAATTTGGCAGGCAGTTTAATTCACATTAATACATTGTTAATATTTTTCTTTTCATTAATTTTAAGATGAGGCGCAGTCTCTCTATCTCGTTTGTTTTTGAGACGATATTAGAGGAAAGATTATGTTGATATTCCAATTCATTTGCGCGTCTTCCAACTGTATCATATGCAGGATATAGAATGAGGATAAAAATCATAAATAGAGCTATATACAGGTGTATCTGATAGCGCGGGATAACTTTGTCAAAACCACACAAACCACACGGTAAAACATTTTAAAGCTATATACAAAAAACTAGTTAAGGATTATCAATAGTAGCACGGGATTTTTCTCATTTCACGATATTTAACGAGCTGAGTAATGCGTAAGGTAGTCATGATTAAATACAACAGACGAAAATATCTCGTTCTACACATTTATTATTAAACTTTGAATTCAAAAAATAGCCGAGAGGGAAAAAGATATATTTCTTCGCCGCTTTGCGTTGTACTTGACAAACGACGTTTTATTCTAATACAATGATTTAATTATTTACTTTGTTTGAAAAATCTTTTTATTTATTTTTGAAAATACTACTTGTTTTATATTTTTAATCTATAAATGCTAGTTAATACTATGCTTTAAACTAAGCTCGCGAGTACACCCACACCTGTATATCTATCTATATTCTTGTGGCTGAAATACGTTAAATAAGCCTACAGTTCGTTGGCAGCATCACGTCATTCAAATGTAATTATACTGCGACCCCGGCTCTGTAAAGGAATGTAAGCTTTAAAATGTTTAGAACTTTCCTTTACAATGACTATACATAATTAGTGAAGATTTTGCTAAATATTATGTAATATTAGGATTATATTTTAAGTATTCAGATCCTTTAATTCCTCTGTTTTCCAATACAATACTCGCAGGGTATATTATAAAGTAATTATATACAAATATTCTTTTCTAGTTTAACGTAATATAATTTTGAAATAATATTTTTAACTAAAAATTATTTCCAGACATTTAAGTCCCAGTCAGGCTCGTCCATAAAGAGTTTCTAATAATAAATATAATAGATGTCTGAGTATATATATTGCTTGGTAATGACAACTTTTAATCATATTTGTAAAAGTTATTTTAACCAACATTACTTTTTCCAGACAATGACCTGCAGTAAAAAGCTTTCCAATTCTATTACGACTGGCTCTGACAAGTAATATACAAGAAAGTATTATGAAAGGCTTTAAAATTATAATCATCTAATCCAATTCAATTAGAACGTGAGTACATTTTGTAAAACGTAATCCTTTACACGTTTTACACTTAACGTGAGGTAAATATTTTTTAAATATTATTATAATAATTGTATGAGAATAGTAAATAGGCTTTAGTATTCTTAATTAAATAACTTTTTGAGTTATTTTTAAAATTTGAAAGATTCTATTCATAAGTATTAAAAAATCGCTGCATCAAAAATATTAACAAAAGAACAAAACATCGGTTATTACATTCACAGTTTTATTTAGCGTCACGCTTTATCCTTCTTATAGAAGGGTAGGTAGAGAAAGGTAGTTGGAAACTTAGCGTAAAGACACTCTGTTCCACCTTTTTCGAGGCATAACGTGTTGAGTGGCGTAACTCAATGCCACATTTTGTCTAGTTACTACAGCGAAGAAAATAAAAATGAATAAGTCTATTTTCCTCTTATGGGAATTGAACCCATAAACCTTCACGTTTACAGGCAGATGCTACGCCTCTACGCCACGACGGTCCTCACGTTCACTAATATCACATTCACCATTATTTGCCAATACAATATAAAAAAATAATTAATTAGAACATTGTATCGTTATCGTCTCGCCAGTATCAAGAACCCCCGTCGCCCACAGCCTTCATTTGAGCTAATGCGCAGATGAATCGCCGTCCCGAGTCCCGCTTATACCGCCCATACCGCCTATACCGACTGCACCGAGCAACAAACAATACTAGATTGTAAATGTATGATTAGAAAGCACGATGACGTTGCCAGCGGTTTTGTTTTAAATTAAACAAAGGACCAGTAAGATTGAAGAAGCGATGTCTATGTAATGAAATGGAAATGTAAAATTAAATTTTGTAGTGAAGTCTAGTAATGTATATGGATTCAAGTATTTTTAGGCTCGAAAAAGTATAAAAGTAACTTTATTATGCATTATAAAGAAGTATTTTGCTTCTTTTATTAGATTAATAAATATTATTTTCGTTATAACTTAGTATATAACCAATGACTAATAAGAATGAAATTTCACAACATTACTTTCAAAATTTGTATATAATAATTTTTGAAAAATTTTTAGTTTCACGATGTTAATATGTATATATATATATCACATACACATACATATATACAGTTACCGAATATATTAGATCCCATTTGCAGAAGGTCCCTTTTTTATGAAACTCTCATAAATAAATATTTAGGTATTAAAATTATATTTATATATTTTAATATTATATATTCCGTATTATGTGGAAATAGTACAGTTTATATTTATTTATTTGTTCTCCTATGTATGTTCTCTGATCCCATACAGTTTTGTAAGTTAGTTAATTTAACATCAAGTTCTACATAACCAGGTCGTGTAACTAAATATGTATACTCTTAAATATCAATGGCGTAACTATTACGTATGCGGATTATATATCTTTGAGCTTTATAACGAGTTTCTACTCTATTCTATGGGATTTACTTTCCATAAAGCAAGCAAGCAAAAAATTCTCCACGTCTTTCGAGGCATTGCGTGTTGAGTGACGGAACTCAACGCCTTGTTGTCAATGAAATGCGAGGGACAGAGTGTTTCACAAGTTCACTTTATGAAGATTATTAATAAACCATTTTCCGACCTTGAGTATTATAATTTTGATTGATTTGCGTTAATAAGGTATAATTTTAGATAAATTAAATAAATTTCAACTTCAGCTGGTAAGAGGGGCGAGGCGCGGCTGCCGACGACCGGTGAAAGCACGTTGAAAGTCTATAGAAACTCATCGTTCGAGCGATTAAGCAGCTCGCGGCTCACTGGGCTCTGAAATTCACCAAAACTATCATATCGTATCATATTTAATTTAACATGAAGCGCTCGGATTTAATCATTTTGTAATTATACCATACGTGTACTTATTAAATTTATATTTTGTTAATATTAATATGAACAAAATATTATTATATATTATACATTTTTGAATATTTTATAATTTGATGTATATTATTTTATTTTACATAAAAAATATTTTTTTTCATCGTGGCGCAGAGCCGTAAGCGTCTGCCTGTAAACGCGACGGTTTGTGGGTTCGATTCCCACTCGGGGAAGATGGAGTTTTCTATTTCCATTTTCTCCGCTCTGGAAACTAGGCAAAGCGCGGTGTAGAGTTCCGCCACTTAACACGCAATGCCTCGAAAAAGACGGAAAGCCGGGACGGAAAAACCAAAGATTAAGCAACGGAGTGTTTTACTTAACACTACGTTCTTATGGTTCCTGCAGTTCCCTTTGCCTATCTTGCAATATGCGGGATAAAGCGTAAAACTAAAAAAGAAATATTTTTTTTCTATAAAATGTATAAAATGGTTTTAATATTCTGTATTATCTATTCTCTACACGCTATTTAGTTTTTAGGTTTTTGATACTTATGTTACATTATAAAATAAGCAATATTTAACGTTTACAATAATGTTACTGAATTTGCATAGTAACTTAATTTTGCGTCTTGTTATATATTATTATAAATATTCTCCTGGAGAGATTAAATCTATAACAATTACTATCTATTGTTAGCTATTCATTAATATATGAAATATATCAAAGCATGCATATGTGGTTTTCTCTTCCTTTAAAAGTTTTAGAATACTAATTTAAGCTCTTTAGAAGTCGTTAACAAGCTTAAAAATCATTGAACCGGACACAGGTAGAGATCGTATAAAGCAGGTATTTTAGTAACTCCTTTGATATTCACAATTAGATTTACCAAATTGAGTTTTGACACAATATTCTCGTGTAGCAGTTATTAAATGTTTGATTATGAGGATACCTAATTGAAAAATTGTTGTTTTAAAACTAAGTTGTTCTTGGACATTTGTTTTTATTTTCTATTTTTACAATAACCAATTATTATAATCTATAGTCTTTTTTTCTGCATGTTTGGTCGAAACCAGGAATTTTGAACATCGAGGTACTGTACTGAAATATTTTTGTGATTTTTAAATTTTAAAATCCGCTTTGAAGATAGAAAAATACTTCAAGAAAACAAAAAAAATAATAACATTTGTTCTTTTTAATAATCTTAAGGTAACGGAAATTTGTAAAAGTCTCCCTACAGAGATGATACCAACAAACTAACTTGTATAAAAAGCATATAAAAATTTCAACGTGGCGTGATAAAGAACGCAAGGCTTAGCAGTCAGAGCGCTTTCAAAATTTGCAAGACGGCGTCCACTAGTTCAATTTTTTAGACATTTTCTTTAAGTATTCTGAAGCAAATATGAGCATTTGACTAAGCAAGTGAAGTCAGCGTTACAAACTAGTACCCAATAAATAAGTAAATATCGAATTTCCAACTAGCGCTACGAAAGCGTAGAGCTACGATGACGCAGAGCTACGATGGCGTCATATTATATTTGAAACACTGTACAGAAGCACTGTTGCCGAATTCCGCGCGCGGAATAACGTTCAAAAGGAATTTTAATCGCGCTGTCCGTTGAAAATTCCTCGCTTTACAATGACGGGCGAATATTTGATGACTGACGCTGTTACCAATGCTTTATTGAGAATGTCACATTCTCATTGCGACGATGAAAACATTTTATTGTGAACAAAGCGACGTAGACGAGTGCTTTTGAAATATTTATGTTTTATTAAAAATTGATGTTTTTTATTTATTGTGTATGCGTGTGTATGAAGAATATTTGGACATAAATTGTCTTAAATAAATGCAATCTTTGATATGATATTATTTTATCTATGTTGCATCCACACAAGAGTATACGTATAGAGGAGACGCCATAAGCTAAAAGGATATGTTTCATACGTTATATGATCTTTCCACATTTCTACATTAAAGTGAAGAAGATGGAGAAGAAAAATGTTTATTATTTATATTATTTTCAAATTAAGGAAATGTTATTTTAATGAAATTAATAAAATATAATGTTTTTAAGTTTGACTTCATATTCTATATAAAATATTCTAACACAGATCATCGTTCAAATTTTTGATAGTAGGAAAAGCTTTTTGACCTTAAAACCTAAGGTCGCAGACATTTAAAGAGGGTCCTTGTCTATCGCCGTAGACGGTACACTGCGCGCTAAAATAAAGGTACATTATTTCTATATTTAATAATATTTATTTATCTCAACGGTACGGAGAAAGCACAGACTAAGCAAAGGAATGTCTTAACATTTCTATGGTTCATGCGAATGCGGAGAATTTTTACAAAAAAATAATTATCCTTATACCTCTCCAACACATGGCAATGTAAACAAAGAAAGCTTAGAGATCAGACACTTCATTCTACACTTTCTTAGAGTTAAGAGTTTCTTACATTGCGTGTTGAATTTGGGAAGTCGTCGTCATATATCATAAGTATTGTAATTGATAAGTTTTAAATATAGATTGCGTTAACTAGAGAATTCTCTATAAATCTCATGACAGCAATTGTACAGATATATTTATTTTTGCAAATTCATACAAAAATATTCTTATTGGTCATAAAAATTCATAAAATTTGATCGCAATTATGCTAGAAGCAGGTACCAAAGAGAAGGGGTATCTCAAAAACCGCCTGTGATGGGGCGAATTTGTATGTAAAAGGAAGTACCTCGAGACGAGTCAGCGAATATAAAGTTGGAATACTTCAGTTTTATTGGGAAAGGAATATTATAACCAATATTTGAGATGATGTTTAAATATGTATAGAGTGTTTAAACAAAACTAGTTGATCTCGGTTTCCTTGGAATTACATAAACAAATATTTATTGAATATTCTTATGATTTTCAAAAATTTAATCTACACTAAGGATGGGAAGAAGACTTAAACAAAATATATAAAAAATTGAACACAGTTTGCAAGAGGTAGACCCTCTTGCAAACTGTGCATACGCTCAGGCCGCTAAGCCATGCGTTGAAGAACTCATGGTTTAGCGGATCATACTACGTCGCAATTATTAGGTATATGCTTTGTACTTTACTTTACACTTTTATATATTAAGAAAATGTTTTTTTTAAGCTTCACGCTTTATACCGCAGGGTACGCAGAGGGAACAGCAGGAACTATATTAACCTAGTGCTAAGACACTCTGTTGCTTAGTCCTTGCTTTCTTCGCCTCGCTATCCGCCTTTGTCGAGGCATTGCGTGTTGAGTGGCGGAACTCAACGCCACGCTTTGCCTAGTTTTCAGAGCGAAGAAAATGGAAATAGAAAAATCCATTTTCTCTGAGTGGGAATCGAACCCTCAAACCGTCGCGTTTACAGACAGACGCTTACGTCTCTGCGCCACGACGGTCGTCTAAGAAAGTGTTATCTGTATAAATATTTATAATTATATATTTGAAAATAGGTACAATGGGATATTAAAATATTTAAAGTCGATTTTCTCTGTATGTTATAAATATAATTGTGTCATGTAATAAATATTTACCTAAAGGAATTTTGATTGAAAAATATGAATCTACGACATTCGTAGCTCGCAACAATTGTACTACAACGGCGCTATTATTTAGTAAATATCAGGAGTCACAATGTTATATTTCGAATATTAGTTCTATCACCCAGCTAGAAACGGGATTAGGCGGACTTAGAACGAAGCCTGAAGATTTTCCAATTCACTCACTCGAATAAAGAGGCTTTACTCGTAGCTATGTAGCAACGAGCGTGTAACGTAACGTAAACACAATTTGAGCTTTTTGTTTTTCAATTTATTTTGTACTTGACTTAGGTAAGCTTATTACAACTGTGGAGCTTCTTACGTCATGTTGATAATAACTTGTATTTTCTTGTTAGATATTTTTAGGTCCTTTTGTTATATGACTTTTGAGATGAGTATAAATAAGCCGTGAGGGTTATGTAGTTCTCGGCAATATCAATTTCAAGTGATTAATTAATCGAGATGATTTATCCCTAGCTTAGCGGGAAGCGGAGATGACGGAGATTTTTTTATTTTCCTTATTAACTGACCACATAAGCCTTAAAATTGAGACAAATATAAATATAGTCGAATTATGTTTTTCTATTATAATTTTAAATACATTTACATTAACCTTTTATGGGCCGGATTCGTGTGTTAAATAAAAAAAGTCTTAAAGCGAAAAAAATGAAATTTTAAACTTATATATGCAAATAATAACGAATTTTGGCACTTTCAAGTCACACCCGCTTATAATAATCAGTTCTTGGTAATCCGCAAATGCACAAAAGAAAACTGCAGCCAAATAATAACTCGATTTCATTTATTGAAACAGCAATAACTTTTGCTGGATCTAATCTCCTTATCAAATAACTTCTGAAGATAGACCATTGCAGGGTGGAGTGCGTCGAGGACATTAGGATAATCTCCTTTACATGAGCGATAATAACAACAATTACTATTTTTTTTGGATAATTGGTGCTAAATATTTTTTTGTGGCCCCGGATCTTCTTCCTCTAACGAGGATTCCGTTCGTCACTAGGAATAATATTTATTCGTCGTCGAGGAAATATACCTACTACAAAATCCCCGTCAGAATCAGAATCAAAGAAGGAATCTATTACCGCTAATGCGTCTATTTCTAATTGGTCATTTACTTCTACAATATTTTGGATTCATTTTTGAGTAAATTATGTATCAAACTTAAGACGGGCGAATGCACAAGCTTTATCCAAAAAAAATATTATTAATATACAAACCCAGAGCTATCATGTTCAACACTTTTGATTTGATAATCCCTGAGAAACACTCAAATTAAACCAAGAGAATTGATTTCTACGGTAGAGAATTTGCACAGCATCTACTTTCTTGTTTCACAATGACAACCTTAACAATGGTCATGAATACTAATTCTCTAAGTCAGATTTTTGTGCCATCTCATGAAACAAGTTAAAATTATGTTCTAAAATGCCAATAAATTCTCATATGACCAGAAAGTTACATGAGCCCTTAGAGATTTAAGTAAAATAATAACTAGGGCTGATTGCTTAGTCTACGGACAAACAAATAGAATGCTGGTAATTAATGTTAACTAACCGATAAATTTGATTGTTTGAGCCAGTTTTTATCTACTAGATATAATTATTTACTATTATTAACTTATTTTAATATCACCATATGGTGAAACCGGCCTTTATAGCTATGTCAATAGCACTTTAAAAAGCCTCATGTGTAAAATATTTAATTTTCGATAAAATAAATATTTAATAATTATAACAAATATAAAAATTATTTGACTGATTTCTGCAAATAAAGCGTTGTGTGGACACGAAATTTTCAGTACTCTTCGTTTTATTTGTTCCTTAAACTTCGTTTGTTGGCGAAAATTGTATTGTGTTGAAATAAAGCAATTTCGGAAGTGTTGATTTTCTCTCCGAAGAAGTGGTAACAAAGTACGCGATGATAACAGACAGCGTCTTTGGATACAAGGAAAGCCACTTCATTATGTGTTGGCGTTACTTGAAGGTATTTTGTCGTTTATTACACAATTTATACAGTTTTTGTTATTATTAATTATATTTCTATATATTTGTTATAATATAAATTAAAATAAAGTATATATAATTATTTGTTTTTACATAGTAAAGGATGTGGGTTACATATATTATATAGTAAACATATCGAATATCTAACTACCTTAGTCAGGCATCGTCATAGAACTTAACGTTTTATCCTGCACATGGCAGGGAAGGCAGAGGGAACCGCAGGAACCATGGGAACCTAGTGTTAAAACACTCCGTTCCCTGCTTTTATTCTTTTTCTAGTTGTCGCTTTGCGTAGTTGCCAGACCAAAGAAAATGAAAAAATGTACCTTCCCCGTGGAGGAATCGAACCTACAAACCGTCTCGTTTACAGGTAGGTCTTCGCGCCACAACGGTCCTCAAGCTTTAAGATATATAACAAAATAGCAATGTTGGTATGAATTACTTATTAATTATTGAGGTAAATTTAATATTAATATTTCATAATGGAATCCTACATAGTACGTTCTATTAATTTAGCTCCAAATATTTCTATAAAATCTTGAGCTTAGGGTTTTTGTTATTAAATTACTTTGTACGCGCATTTCGCACTCGCGCTTTCCTATTATATAGAATTTCAGGTCGGAGTAAGTATGTAAGTATTGTGTCAATATATCTATATGATATATATGCATGTGTAGGTATATGGATGTGTATGTGTATGTGCATATGCGTGTGCGTGTGTATATGTGTGTCTGTATGTGTATATATACATATAGAGATGCACATACATGTGGTACATGCATATGTATACGTATATGTATAGTAAAAGTTGATGGAGATGTAAGACGTTTAGAAATAACATTGCTTTGATTTAGACTTACATACAATCTTAGCATTTCTTAAACAGACCCATACATATATACATCTATACGAGTATATTTTAGGAGTGCAAGATTGTATGTAACTCTAAATCAAAGCAATGTTATTTCTAAACGTCTTATCGCAACATTATCTTTTTATATTTTTCGACCTTTTTTTATTTGACAGATACTTGGTTCGACCTTTTTTTAACTTTGACCTGTTTTGTCTTATTATCATCAATACTAATTATGTTACTTATGATGCATATATGTTATTATTAATTTCAAACAATAATTAATAGGATGACGTCATCTTTAAACTAACTTCTATAGTAAGCATCTGCCTGTAAACGCGACGGTTTGAGGGATCGATTCCCACTCGGGGAAGATGGATTTTTCTATTTCCATTTTCTTCGCTCTGGAAACTAGACAAAGCGCGGCGTTGAGTTCCGTCACTCAACATGCAATGCCTCGAAAAAGGTGGAAAGTGGGAACGAAGAAAACAGGAACTAAGCAACGAAGTGTCTTAACACTAGGTTCATATGGTTCCTGCAGCTCCCTCTGCCTACCCTGCAATATGCGGGATAAAGCGTGAAGCTAAAAAAAAAGAATATCAAAAATTAAATACAAACTAAAATAGTTAGCGGTTCTATTAACAGCCCTGATATTTGTTAAAACACAAATATATATATGAAATCATTCACTTATATATGTATTATGTATATAATAATTGCTTAATTATACATTATTTATTTTTTAGTAATATTTTTATTCCGCATAGTAAAGAAGGCTAAGCGTTTTAGATAATTTAGTGACAGGGGAACTCGAGCAGTGGTTACTAGCGTTATACTTAGATTATATGTCCCGAGTTCTTTTCCGGATTTATCTCCCTGGAATGGACATGGAAAGGTGAAGAGGTTTTTTCTTTTTGTTACAAAAATAACTTTTCTTTTGTGCGTTTAAATTTAACATTTTACTGAGTATAAAAAAGTGACTCTAAATTTTCTATTTTTTATTAAATAAATCACTTGACACCTAAGAGCAACATTAAAAAGAAAATAAAATAATTTTCAATCATAACTTTCTCGAACATTTATTATTTAAGCTAATGTTAAGATTTTAAGCACTGATGCATTTCTCAAATTATGCAATGCCATCTATAATATTCCAGCTACGACTTCTCTAAAGTTGCAAGAGCCATCTGCTATGAAATAATAGTACTCCGGTATATACGTAACACAAAGGAAAGTGATCCTTTATATTGTAATATCTCAAAACAAGTATAGATGGCGCTGGAATGGTATCTATTTTACTCAACTAAATATACGGCTTTCCTTGTAATTTAGTTCATTTGTTAGTAGTAGTTAAGCTTGAATCTAGTAGAGGGCGTTAAAATGGATACTGAAATTATTTGAAAAATATATTATATACACTATTACATTACATATATTATTATTATGTATAATGGTAGTGGGAGGAGCTCGGACAGGGAAGGTGAGCGTTAATGCATTTTAAAGGGGGATTTTAAGCCTACATTTGGGTCGCAAGTCCCAAGCGCTGCTCGGAGGTCCTCTTTTTACAACACGATATATATCTATATATGTATATATATCCAAAATTTTTAAACAAGTTATGGTAGCTTTAGTAATTTATAAATAGATCATTATTTTTTCCTTTGTTAAATTTTCTGAACTTAATACATTTCTAAATTTTATTATAACCATTGCTAGATATTTTAAAATAGCTTATAAATATTCACTTCGGGGTAATGTACCTTTCCTCGCTGTAGTAATTCTTGATCAAAAAACAAAGCTAGGCGTTGAATTCTGTGACTCAAGTTCTAGCTACCTCTACCTACCTCTACCAATACCCCTGCTATATGGGCGACACAGAAAGTAAATAATAAAATATTGTTTATTATTAATAGACAGGTAACAAAAAAAAAACAAAAAATTTAAAACAGTTTTTTATTAGTTTTCATGACTATAAAAAAATTTAGTAATTTAAATATTTATTAAGAGAATGCATTGTTCGAAACTGTGGGTCCAATTAATAATAAATTTCAATTAAGCTGTTGGACGCTGACAATGACAAACGACTAGCCTCCACTCTGTCCTACTAAATCCACTGGAATCGTATAGCACCGAATTGAAAATTTTAATTTATTTATAGAGGAAATAAACTAGACACTAATATATGTATGCTGTATGTAAAATAATGTAGTCATAGTACAGTGACGCAGCGTACTACTGTAAATGTGACGATTAGGGGTTCGTATCCCAGTTCGGTAATGAGACTAAGCGCGGTGTTGACTCCCACCACTTAACACGCATTAAGATTTGTTAAGACTATAAGCAGAAAGTGTGGAGTGGTGTGTCTTAACACTAGGCTCTCCGCCCACCCCACTAGTTACCGCTTACAGTGTAAAGCTTAAAAAATATATCTTAAGTCAAGGGTTGGATCTTCTAGGGAAATGGGCAGTACGCAGGTAGATTGTATATAGATATTAATGATAAAAGAGAAGTGCTTTTAATAAGATTTATATTTTTAATTTAGTATAGAATTTGTAAAAAATAAAATAACAACATTGGATGTCCCTATTAATTTCAATCTCTGTGAAACTTCCACGTATCACATATTGCATAAAAACATACACACAGATATCCAGCAGATAATCCCAGCGCAATTTACTAAGCTTTTCTCTCAAACATAGAAAACGTGTGTTATACAAATAATTTTGCTTAAACTGGAGAAGATCACGTAAAAAGCATGAGAACTTCCTGGAGAGCATGTATGAAGAGGCTAATGACAGTGGAAGAGGCGGGAGAGGCGGGAGAGAGTTTGGCGCCCCGTCCTTTCTGCCTACCCCACTAGGGATAAAGTGTGAAAATATGTATGTGTGTATGTATGTATGCATACTAATTTTGTGTAAATTCAATTAACAATATTATTAGAGAATGTCATATACGTACGTACCAACTAAAATATTTACTAGGCAGCTAAGTAGGCTATGTAGGTGGTATAATGTTAGGCGTTGACGTAATTAGGCCAAGTGGAGGGTCATCGATCTAGCTCAGTTTAGGCACCGAATGACGATAACTATTATACCTTCCTATAACGTGTTAATAATACAACAATATTTGATAATTCATTTTAAGCGTATGAATATTTATTTAGTAGCTACAAGATCGATTCCCATTATTAATAATATAGGGTAATGAATTACTTTCTTTTTCTTATTTGAGTTCCACCACTCAATAGGCTATCTGAAAATAAGGCTCTTCGGAAAATAAGGTTCTCTTAGCTTCTAAATTATATAATCTTACATTGTAGTCTTTATTTGAAATTATAATGTGCTTTAAGAGCTAAGCTAGCTTTCAATATATACTCAAGTTCTTCATAAAGTGGCTTGATGAAAACGTAAGTTAAGATTTAAATTCACTTTTAAATATGTTTTGTTTTCTTACATTTATTGTTATAGGAATATATTATGTTAATATATTTTATATAGAATATTTATGATTACAAGAACTACTGTAGTGCTTAAGTCGTATGCTACTCTGTCAGTGCTTCGTCAGCGCTCTAACAGTCACCATTTCGATTCTATTAGAAGAAAAAAAGGTTAATTTATATAAAGCCTGACCTTACGATGCTGTGTTTGATTCTACAATCATATATTGTACGTATAGACAGCGTAATGTTAAGATATCTTTGTGTACATACATATGAGAAATAACATAGTACATAGAGGATATCTACATAAGCGAATGTAATCAAGGCGGCGTGTGTGAGGTCGCTGTGAGGTCGCTGTCACTTGCATGTAGGCTATCATGTTAAGTGAACCGAGGTCCGTAGCTCTATGTACATGCATACGTATATATGCATATATACATGTATGGAAAATTTAGACTCAAACGCCACACTCAAAGTTGTTAATTAAAATTAATTTATATATTAATTAGAAAAAGTGTTGCTATATCAATATACGTGTATCGATTTGAAAGAATTAGTGAAATGTGCAGGAAGCGTGCTTGTAAGAACTTATGCTCTTCAGTCATACTTCTTTTAGTTTTATTTTTCAATTATTTTAGTTTTTTTTATAAATTAAAGAAAAGTATATATTCCGCGTTTCTTCAGAAACGGGCTGTTCCAGCAATTTATAAGACGAGGCCCAGAGATTCTTTTAGGGATAAATTTAAAGATATTAAAATCATGACTCTTCACAGTCAGTATATATTCGAAAATTTAATGTTTGTTCATAAAAATATTGATATATTTAGAACAAATTGTGATGTTCACAATATTAATACGAGGAATAAGTATAAACTTGTAATGCCCACCACTAGGCTCCATAAAATGGGCAGCTCCTTCCCATGTAATTGTGTCCGTTTCTACAATAAACTGCCGAAAGAAGTATTTGATCTCTCCTTAAATAAATTTAATTTTTTTATAAAACGGCAATACACTAATAAATCCTATTATAAACGGCATGGAATTAATGAATTGCTCATAAGTTAAAATGACGTTTGTGAAGTGATCATAATAGGTTTAGAGAAACCTGTTTGAGCGTGTTGTGTGCTCTTCTCACCAGGCCGCGCTGGGAACCCTCGTAACTTTAGTTTTAAGTCGTGGAGTGTGAGTTCAGAGGGGCTCAATTCGATATTTATTATCGAATTGGGCTCCTCTGACACTCCTCCGTTCGCTCTATCTGACGTACACATGTGATCATTTTATTGTTTCTAAGTGGAAAGGTTATAAATAAAAAAAATAAATAATAAATTTATAGAAAATTATTTATACAATTTAAAATATTTCAACTCTATATACTGAGCTTTATACTAAATAGATTAATTCTTATTTCCTCACAGCAGCTCTACGCTACAAAGGCATAGCGAATCTTCTACGTAGTATGCAAACAAGGAAAAGACAAAAAACTACACAGTATAACATTTTTTAGTATATTTAATTTCACTTTTACTTTTATACCTTACACGTACGTACATATATCCGTTCACGTCACAATCAAAAATTTACTATTAAACATATAGAAAGTACATAATGCTTTAGAATGACAATAGAATCAACCTTCATTTAAAAAATTAAAAATCTGACTATTAAGTAATTTTTTTCCCCAATTTGTCATATACGTTTATTCTACACTTCTTTTTTTCTGTATTCGTATATAAAATAAATTGTTTATTTTCAAGTATATTTTGAGTGAATTTACTCTGAACAATTATCTGTCACTTGTACAATATATATGTTAGCGATAATGCAACATATTATCAACATATAAATATATTATCTTACACCTGAAACACGTAAGCGTGTCACTTGCAGGTATCTGTGGTGGTTGACAACATTTACAATTACATTTCTTGATATATTTCACGTTTAATAATAAAGTCAGCTAATCAGCCATGATTATAATTTATAATTCAAATATTTAAATATCTAAATAAACAAGTAACAATGACTAAATCAAAGTAAAATCTCGATAGCTGGATAGATAAATGAAACAAATACAAAAGAAACATACATCAAGAACCAATAATAGAGGCGGCATGCAGACACGACCTCACATGCACAATAAAGCGTAATGCATAAAAAAGCTTCACAAACAATCTGAACAAAAATGAAAAGATAACTATATATACAATATATTAAAAAAAACTATAAATCAGAATATGTAGGTACAATAAGTAATAATAATTAAATAATTAAACATATATTCTAAATATGAATGCACTTAGGAAATTATTTACAGTGGGTAAGTTGAAGTTCGATTCTTAAAAGAACTTAAAATGAAATTTCGACATAAAGATTTACACAATTAAATTAAACCGTCTCACATCTTTCGAGTTCTAATGAATAACCAACTCAGAGTCGTCGTCTGGTAATTATTTTTGCTTTCACCAACAAACTACTTAGTACAAGAATTATTCAAACTTCCACGAAGCGAAGACAAACCTTTCCCACTTTATTCCAGATTCGAGAACTTCGCTATCAGTTTGAGAGATCTGAATTAAGCAGTTACTTAGCAGCTTATGTAATAGTGTTATATCTAGATTGCGATCTTAAGATTTAGTTATTTTTTGCTTTCGCGCTTTATCCCGCACACGGTAGGAGAGGCAGAGAGAACCGCAGGATCCATAGCGCTTTCCGCCTTTTTCAGGATATTATGTGTTGAATAGTAGAACTCAACGCCGCGTTTTGCCTAGTTGCCAGAGCGAATAAAGTGGTCATGGAAAAGTTCACCTTCCCCAAGCGAGAACAAAACGCACAAACTATCGCGTTTACAGGCAGACGCTACGCCTCTGTCCTCGTCGCCGCTACGACAGTCCTCTTAAAATTAATCTTTAGACGTTTTGTATAATTCTGTTGTCATCGTGTTATTTTCACCATTTTAATCTTGTAGAGTACAACCTTGTTCCTTAGAAAGCAATAATAGACCAGAAAAAGACTTTTGAAAAATCCATAAATCAGTGCTCAAGTATAGTAAATTTTAAAAGCATTACTGCTTATTAAACTACTTGTTTTTGATACTGTGAGTTGATACTGTGAGTTGATATTGATCTTGTATCGCGAAGACATATCTCTTTGTAAAGTCAACACAATGAGACCCACAATCTATGTTAACAATATAAATATTTCCTTGACAAAACATGGTACCCCCAATCAAATTGGTACACAAAATGCAGTACGATAATGACACACAACACACACACACACATACAACACACGCACACATATACTTTATATACTATTTTATTGTTGACGTTGTGCTTTAGTTAAAACAAAATATTTGAATATGTTGTTTTAACTGGTTTAATACATTTTTTTTATATGTCTAAAGTAAGTAGGAAAAGGACCTCAAACTGTAATTAAATTATTTATTGAAATTCAATCTCAAAACCAACGCGTACAAACGTGCACCTGGTATATAATGACGTCAACTATTTGCTAATTTAATTTGTTATGGAAGCGTAATGACAAACCAAAAATTTCGGTCATGGAATTGTCGAGTGATGTTTAACTAGAGAGAAATAATATGACGGCATTATCGGATAACGAGGACAGTTTTGAATACGTTTGTTTGTATATATATATATATATATATATATATATATATATATATATATATATATATATATATATATATATATATATATATATATATATATATATATATATATATATATATATATATATATATATATATATATATATATGTATATGTATATGTATATGTATATGTATATGTATATGTATATGTATATGTATATGTATATGTATATGTATATATATATATATATATATATATATATATATATATATATATATATATATATATATATATATATATATATATATATATATATATATATATATATATATATATAACAGATTGTGTACGAGTAACAGGCATTTGGTCCTACGCACGCCACGTTTGATAATTTGCGGCTTAATGCCGTAATTAATTATATTAATAGTAGCTATATTGTAATTTCTAATACAAAGAGACGCGTTTGTACTGAATTAAGACAGTGACTTACTTAGGCTTAGGCTTATTGTTATAGGTTCAAATCTTACTTAAATGAAGCAGTTATTTTAATTATTTCAGTAAATTTCATTTTCTCACTTATTTTACTTCGCTCAATAATTTTCATTTTGGAATTATTTAAATTTCCGCAATTATTTTAATTTTCTTAATTATTTTTATTTCATTATTACTTACTTCCTCAGTAGCAAAAAAAATGCAGTCTTAATGTTTCGATTAAGACAAAAAGCGAGGAAAACTGACTGCGTAGTGAGTGATCTCTGTTCACATTATAGATAGATAGATAGACATACTCTTTATTGTACATCCACATGATATGACAATTAGAAACACTATTTAAATAAAATATACAAGCGGCGACCTTATCGCTATTACAACGTTCTCTTTCATGCAACCTTAAGGCATAGGAAATAATGGGAAGGAAAAAGGAGGTTGAGGGTGTTAATTATATGATTAAAAAGCAGAGGTGCTAGTTATAGGTTCTGATTAACTGTATAAATATTTTTTTTTTGTTAACTGACATTCGGTATTTGTCAATATCAAAAAAACACAAAATATTTACAAAATTGATATTAAAGATTTTATCCTTTTCCTACAAAAAAAATCTAAATCTCTTAACTACAAAATTTATTACGTTAAATTTACGCATATAAAACAGGCTTTTACGGTGACTATTCAATAAAAAAGTAGTTTGTGTAAAGCATTTGAGTGTAATATAACCAGTCTGGTCATACATACTGCCTACTAAATGTATTGAACGCATTCATTATAAAAATATTTGCTCAACGAATATATTTAGTTTTAAATGTAAGTGAAGTTTGAATTATACTTGAAGTTGTGGTATGTATTTATGACGTTATTACTTTGTAGCAAAGTAATCGTGCGTTTGAAAAAGTGTCATGTAAATTACATATATACATAACGCCACGCTCTATCCCTAGCGGGGTAGTCAGAGAGAACAGAGCTTCAGACGCTGCGGTCCCTGCAAACCTCTTTCGCCTCGTCCATTGTCATTAACCTCTTCACACATGCTTGTCGAGGAATCTCCATTATCTTAGTTCTTTTATATCTTTTTAGTATATTATCGCTTTTTAATTAAAGTTTAAAAATGTACTATATCCTAAGTTTACGACTTTTAGATTCAATGCTAAGTCCGCAATTGGATCAAAAAAAGCAAATATTCCTCCCCTATCTCCTTCAAGCATTGTCTTATTATGTAAAATAATTTTACAATTGATACAATTGAAGCTAAAAACAGCAAGTTCAGTTATTTTACGTTAATTTTAGTAGAGACATATCTTTATCTATTATGAGATCAAAATAAATACATAGAAGAAAGCTCTGGTAGAACAATGTTTGATTATATTCCAAAGATCAATTGGGCTAAGAGGATTACGTGAGTCGCTATCGATCGTTCATTTGAATACTAACGTGTTCTAGTCCAAGTGGCCAAATTTATTATATATATATATATATATATATATATATATATATATATATATATATATATATATATATATATATATATATATATATATATATATATATATATATATATATATATATATATATATATATATATATATATATATATATATATATATATATATATATATATATATATATATATATATATATATATATATATATATATATATATATATATATATATATATATATATATATATATATATATATATAATAAATTTGGCCACTTGGACTAGAACACGTTAGTATTCAAATGAACGATCGATAGCGACTCACGTAATCCTCTTAGCCCAATTGATCTTTGGAATATAATCAAACATTGTTCTACCAGAGCTTTCTTCTATGTATTTATTTTGATCTCATAATAGATAAAGATATGTCTCTACTAAAATTAACGTAAAATAACTGAACTTGCTGTTTTTAGCTTCAATTGTATCAATTGTAAAATTATTTTACATAATAAGACAATGCTTGAAGGAGATAGGGGAGGAATATTTGCTTTTTTTGATCCAATTGCGGACTTAGCATTGAATCTAAAAGTCGTAAACTTAGGATATAGTACATTTTTAAACTTTAATTAAAAAGCGATAATATACTAAAAAGATATAAAAGAACTAAGATAATGGAGATTCCTCGACAAGCATGTGTGAAGAGGTTAATGACAATGGACGAGGTGAAAGAGGTTTGCAGGGACCGCAGCGTCTGAAGCTCTGTTCTCTCTGACTACCCCGCTAGGGATAGAGCGTGGCGTTATGTATATATGTAATTTACATGACACTTTTTCAAACGCACGATTACTTTGCTACAAAGTAATAACGTCATAAATACATACCACAACTTCAAGTATAATTCAAACTTCACTTACATTTAAAACTAAATATATTCGTTGAGCAAATATTTTTATAATGAATGCGTTCAATACATTTAGTAGGCAGTATGTATGACCAGACTGGTTATATTACACTCAAATGCTTTACACAAACTACTTTTTTATTGAATAGTCACCGTAAAAGCCTGTTTTATATGCGTAAATTTAACGTAATAAATTTTGTAGTTAAGAGATTTAGATTTTTTTTGTAGTAAAAGGATAAAATCTTTAATATCAATTTTGTAAATATTTTGTGTTTTTTTGATATTGACAGATACCGAATGTCAGTTAACAAAAAAAAATATTTATACAGTTAATCAGAACCTATAACTAGCACCTCTGCTTTTTAATCATATAATTAACACCCTCAACCTCCTTTTTCCTTCCCATTATTTCCTATGCCTTAAGGTTGCATGAAAGAGAACGTTGTAATAGCGATAAGGTCGCCGCTTGTATATTTTATTTAAATAGTGTTTCTAATTGTCATATCATGTGGATGTACAATAAAGAGTATGTCTATCTATCTATCTATCTATAATGTGTACAGAGATCACTCACTACGCAGTCAGTTTTCCTCGCTTTTTGTCTTAATCGAAACATTAAGACTGCATTTTTTTGCTACTGAGGAAGTAAGTAATAATGAAATAAAAATAATTAAGAAAATTAAAATAATTGCGGAAATTTAAATAATTCCATAATGAAAATTATTGAACCAAGTAAAAAATTAACTGAAATAATTAAAATAACTGCTTCATTTAAGTAAGATTTGAACCTATAACAATAAGCCTAAGCCTAAGTAAGTCACTGTCTTAATTCAGTACAAACGCGTCTCTTTGTATTAGAAATTACAATATAGCTACTATTAATATAATTAATTACGGCATTAAGCCGCAAATTATCAAACGTGGCGTGCGTAGGACCAAATGCCTGTTACTCGTACACAATCTGTAATATATATATAAATATATATATATATATATATATATATATATATATATATATATATATATATATATATATATATATATATATATATATATATATATATATATATATATATATATATATATATATATATATATATATATATATATATATATATATATATATATATATATATACATATAGTATATATTGTATGTCGTATCTGGGTCACCAATCCGCAGATGCGATGCGACGCGTCAATATTAATTAATAAAAACCGCTATGAAATCGTTTCATTTCGATACTCCACGGAGCGGATAGATTACGATGGCGATTTAAATTTGTACTGAACGAATATAGTTCTCTTAAATTTTAATAAATTAATAGTAAAAAGCATAAATTGTATTTAAGGGATTGTTACTTTATTATCAGTTTACGTTTATTTATTCAAATAGAAGTATTTATAAGTGTGGGTTCGAACCTCTTTTAGGGAAAGTATATTATTTAAATATTTTATATTCATATGACTTACATCTAGGAGATAAATAACATTAAATATCCCAAAAATTTGCCGAAAAGTGGTAAATAGTCTGTCTTTATAATATTTACCATCTGCTCACTGCTTTTTATAAACAAATCGTGAAGTTGCTACTTTTTTATTTTAGCGCAGAAACCTTGGGAACTTAGTACTAAGACCACTCCTTTTCTACATAAGAATATTTGATTCTTATTTCCTTAAAACCTACCGCCAGACTACCTCTGTATACCCTGCTTTAAAAACATCGTATTTATTTGGAAATAATGACATCCGAATCCCAATAAACATATAACCTATACTGTATACATTCTAAATTTCAATTCATTGTACAACTGTATATGTTTGTGTAAACTATGTAGCTTATTTTAAACTAGCCAACTTTGTTTTGGAAATTGCTAGTGTAATTAAATATTATTGTTTAATCTGTATTTGTGTGTCGTGTGTGTGTGTGCGTGTGTGTGTGTGTGTATGTGTGTCTGTGTATATGTGTGCATGTGTGTTACATATTACAGTTGTGTAAGGTTAAATTGAATATAATTTGTGTTAATATCTATTAGTGTCACGAACTCAGAGCTTAGAACTTCGGAGTTTATGCGAAATAGATACAATTAAAAGCTTTTATTTACTACTTGACTTTGACAGTCAATTTAAGCCAGTCGTATTAATGTTTTTTATTTATATATTATTATGTATTAGCAATAGAGTAAAAATTAAAGGCAAAACAGGTGAAAGGAGGCTTCGGTTGACTTTTAAAAACCGTAAAGTTAGTCAAGGCTTCGTGCTTTTAGCACGAAGATCATGTATAAAAAGTACTCAATTATATCACACCACGCCCCGACCTCCCACAACTGTTTTTTTTATATTGCTGCATAATTTCAATCCGTGCAATATATCGTAGGGCAGTTATTCTCAGATCTTGGCTTAAATAATACTAAATATTCCAAACTCACACAAATGTAAAAGATTTCTATTAACAGTACACTACATGCGATATCATGCTGTGAGCTGAAAATTGTATGACGAAAAACTGAAAACCTCAGTTGTTTGCATCATAAATCTCATGTATGAAGCGCTGGTGTCATTTCAACTGAAGTCTTTCAAACAATCTCTATTTAAACATTACAAATCCAACGTTATTCGTTTTCTAAACACGTTGTCTTTGGTTTTTTTATATATAGTACCTTTATACTAAGGTAGCAAAATTTAAAGTCGTGATTTTTCTTATCTGTATAGAAAAAGAAAAGAAAATAATTGATACATTCAAATAACTTCTCCTCCAAATAGAGATCGATCTTACACTGCTCGTGCTACTCTACCACTATTTAAAAGTCCAATTTTTTAATCGTAAACTCATTAAGTGACAGAACAATGCCTACCTGCAAAATTGAGTGAGGTTTTCGCACTTTGAGTTTAACCTAATTTACGATGCAAGTGTTGCGGGAAACGCTGACAGTATGTTGTGTATTTAACCGAGCTCTCTTGCAAACTGTTTACGTTCGTGCCTTATGCGATGTCAAATTATGAAGGGAAATGTGCAGTCATTTAAATTGCATACAATAGCTGTAGGCTTAATTCAAATATTAAGTAATGTAATTCGTAATGCTTCACGGTCCATTATATCATATTCTTGAATAAATGTTAAAACCAAAAATCGCTTTATCTATCGCTTACTTACTCATATATATATATATATATATATATATATATATATATATATATATATATATATATATATATATATATATATATATATATATATATATATATATATATATATATATATATATATATATATATATATATATATATATATATATATATATATATATATATATATATATATATATATATATATATATATATATATATATATATATATATATATATATATATATATATATATATATATATATATATATATATATATATATATATATATATATATATATATATATATATATATATATATATATATATATATATATATATATATATATATATATATATATATATATATATATATATATATATATATTAACGACTTAATAGTAAAGTTTCCTTTCATGATCCACGTTCAGAGTACGTTTGAGTACGTTGTAATGTCAAACACTACACTACTGTACACTATGAACAGTTTCGTTTGACAAGTGGCGCGTGAAATTGCCGTTGCTTACGTTTAATCGGAATCGTTCCAGACGGACGGAGCATTATGCAAATTTGAGCTTTATGCACGTGTGAGTGCTCGTGACCCGGTCACAGCTCGTACAGAGCTTACCAACACTACTTAAGTGCTTCAATTTTTCTATTAAACCTTGCTATGTCGGTAAGTGAGGTACGTTTAACGTAAAAACTGGTTCTGAAGATATTGTTTTTATAGAATTTATATAATATCAAGTATGATATTATTTCAATATACATAGTATATTGAATGAACAAATAGATTCGTTTGTTCATGAAATCACATGCAATATCGGGGAACAGAGGCCCGTACGTGAATAATTGGAGGTGGATCGATGACACGATGACGTAACTGCACCACATGCATATAACTACGTACGTATGTATGTATGTGTGTATGAAGACATATGTATATGACCTTAAACTATATTGTAATTTAGAGTTTGTTTTACGATATTTTGTTCCAACTTTTTCTGAATATTTAATAGAACTGTGACGCAAAACGATTAAAATTGTTAGTTTACATAAGGATCAACTTCAAAATTATATTAATTTTCACAATCTAAGAGGATGAGGCAGTATTGAGTTTTACTCATTTACGTGGAGTGCCAATAGGAATGCTAACAAAGGAAAATAAAATAAAATAATGGAAAAACTTAGTTTTTGCTTTCTTCTATATAAGCTATTTCAGGATTTACAATTTCAATAATACAATATCTGTATTTCTACTATCCTCTTGATATAAGAAACTGAGAAAATGGGAGTTAAAATTAGGCACCGAGAGGTTCCCATACATTGTCCTATTTATTTTAGTTTAGTTTAGTTGTTATATATAGCTCTTATCGTTGACCTTGCGAAAGGTTTGAAAAATTTGCCAGTTTTTATTAAAAGAATTATAAATAACTACTTGAGGATCGTCGCGACTTAGAGGCAGCATTATTATTAGAGGCAGCTTAGCATTTACCTGTAAACACGATAATTTGCAGGTCGACTCGGATTCAGGTTGATTTATTTTTGTGATTTGGCTGTGTGACAATATATTCGATATAGATATTTTGTAATAACAAAATTATTGAATGACTGCGATTGATGAAACTTAATGGTCAATTTTTGTATTTTGTTTTCAAGTTACTTAAATGAGTTGATACCATAAAAAGTCTACTTTTAAGTTTTTTTATGTATTGAATTCTAATAATGGGACAAATTATTAACAAATTAACCTTAGTTCTTGTATTTTTATTACTGAACTACCGGCTACAGCTAAGATTAATAACAAGATATATTAAACTCAAAGTCGATTATGTTCCTACTTCACCGTTGTACGTCATTTCCGTAATTTCCTATCTTTATGTATGAGTAAGGGAGTTATTTTGACGGCCGCATGAAGAGATTCAAATTTTTGGTCTCTTCGAAGTCTATACTAAAATGTCTTTTTCGCGAAGCTTTGTAGGGCTTTGTTGTATTTTTTTCTTTTAAAATGTCATATAAATTGAACATAAGTTCTCCTTTATATAATTTTATTAACTGATTAAAATATTATCATCTTACGAATATATATATATATATATATATATATATATATATATATATATATATATATATATATATATATATATATATATATATATATATATATATATATATATATATATATATATATATATATATATATATATATATATATATATATATATATATATATATATATATATATATATATATATATATATATATATATATATATACATATATATATATATATATATATATATATATATATATATATATATATATATATATATATATATATATATATATATATATATATATATATATATATATATATATATATATATATATATATATATATATATATATATATATATATATTCGTAAGATGATAATATATATATATATATATATATATATATATATATATATATATATATATATATATATATATATATATATATATATATATATATATTTACTATTTAAATTGTTCCTATTTTTTGGTAAAGTGAAAACGAGAGACGTTTCGTCCTTCATCTGCTTTTTCACTTGATCCCTTTTTCCGCAGAAATAAGGGTTCTTGAATTTACATCAACGAAATATTCTAACTATGTAGTACCTATTTATACTTTACACAAACTATAACTACAGTCGGATGTTACTCGCCCACACTAAATAAAACAAATAATAAATGTTCATTTTTTTACATTATAAGATGGCAAACGAGCAGAAGGTCTACCTGATGTTAAGTGGACACCCTCGCCCATAGACATCCAGAACCTGAGTGGATGTGCAGGCGTTGCGTACTAAATATCCGGAATTCTCACTCTCCTGACGAAACACAGCAGCATTAATATACTGCTGTTTCACAAGGGTATTCTAGAAGAGCGTGGTAATTATCTGGTTCGAGCCTGCCACTTTTGAGCTACTGGTGTTTGTATAGCTTATCTTCTATTTAAAAAAGATAATAGCTTATCATTAGCTTAATAATTACAACAAAAATGTAAATACAATTAATTAAAACAAAATTTAAATGTCCAACCGGCACCGACTCTACGACGATCGCATGTACCCAGTTACTGCGCCATAAGGGTGACATTCCATCATATAACTAGAGTATTCAACGAATCCAAATAAATAATAGTAATAATAAATGGAAATATATTCCACTATTTTATTCCAATAACTGAATAAATATTAAAAACAAATATCGTTATATAATATTTATTATTCCGTGATTACTGTCCGTTTGGTATATTCGCTTGTATTGGCTTCACTGTCACACGGTACGATATTTGAGGACACGTTGATATTGAAATTTTTTTTCTCATATTATTCATAATATCTAATTATGTACGGATTTAATAGAAATGTCACCTTACATCGACTTAATTATTCTGTAAATATATAAAAATAGCGTTAGAACGGAGAGTGTAATGTTTAGATTATCTCTACATTCTCTGTATATTGACAATGAAATGATGAAAAAAAAATAAGACAATCCTTAATAATATAGGACGAGAGACATAGTGAGAGCTTAAAAGTAAATAAGAGTGACGTATCATTGAATTTAAAAAAAGAACTGAATTTTCTTATTTCTGATATTCCAAAAATAAAATAATATCCCACAACCAATTCGTGAGGCCCGCCATCACTACGCCATGCCGCATCGTGCGCTCTCATTATCAGTATGTAAATAGCCGCGATTTATCGGCGTGTTGTCCCGCGCTCTGATTGCTTGATTAAATAATATATAACGGCTCGTACGCTGCGACCGACGCTCCTCGTAATAGCAAATAAGCCTTCATCCTTCGATATTAAAAAATATTCCTTTTGTCCCTGTTGTTTCTGACATTATCGTAAATTTTCATTCTTGTACCAATTTTTCGCTACATTTGTGATAGAATTGTTTAATTTCGCCTGATATTGTGTATAATTAAACGGGCTTGTTTTCTGTGCGCGTATATATGGCTAAGTGTACTTATATGTATATGATGTTCTTTTTGTCGTCATTTTGGCGAAAAGTTTCATTCTATATGAAATATTATTAATTTTTTTTACGTCTGGAGCTTCATTACATTTTTATTCGAACCGGTGAAACAGATATACATATTAATTAAATTTATATATACCGTCAATAAGTTAGTAAGTAAACGTAAGTTAAGAAATGGAAGCGCTAGTATTATAACATAGTGCAGTATAAAAACTAATTACGGTCCATATAATAAAGTTAAACAGCAACGCAGGCAGCGGCTACAGTGCTGCTAGCAAACTGAATTAAACGGAGAAATTGCTTCACCGCCCGCCCTTTGATCTCGCCAACTATACTATATTGGAGCTATTTACTCTTGCAAGTTCAGATCATATTACATATTTTGCAAGTCACTTAAATTACTTAACTGTTATTTTTTAATTTTCTTCATACTTTCTATATAGAGCCTCTTCATAATGAATAGACAAAAACATTATCTACAACGGTCGCATATCTAATCCACTCTAGTGTACTACCTCTACCTCTTGTCTGGAATGGACTCTAGTCCAATAGAGGACCGTCGTGGCGCAGAGGCGTATCATTTGCCTGTAAACGCGACGGTTTGTGGGTTCCATTCCCACTCGGGGAAAATGGATTTTTCTATTTCCATTTTCTTCGCTCTGGAAACTAGGCAAAGTACGGCGTTGAGTTCCGCCACTCAACACGCTATGCCTCAAAAACGGCGGAAAGCGGGGACGGAGAAAGCAGGGACTAAAACAACGGTGTGTCTTAACACTAGGTTCATATGGTTCATGTAGTTCCCTCTGCCTACGCTGCCATGTGCGGGATAAAACGTGAAGCTAAAAAATAAAGTATAGATTACATTAAATTTGTTATAAAAGTCACATGATGTGTATTTTTTTCATAATAATAAAATATTCATAGCTTGTATATTTGACAGATGAAGTGTCTGACATTCCCAAATGAAAAGGATAAAATTAGAATATCGCATATGTTAAGCACATTCTCGCCTTATGTCAGTTTTAAATATCTAAGGAACATCTTTTAGATGCAATTGATACTCTGTATTTAGCTTATATTGTTTTTATAGTTACATAGCATGGGTCGTTTTCTTTTTTTATTAATTTTAAAAAATAATTATTGCAGAACGCTTTTTTTATAAAATTCCAATAATAGATCAAAAATTATTTACTCAACGTTTTAAATTAAAAATGTTTGATAACAACTAATCACGACTCTAATGTATATATTTTTGTTATAAAAAAAACTATAATGAAAACACAGATCTATTACAAATCAAAACGTTGCAATGAAACAAAGCGGGCGGAGGCTGATTGATGAACCGTGTGAATATTTTAGATCAACTGAAATTCATTTTTCTCATTTATCAGTGCAGTTCATTAAAAATTCACAAATGCGTTATGGGCTCGTATTTAAATTAAACAGCGTAGACTTTAGACATATTTCGAAAATATAAGAAAAGTTACATACACTTGTTATTGTCTAGAAAGAGGTCAGCTTGAGAACTCCCCGGAGTATGTATGAAGAGGCTAATAACCGTGGACGAGCCGGAAGAGGTATGCAGGGGCTGCAGCGTTTGGCGCTTCGTACTCTCTGTGAAGCTAAGTATGTCTGTATGTAAAATCTTTTTGATTTGGGAACGTAGTATTTTATCACTTTTATTTCAAAGGTATAATTATGGACAACGAGTAATTGTTAATCTTTATATGACGAAAGAAATAGAATAAAATATTGTCCCGCAGAGTTTTATGCACCGGATTTTCTCAAATCTGAAACATTATTTTTAGTGAAGCAATGGTAATGTTTTGATGTTCAAAAAACTTATCTTGTATATGAATTATTTCAAAATTAAATGAATTTAAACTTAGTACTCTCTCAGTCGCCTGGTATTTATGACAAACGAAAGACTCTCTACTCTCCGCAACGATTGTGTGCTTCATCTCTATTAGGATTAATAACTTTTTATTATTTAACTTTTAAAAATTTAATCTATAGAACGGAGAATTTTCGTACAAAGTTTTCTCTTCCTTCCCTGCTGCATATTATTTGCTAACCATAAAATTAACTTGCATCTCTTTTATGAAGCAAACCGTGCTCAAGATGTGTAGTTCTAAACTACTTGTAACATTAGGCTTAATCATTCAAATTTACATTTACTTTAAGTCTACACTGTCCTACAACAGCGTATAGTGGATCGATGTACACTGTTTCCATGCATACATACATACATATATTTATGTATGTATGTATGATACGAGTACGTTATTAATGTATACACTCCTATCTCTGTCATATGATATCTCTGTAGGCCACTGCATTCAAATTCATACAAGCTTTATCATGTTGGTAAATAATTACCTTTGATTCACAAATATATGTATGTATATATGTATATCTATACGTTAGAAATATCTTATAAAAAGAGGGTAGTCTTAGATGATAAAGATTATAAAAGCAAGTATATCATGTTAATCGTGTGAACGGGAACGGGTTATTTAAGGAAACTACTCTGAAATTTAGTAATTTAATATTTATATCATTTAATGCAATTACGCAAAAATTCTGTCTGAATACTTCCGAAACATACGAGTATGGCGATAGAGATACATGTAGATAGAGATAGAGTTAGTGTGCTTCCTAGTAAAAACTTGCATACGTCTCACATTCTTACGGAGTGTTTTAACACTACGTTATATATGCCAAAGACATATAACATACATTTTTGTTATAATTTAAATTTCATTCCATAGGCTACATCGAAACAATCAAAATGCCGCGCCGGTCCGCAGAGCGTCTCTACGTCAGCTGGCACTGACAAATTTATGACCTGCATCGGATCTGTTCCCATCATTTATTGTAGACTGATTGAGGTGGAAAACTTTATTAGTTCGTTTTACTATTAAAATTTTATCTTGTTCATTTACCATGACATATGCAGAGAAAAGAGTGATTCTAAATAATACACTATGTCTAACCAGCGATTTTGATGCAATGGAGTGCCCTATAGATGTTTTTCAGGATGTGAATTATTATATAAAATATAATGAATATATGCGATAACGCTTAACTTGATATTAGCAGAGATGCGTGAAATTTTCAGTTATTGAATTTCAGATGTGACCAGACAGGGTGGATTGGGGATAACCTTGTTGCACGTGGAGGGGACGGACAGATGGTAATCTAATTAAGTTCAGGATACAGTCCATCACAACTGGTGTTATTTTTTATTTTCATATTCATATGTCGGATGAATTTGTTTTAAATAACTTTTTTTAGCGTTACGCAGAATTCTGTACGAGGATAGGGACGGAGTGTCAAGACAGATTTACTCGATTGGGCTTCTTGCGTGCATAGTATATGCCTGCTTAGTGCAGAAACATACTATGCACGCCAGAGCCAAGGTTCCGCTGTTAGGATTCCATTTTTCATAATAAAATAACATAGTAATATAATTTGGTTTACTCTCGTGTGATAGATAGAATTCGAAAATAATACCATAAAGAACTTCAATATTAAATTATTTCGTAACAATAAGATCATTCTTCTTCTTCTTCTTCTTCTTGTGATTTAATATGAAATGTTAAAGTGGGAAAATACTTTTGACAGTAATTATAGTTTTCAAGTAACACAATTTCTATACCAACTAAACGATTGTAATAAAAATAAATACCTTATATTACGTACTGTAAAGAGGCAGCTGAGTGAAAGGAGCTTTAACAAAGTAGTCAAAAAGCTTAAAAAAACGCAGCGAGCTTCAGTAACAAAGTCAATTAAGAGCGATTTCTACATCACGTGTCGGTACTTTGAAAGTACTTAAATTGTTCTCTAAAAGCTAATATGGGATGTAGATATGTGGAGCTTTGTTTTAGGAAATATGAGTTATCTTATCGGGTAAAAATGTTTATAGATATTAATGTATTTTTTTTTATTTTATTTATTATATTATTCTGCTATTTTAGTTTTTTTATAATGAAGAGAATCATGTTAAAAATAAAATTTATAAAATTAATTTAAATTTGTATCAATTAATTTTTTTTAAAAAACATCTATAGATAAATCAAAAATATAAGATGAGCCGGTTGCTTAAGTTATAGTTTTCACACCAGAGATGTGCCCAACCTAGTATTACCAAGTATTATCTATATATATATATATATATATATATATATATATATATATATATATATATATATATATATATATATATATATATATATATATATATATATATATATATATATATATATATATATATATATATATATATATATATATATATATATATATATATATATATATATGTGTGTGTGTGTGTGTGTGTGTACATGTATTTATGGTGGACATCACTGTCATATAGAACATCCAACTTGAATTATCCAATATTCTTAAATTTTAAGTAGCTGCTAAACCACGCATCAGTTACGTCAGGAGCATGTTCATGAATTAATGTAATCTATCCGATACAAATATAATCGTATGTTACGTGTACGGAAATATCGTCTTTACCTACCTTAAATTAAGAGGCTATATCCTTTAAAGTAGCTGCAAGATGTTCTCTTTCCGTGGTCCCGAATGTCGGCATTCAAATAACAGTTCAAAGCGAGTTGCAAAGTGGTTTCCAATAATTTTCACTGCAATACTTGGTGATGCGGATTATTCGCATTCGAATGTCAATTGCGAACTTTAGATACACGTGATAAGTAAAAGGTGCTTACTCGTAATGGTACAGCTTAGAGAGATTTGGTGAATTTTTTTGGATATTTGTATTTTTTACTTTAACTTCATGCTTTAAAAAGCACTAGAACTTCAGAAATCATGGAAAATAAGTATCAAAATACTTCTTCGTCACTTTCTGCCTTTAGAGACTTTGCATAAACAAACATCTTCACGTTGTTTCATTCTTATGTAAACTAACAAAATAATATTTTTAACAATTTTTGTTAGGTATTATAGCAAATATTTTTGTTGAATATCACAAAACGCAGTTAATTTTGTAAATAAGATCTTGACCTTCAGCACTTCTTAATATATTCGCATTTGAAACATACAAGATATTATTCCTATCCTAAGTCTAAAACAAATTATAAGCTACCAAAATTATACAAAATATGTATTGTAACATATAACTCATAGTTTATCTTTATGATGTAATTCCAAAGGAGTAGCACCAGTAGGCTCTGGTATGATGCCGGCTGGTTGTCCCGACGCCGCGCCTCGGGTGTTTCAGCATCTAATTGTGGGATCCTCGGGCTTCGTACGCGAGTGTGTAGCGTGTGGTACAAAGCGCAAGCACATAAGACTTGCTAAATTATGCTTTCTTATGATCAATCAATATTCTTTATTGTACACCAATTTAAATATGATTATAATATAATGAGGTTAGTTTATAATATAAAGGTGTATATATGTACAAAAGGGCGACCTTATCGCTAAAAGAGCAATGTCTCCACAAACAAGTAGATTGTACTGAGAAAGAATTGGTATAGAAGGAAGAGGGATGATTATATTTTTTGAATCAAGACATCGTTTCAGTTTTAGATTATAGACAAGTGTGGAGCTTAGTTTTGCCACAAAACATGCAATGCCTCTAAAACAGGCGTAAAACGTGGAATGGAGTGCTTTAATGCTACGCTACCACGGTTCCGATTATACGTGTTTTATATTAAGAGATTTTTTATAAGTTTTCCAATAATACTGATTAAATTTATTATATTAATCTGCTTACCGATATGCTTTAGTGAAAATTAATAACAATAGAAGTGGAAAGCGGAGTGTCTAAACACTAGATTTCTACGGTTGCTCAAAGCGTGAAAGTATAAAAAATGATAACATATATTCTATTTTAAATGGTGAATTTGGTTAAGAATTTTACTTGAAATATATTTTAAATTTATAAATTCTTCAAAGAAAAACACTAAGTTCATCACTTGCGTCTTCAAAGCGGATTAAACATAGACCAACATACATAAATGTTTCTTGACAGTGGCTCCATTGGTATTTATTAACCAGCTCATTTTTGAAGTCCTCAGAAAATTAGTTTTCTGGAATTTAATTAAGCATTCTTTTACTTTCATATTTTTTCTTACAAAAGGGAAAGAACATTTTAATAGAGTTGGACGATATGTTTTGGAATGTGTTGGTATTTGTGTACGTAGTTACTTATTGCAACTAAAATTTTTTAACATTTTTGAAAAACATTTGACCTCAATAAACTTAGCTCGAAAAATTACTTCCTTCATCTGTATTCATGATTATAATTATGTTATGTACACACATACATACAGTATGTGTATATAAATTGATACTGTATGGTGTGTGTGTATATTATAGTACAATACTGTAAACTTTTACAGCAATAAAAATCAATTTCCAAGTTAGGAACTTTAAACTTAATGGTAGGTAATATACTAGTCCACTTCCTGTTTCAAACCGAGTTTAGCAGTCTTAGGACAAATGTTTGGACTGAGCAAGCCACTACCAACTCTAATACATACTGGAATTGTCTCAGCAGTGCACGGTTCGAACTACGTTACTAAAACAATGTATGACTTCTACAAACAAGTCCTAGAATAGCTGTGGTTTAGTTGAAATTTGTATGTATGTACATGGAAATTAAGATACTCTACTAGTATCTTCAGTATATATATCCTTCCTTAATTAGATATATTTCTAATACAAAATGCAGTTGAAGGAGGAGAACGAAGTGTTGTAACTCTCGGTTCTTTTTGGTTATACGGAATGTAGAGTGAAGGTGAAATTAAATATAAGTATATAAAAAAAAGAGGACCGTCGTGGCTCAGAGGCGCAACGTCTGCCTATAACGCGACGGTTTCTGGGTTCCATCCCAAGTCGGAGAAGATGGATTTTTCTATTTCCATTTTCTTCGCTCTGGCAAACTAGGCAAAGCGCGGCGTTGAGTTCCGCCACTCAACACGAAATGCCTCAAAAAAAGGCGGAAAGCGAAGACGGAGAAAGCAGGGACTAAGCAACGGAGTGTCTTAACACAAGGTTCCCACGGTCCCTGCAGTTCCCTCTGCCTACCCTGCCTTGTGCGGGATAAAGCGTGAAGCTAAAAAAGAAAAAAAGATCAAATTATTCTCTACTATCGTAATGCCATCAATAAACTCATAATAGACTGCAAGCAATAATTATATTATGTTTTTGTATAAATAACTATATTAAGAAATCTGAATATTGTATGGGCATGTACATGCTTTTAAAATGTTATGCCATCAAATCCAAAATAGTTGGCAGGCAATTGAGATGTATATTGATACATGTATATAAAAATATATTACTATTATATCTACTATACTATTTTATCTCGCATATAACAGGGTAGACAGAGGGAACCATAGGAACTGCCGGGACCTAGTGTTAAGACACTCCGTTCGCTGCTTTCCGCCTTTCCTACTGCTTTTTTATGTATATTTATAATTAAAGCCAAAACAACAAAACCAAAAGCAATATTTTAAAACAAATTTAATTTAAACTATTACGTGTATGTATAGTGCATTCGCTTAATTCTATAGTAATTAGGGCGCGGCACACAAAGCGGCCATTTCCAATTAAGTTGAAATTAAAATGAAATCTATTCAGTATTCGTACTCTGATAAGCAAAGCTCATAATCGGCTTCCATCATCACAATGTGATTTGTGGTAATATTATTATAGTTCGTTTATATTAAAGTTTTGGTATGATAGATTTTTTTTAAGCTCTACGCTTTTTTCGGCTCGTAGCAGGGTAGGTTAGTAGAGGGAACTGCGGGAACTGTGGGAACGCTTTCCGCCTTCCAAGTCCGCTGCGTGGGTGGCGGAACTCAACGCCGCGTGTTTTTGTATGACAGTTTTTTTAAAGGTAAAAAGTTGTATATGTTTTAATAAAATAATAATAAAATATAAAATTTAAGAATAATAATAATCTGACTATACAAGTTATATTATTAGTTCTGCATCTAAGAAAATCCAAAGGTCCTGAGGTAATATTTACCTGAGGTTTTTGTCCAGATTTCTTTATCACCGCCACATTAAATAATAAAGGTAATAAAAATTATATTTTACTGACACAAACGCCAGCCGTTTCTTCATTGCAGTATCTTCTCATTTACATATGCAAAGTCCAAAACGAAAATCTCTAAGCAATACTCAATGAAGATTGATTTAAATGAGCTTTCAGAGATAGCCAAGTGAAAGCTTTCGTAGGATGAGACAGCAATTACGTTAGAACTAACAAAGGTGTTTGAGGGAACCTCTTTGGAGTATCACGTAGTGAGCGTAGTCGCGATAACTATGTGGCTTGGGTTCTACTTGGAATTCTCTCAAATACTTAGGTGCTATTATTTAGACAATAGTTTAGGCAAAATTGTTTTAAATTTACAAAGTTTTCGAATATTTTAGAGAGCATTGTGGAGAGCGATTGACGGTAAGGTTTTTTAATCTCATTCTTTCGTTTTAGGTATTTTGTCTGCAGCACACAGTACTGATATATGACTATTAACTGGCAGAAATTCATTATCATAGTAGGTGATGTCAAAAGAATTTGTTATTCCGATTGATTATCACTCACAATCATGAAATTTTTGTTGAAGGATACCATCAATTTTATATGTAGTTAATAATACTTAAAGAAAAAAATTTTTAAGTGTTTTTACTATCTATAAATACCGCAAATTTGTCAAAATTTCCCTATATATAGTCAAATAAATCTATTAGTTTTCTAATAACTTAAAAACTAAAATAACTGTATGCCTAAAACTACATATTGCAATTTCTTTCAACACAATCTATCCATATGTACCAAATAAAGAATATTTATCCACTGATACTAAAATCTACTCTCTTTGATCTTCTTACATCCTCTTTGTTCCCAAACCGTGATCGCCTCGTGCCACGGTGACCGTCAGCGTCGTGACGTCACCGTGCAATCGTAACTGGATCAGTACGACGTGATCCGACCGGTGATTGAATCGCAACTCAGCTCGGATTATACTCGCCTACTCTGTTATTCAAAGTCCTTGGTGAGGTGCGTTTAGAGTACTAGCGGTCGAGTACACGAATAAATATAGTTATCTATTTTATTTGCTAGGCTCTTAGAGTCTTAAAATCATATGTTGATTTATTTCTGCATTTCGCATCTAAGAGAATAGAAGAATGAAAAACACATACACATACACACACTGTATGTGTACACATACACACACGCACACGTCTTCACGTTTTACCCTAGCGGGGTGGTCAGAGAGAACGGAGCGCCAAACGCTGCGGTCCCTGAATACCTCTTTCGCCTCGTCCACTGTCACTAACCTCTTCATACAGCATGCATGAATGAATGTTATATAAATAAAATTTCAGATTTTTCTTTGGTTGGTTTTTTTTTTACTTTATTGACCAATTTCTTAACCCTACGTTCATATTTTTTGATTGCGTTGCATTCAAAAGGTCGTCGACTTGGAAATTAGTGTTAATTTTAGCTAAATTCTTCCACTTTATTTTGCATGATATTGACGAAGGGACAGACGAACCTAAGGAGTGGTAGTAGTAACTACTCCTTCTCCACTCTACTAATAACAAGGTAGGGCGCATCCTGGAACCTAACATACCTATGTAAATAGCAATTCTTACATACATAATTAATATGTCTTTTTTAGCTTCACGCTTTATCTTTTATATAGCAGGGCAGGTAGATGGAACCACAGGAAACATCGGAACTAAATTTTAAGACACTCCGTTTCTTGCTTTCTGCGTCTTCGAGGCATTGCGAATTGAGTGGCGGAGCTCAACACCGCGCTTTGCCTAGTTACCAAAGCGAAATAATAGAAATGGAAAAATCCATTTTTCCCTCTTGGAAATCGAATCCACAAATTGTCGCGTTTACAGGCAGACTCTACGCCTCTACGCCACGATTTGTTAGTAATACATTTAAATTAATACTTCCAAGTAGTCAGTGGCACCCGACCCAGTCACCATAGTTCAATGAATATTCAGATCTCCTCATCTCTCGCCGCGGCGGAATAAACAACCTACCCTAACTACACAAACACCCACGCTAAGGTCGTATACACAGTGTACTCTGTACCCTACTGTAATGTAAAGCAATAAACATAATATTTTACTTAGATCTTAGATATTTTACTTAGATCTTAGTTATATTAATACTAATTTAAAGTAAATTTGATTATTTACCTTTAATCATGATACTCCTTTGTCACAATTTGTTGTATACTAGAGACATTTTCAGGTTTTGCGTCGACAAAGTTTACACGATTATTGAAAGTTATTTTAGATCATCGAGAATGACAGTACTTAGGTAGATGTTAAAGACACCTAAGTAAGCTAATCCCTAATTAATATATAATTTGTTGAATTAAATAAAAAAACATTTATTGAAAAAAAAAAAAAACTATTTTTCTTAAACTTTGCGACTTTTCACTATCATTTCCAACATTACTAAAGCCTTTCAGCCTTCAGTAACTAATTTCATGTTACTTAAACTTTTTTATATAATGCAAGTGGAATGATATGAATAACTTAAAACAAACATATTATCTACTTAAACCCTTAAATTGATGACTGTTACCCCCCTTCCCCTCACTAATTCCCATTAACAAGCCACGAGTAAATATGAACTAGGTAACGTCCCTACATTACGCAGCGCAAAGTGAATATCAAATACAGACTACTCGTTAGTAGCAACCGCCTCACTGGACTGAGTAAAGTACTTGAAATATTAAAATTAACTAAAAGTTTTGTGAAATATGTTTATTAAGGTGACAGTGTTGAAAATTGCATCGACTCTTTAGGAATTTTGTTTATATATACATTTTTTTAAAACTAGATTTGTTACACATAAAGTCAAGTCAAGTCAAGTCAAAACAATTTTATTCAAAATAAGAAGTACAAGCTTCATTTTTTGAACGTCAAATAATTAATTTAATTTACCACCACCGGTTCGCTAAAGTTGCCTCAGACCTGAGAAGAACCGGCGTAAGAAACTCAGCGGGACTTAATCTGCTTTATTTTTTTTTTTTTTTTAATTTTCCAGATGTTTACAATTTCACAATTCCTATTATTGACAACTAAATATGACAACATCTACAATATATAAATATATATATTATATAGATGTTTTTAACTTTATTTTATATTAACTTAGATAATTTTATTAGTTTTACGCCGTACCACATACACTTTTCTCTTTCTCCCATCTTTCACTATTTTGCGTGTTTTGTTTACGAAAGTTGTACTGTGTAAAACAAATGATTTAACAAACGATTGTTAATTATAATTCACTAGAATATTGTTGTACTATTAACTACACACACATATATATATATATATATATATATATATATATATATATATATATATATATATATATATATATATATATATAATATATATATATATATATATATATATATATATATATATATATATATATATATATATATATATATATATATATATATATATATATATATATATATATATATATATATATATATATATATATATATATATATATATATATATATATATATATATATATATATATATATATATATATATATATATATATATATATATATATATATATATATATATATATATATATATATATATATATATATATATATATATATATATACTCATTTAGGTACTGGTATAGTCCAAATTAATATACTAAGTGCATCGCGCTCATGTGCTATAGAGAGATTACTCTGCAGAAGTATATTTGATTCATGTATTATACGCTTGTAATCGTAATTTGCATAATTGTATTACATTATGCTTTTAACAAATTAAAATATTGTATAATAATAATGAATTCAATTATTAGGTATATCTCTAATTTAAATATACTTTGTACATAGCAGTTTTCGGAGTTGCGTGAAGGTTTGAGAGGGGCTCAATTCGATATTTATTATCGAATTGGACTCCTCTGACACTCCTCCGTTTGCTCTATCTGACGTACACATGTGATCATCTTGTTGACTCTAAGTGGAAGAGTTATAAATAAATAAATAATATAGTACTTTGCAAATGTATAGCGATGCCATTATGTCAAGTAGAAGCGATATGTGGCAAAAAAAATATGTCAGTGGTAAAGTGTGTGGGACTTTGCCATACTTCATGACATACGTAACGGGTTCATTTTAGGTTTCACTCAACGGTTCACTTACCTTGACTCTGAGAGCTCTGGTAGAATGCGGCGAGATTCATTACTCTCTTGTTCTGTCTATTCGATTTTTATATGGTATCATTAGTGAAAAAGTCAAAGAAAAATAAATTTTAATTCAGGTTAACTTGACGAGAATATTAGAAAAATACAGTAAAATTAAACATTTAACTAAATTATATGAAATAAAGTACTTCAACGACGGATTTAAATATAACTTTCATTTGCAAATGCATATAGTAATATGATATAACAATTCTTTATGATAGTCATTAAATTGGCGAATCTCGTCGTGTAGAGACACAGTATACGACTATATACGTGTTGGTTGTGTATGGTTCCCTTGAAGAAGAAGATGAAATATTTATTACATTTAGACAAAACAAAGAGCGGCGTTAAGTTCCGCTACTTGACTTGTTAACTAGCCAAACATTAACACTAAGTATTTCTCCAATAAACAGCAAAAAGCGATTTTTTAGCTTCAGGCTTCATCTCGATCGGTGCAAAATGGGCAGAGGGAAACGCAGGAACCGTGGGAACCTAGTGCTAAGACTTCCCGTTTTTCACTTTTCAAGTTATTGCTTCTTAAATTCCGTAACTCTACACTATGATAATTAATTATATATTTTCTACAATTCATAAAAATGGTCCGTTTTACCCTAGCGGGGTGGTCAGAGAGAACGGAGCGCCAAACGCTGCGGTCCCTGCATACCTCTTTCGCCTCGTCCACTGTCACTAACCTCTTCATACAGCATGCATGAATGAATGTTATATAAATAAATTTTCAGATTTTTCTTTGGTTGGTTTTCTTTTTACTTTATTAACCAATTTCTTAACCATACGTTCATATTTTTTGATTGCGTTGCATTCAAAAGGTCGTCGACCTGGACAATTAGTGTTAATTTTAGCTAAATTCTTCCACTTTATTTTGAATGATATTGACGAAGGGACAGACGAACCTAAGGAGTGGTAGTAGTAACTACTGCTTCTTCACTTTGTCGCATTTACAGGCAGACTCTACGCCTCTACGCCACGATTTGTTAGTAATACATTTAAATTAATCCTTCCAAGTAGTCAGTGGCACCCGACCCAGTCACCATAGTTCAATGAATATTCAGATCTCCTCATCTCTCGCCGCGGCGGAATAAACAACCTACCCTAACTACACAAACACCCACGCTAAGGTCGTATACACAGTGTACTCTGTACCCTACTGTAATGTAAAGCAATAAACATAATATTTTACTTAGATCGTAGATATTTTACTTAGATCTTAGTTATATTAATGCTAATTTAAAATAAATTTGATTATTTAGCTTTAATCATGATATTCCTTTGTCACAATTTGTTGTATACTAGAGACAGTTTCAGGTTTTGCGTCGACAAAGTTTACACGATTATTGAAAGTTATTTTAGATTATCGAGAATGACAGTACTTAGGTAGATTTTAAAGACACCTAAGTAACCTATTACCTAATTAATATATAATTTGTTGAATTAAATAAAAGAACATTTATTGAAAAAAAAAACTATTTTTCTTAAACTTTGAGACTTTTCACTTTCATTTCCAACATTACTAAATCCCTTCAGCCTTCAGTAACTAATTTCATGTTACTTAAACTTTTTTATATAATGCAAGTGGAATGATATGAATAACTTAAAACAAACATATTATCTACTTAAACCCTTAAATTGATGACTGTTACCCCCCTTCCCCTCACTAATTCCCATTAACAAGCCACGAGTAAATATGAACTAGGTAACGTCCCTACATTACGCAGCGCAAAGTGAATATCAAATACAGACTACTCGTTAGTAGCAACCGCCTCACTGGACTGAGTAAAGTACTTGAAATATTAAAATTAACTAAAAGTTTTGTGAAATATGTTTATTAAGGTGACAGTGTTGAAAATTGCATCGACTCTTTAGGAATTTTGTTTATATATACATTTTTTTTAAAACTAGATTTGTTACACATAAAGTCAAGTCAAGTCAAGTCAAAACAATTTTATTCAAAATAAGAAGTACAAGCTTCATTTTTTGAACGTCAAATAATTAATTTAATTTACCACCGGTTCGCTAAAGTTGCCTCAGACCTGAGAAGAACCGGTGTAAGAAACTCAGCGGGACTTAATCTGCTTTATTTTTTTTTTTTTTTAATTTTCCAGATGTTTACAATTTCACAATTCCTATTATTGACAACTAAATATGACAACATCTACAATATATAAATATATATATTATATAGATGTTTTTAACTTTATTTTATATTAACTTAGATAATTTTATTAGTTTTACGCCGTACCACATACACTTTTCTGTTTCTCCCATCTTTCACTATTTTGCGTGTTTTGTTTACGAAAGTTGTACTGTGTAAAACAAATGATTTAACAAACGATTGTTAATTATAATTCACTAGAATATTGTTGTATTATTAACTACACACACATATATATATATATATATATATATATATATATATATATATATATATATATATATATATATATATATATATATATATATATATATATATATATATATATATATATATATATATATATATATATATATATATATATATATATATATATATATATATATATATATATATATATATATATATATATATATATATATATATATATATATATATATATATATATATATATATATATATATATATATATATATATATATATATATATATATATATATATATATATATATATATATATATATATATATATATATATATATATATACTCATTTAGGTACTGGTATAGTCCAAATTAATATACTAAGTGCATCGCGCTCATGTGCTATAGAGAGATTACTCTGCAGAAGTATATTTGATTCATGTATTATACGCTTGTAATCGTAATTTGCATAATTGTATTACATTATGCTTTTAACAAATTAAAATATTGTATAATAATAATGAATTCAATTATTAGGTATATCTCTAATTTAAATATACTTTGTACATAGCAGTTTTCGGAGTTGCGTGAAGGTTTGAGAGGGGCTCAATTCGATATTTATTATCGAATTGGACTCCTCTGACACTCCTCCGTTTGCTCTATCTGACGTACACATGTGATCATCTTGTTGACTCTAAGTGGAAGAGTTATAAATAAATAAATAATATAGTACTTTTCAAATGTATAGCGATGCTATTATGTCAAGTAGAAGCGATATGTGGCAAAAAAAGTATGTCAGTGTGTGGGACTTTGCCATACTTCATGACATAACGGGTTCATTTTAGGTTTCACTCAACGGTTCACTTACCTTGACTCTGAGAGCTCTGGTAGAATGCGGCAAGTTTCATTACTCTCTTGTTCTGTCTATTCGATTTTTATATGGTATCATTAGTGAAAATGTCAAAGAATAATAAATTTTAATTCAGGGTATGTCCACGTTAACTTCACGAGAATATTAGAAAAATACAATAAAATTAAACATTTAACTAAATTATATGAAATAAAGTACTTCAATGACGGATTTAAATATAATTTTCATTTGCAAATGCATATAGTAATATGATATAACAATTCTTTATGATAGTCAATAAATTGGCGAATCTCGTCGGGTAGAGACACAGGATACAACTATATACGTCTTGTTTGTGTATGGTTCCCTTGAAGAAGAAGATGAAATATTTATTACATTTAGACAAAACAAAGAGCGGCGTTAAGTTCCGCTACTTGACTTGTTAACTAGCCAAACATTAACACTAAGTATTCCTTCAATAAACGGGTAACAGCAAAAAGCGATTTATTAGCTTCACACTTCATCCCGGTCGGTGCAAAATAGGCAGAGGGAAACACAGGAACCGCGGGAACCTAGTGCTAGGACTTTCCGTTTTTCACTTTTCAAGTCATTGCTTGTTATATTGCGTAACTCAACACTGCGATAAGATATTTAATTATATATTTTCTACAATTCATAAAAATGGTCCATATAAAAATCAGAAGTGACACTAATAAAATATGTAGAGCACATAATAGTTTAATAGCACATAATAATAGTGCACACAACAGAGAATAGTCAAAATATGTTTTTAGCAAAAATAAATCCAAGTTTGCGCAAGTTTTTCATATATTGTCGTATCTCGAGCGAGCAGGCGTTGTCGGTTGACGGCGAGGTCTATGTGTAGATTAGGTAATGGATAGACGTGGTATGTTTGCCTCGGAATATTAAAAATTGTATTAATAGTGGAAAAATATATAATAAAACTTTCAACTAAAATGTTTCATAGAGGTAAAGCGACTTTTTAAACGATAATTGTGGGTTTGATTCCCCCTCGAGGGAACAAGTTAATATATTTTTCCATCTTTGTAACAAGACTAGATTTCGTCTGCTTTTCTTGTTATATGAAAATACAATTGTTGTAAAATTTCCAATTCAATTTTGTTGTAATATTTATTAATTCAATTCATTAAAAAAAATAAATGCCTATTTAATAAAATGTTGCGAAACGAGGAATATATCGATTTAAAAAAAACACGTGAAAATAAAAAAAAAGTTCACTTTTGAATATATCTTTTCTATAATATCGTAATAGTAATTTTAATATACTTTAAACCACATTATTAATTATTAAAAAATATATGTATGAAATAACCATTCTTAAAATAATAAATAAAATATTTATTTTATTCATTGTCAGTTAGGCGCACGTGCACCGTCTCCATTGAGATCTCTAGTAACAGAAGCATTTGTCAATTTCTCTCGTCTCACAATATCACAATAATCGCCATTTAAACAATTTTATTGTCACTTCTAACAAACTTTTCATACTTTTTAAATTTTAAGTATTGGGTTAATATTGTTTATATATTAAAGTTCTCATCAGAAAAATAGGAGCACTTTCGTTTATATACTTTTGGTCTCAATTTAAAATACATGAGTTAAAATTCAAAGAAAAAGACATGATTTAATAGATGGCAATATGATTTATATAGTAAGGCCTACATATAAAGGTAGACTGGAAAAAATATTTCATTTTACGTGTAGTTTTGGAAAAAAACTGCAAAACGAATTGTCTAAGTAAAATTTAACTACGAAAATTTCACTTTGCCATAATCTTACATTCCCACTTTCCGCCTTTTTTCGAGGCATTGCGTGTTTTAATGGCGGAACTCAACGACGCGCTTTGCGCAGTTTCCAGAGCGAAAAAAATAGAAATAGAAAAAATTCATCTTCCCCGAGTGGGAATCGGACCCTCAAATCATCGCGTTTACAGGAAGACGCTTACGCCACTGTGCCATGACGGCCCTATCTTACTTCTAAGTAATAATTAAAACAAAAAGTAATGTTAAGATATATATAATATTTTTTGATTATTAATGTATGATTAATTTTGTTATAATACATATGTGGTACTGTTGTAATATATATAAAAATTAAATATATATCAATGAAAAAGTCTGCACTACACGAAGTTATAGTTTAGTTATGTAGGCTAAAGAATAAAATTGAAAAGTCAAAGTCAAAGAGATTTCTTTAAAATAAGAATACTGGCAACATTTCTTGAACGTCAATTAATTTAGCAGCGGTCCACTAAAGTTAATGAGAACCTCAGAGGAGCCTCGCAAGAAACTCAGCGGGACTTAATTTTTTCAATTTGGTCATTATAAATTATTATTAAAGTGACATTATATCTGTGAATAAGACACCAGTTTTATCGAGAGCAAGCATCTCATTCTTAAGACTTATTATAATTTATAATAGAAATATTATTATTAAGACTTCTGTGACGTAGTGTGACAATGTGTGCTATATATATACAATTTGTGAGTTCAATTCCTACTCAGAGAAACTGATAATTTCATTCTCATTTTCTTCACTCTGCCTGTAAACGTGATGATTTGTAGGTTTAATCTCCACATAGGAATTATACCAGGGGAGGAAGAAGGTACCGCAGGAACCTAGGGTTAAGAAGCTCGAAGCTTCGAAGCATTGCTTGTTGAGTGGCGGAACTCAACGCTCCACAACTCTCAATTATATCAGAGCAAAGAAATAAATATAATATCCATCGTCTCCGAGTGGGAATCGAACCCACAAACGTTTACAGGTAAACGCTATGCCTCTGCGTCACGACTGTCCTCAAATTCAATTTAATCTTATTTTAAAATATTTTAGCATTCTTTTCGTCGATATAATGCTGTTGGAAAGAATTATTGTAAAAAAGATGATAACTTCATTTCTCAATCTTACTTACTTACTTACTTAGCTTCACGCTCTATCCCTTGCGGAGTAGTCAGAGAGAACGGAGCGCCAAACGCTGCGGTCCCTCTTTCGCCTCGACCGCTGTCATTAACCTCTTCATGCATGCTCTCCGGGGAGTCCTCATGCTTTTTACGTGACCTTCCTACAGTATCTTTTATTTAAATTTTCTCAATCTAAATATCTGAAAAAAGTTAGCCATATGTATATAGAACGAATGATCGTGTAATTATACAACAGAGAATACTATATTAGAAATAAAAATTATATATAAATCAACGCCTCATTTTGTCTTCTTACAATTTGTATGAAAGACAACTACCCCATGTACCTTTAGACCTTACTCCACTGCACTACAGTCATCAAAAGTTTATATACGTATCTTTGTTAGACAGTTACTCGAAAACGGTCGAATAGTTTTGTTAACAATTTCACGCACACACAGCTCGTTACCTGATACATGGAATAGTTTTCATACGGGTTGTTGATTTTAAAGTAAATAACTGAGTTATGTAAATATATAGCATTGTAGTAAATAGAAGAGAAAAAAATGTTTATTTATATAACGAAGTAAACATAGTAACTGGATTTAAATTTCATTTAAGAAACAGTTATGTTACTAAACGTCTATTTAGATGAAATCAAATGAATAAGGCAGAATTGCTTAAAATTGCTAAACTAATATTTTCTAAATAATCATATTATAATTCTAATAAATTAAACAACCAACAACTGGTGTTATGAAAAAGTATGGAGTGAAAATAACTCACCTCTTCAATTTGATTTAATCGTAATATTCTAAAATGTAAATAATACTAAGCTTCGTATAGCTTTTTTATAGTGTATATAATTCTAAAGTATGAAAACATATATATTCGAAATGATTTTCGGTAAGAAAATCTATTTAACATAATAATATTATGCAAATAATAAAACTTAACTTACAATATAATAATAAATGTAGCAAGTACAAGCTCCCGCCATTTGCGGTCGGCCGGGAGTCGCGCGCGGTCGTGCTACGAGCGCTACGCCGTCGCAGCTCGTAGCTCTTACGTAGCTCGCTTTGCTACGAGTGAAGTTTATAATTGAAGTGAATGGAATGTTGAATTTGAGGATTTCAATTTTGTAAATAAGTAAGTATTTTTATTAACTTTTTGAACTTGAATATTATTAATAATTTGTCAATTTTGTTAAACTAAATTCATGTAAATTATTAAAGTCATTAATGACTTAAAGTTGAATAAAACAAAAATATACATTTTGTAGATTTATTACAAAAATATAAAGACACATATTTAAGGTAATATAAAATATTCACTTAAACTATGCCAAAATCATAGACAAAGTTTCTTTTTTAAAAGTTTTCTAACCAATGATACATATTTATCATATTATAAATGTTATGAGTTTAATTACATAACAATAATTAAATATATATCGAAATCATATAAATTAAACCAATTTATACTATTGTTACTTATTATGACTATTTAAAGTTATAAAAAAAGACAAATACGTACGATAAATGTTATATAAAAAACAATAATTTTATTTATTTATTAATTAATTTTAATATTAATACTATATTCAATAATCAATTTGTTTCACAAAAGCTAAAACGCTTTGTTTAATAATATTTTATTTTATCCGGAGTAAAATATAAGTAAGTACTATGAGTTAATTATTATAAAATATATACAATTAAAATAATTTAATTTATGTTACTACTGTGGTTACTTAGTCTTAGTGTACGGAAAATTTATAATTATAATAGAAATATAGTTTTGTATTTCTAAATTTTATTCTAAATGTGAAGAGTATATAAAAAAATACTAAATATACTCGGGGAAGATGGATTTTTCTATTTCCATTTTCTTCGCTCTGGAAGCTAGGCAAAGCGCGGCGTTGATTTCCGCCACTCAACACGCAATGCCTCGGAAAAGGCGGAAAGCGGAGACGGAGAAAGCAGGGACTAAGCAACAGAGTGTCTTAACACTAGGTTCATATGGTTCCTGCAGTTCCCTTTGCCTACTCTGCAATATGCGGGATAAAACGTGAAGCTATAAAAAAAAATAATTGTACTACACAGAATATATGTAAGAACTAGTGACAACTGTAATGTTTATTAATAATATAATAATTATCGCTAGTTCTTACATAATCTAATTATTAGAAAAATGAACAAAATAGATATAAACTCATCTAAAATAGATCTCATTTTGAACTTTATTTTTTAATTCAAACTATATATATAATAAAAATCTCATAGTACTAAACTTCAAATGTCAAACTGAATGCTTCGGTTCTGGTTGAACAAAGTTGACGTGGAATTGTTACGTTTAAAATGCAAAGAATTTTCTCATAAATTTCTTGTTTCTTCTTTCTTTTTTTGTAAAATTTGGCTATGAATAAAAACAAAATAATTAATACCTATTAAGGATTTCGTGATGCTGAGAGACTATTGAAAAAACAAATAAAACTTTATAATAATTACACCAAAAGTAATATAAAAAATATCAATTGGTTATAACAAAATAAAAACAATATGTAAAATAACTCAATTTAACGATTCTTTTGTCTCATTAACTGTCACACACACTCAATCGTACTAATTTAATTTTTCCTTACATTATTCCGATTCAAGTTAATTACGTGGCGGTCGCAACAGATGGTCTGTAGCGCACAAATTAAATGTCTTTTATCTTTCATCCGCACAAATTCTCATTTTCTTCACGTACTTTTGTATTATAGAAAATCAATTTTACTTTATTATATATTTATTTGTGATATAATTGTTACTTAACACAAGCTTCTTTCTAACTTTGAATAAGTATTTGTAATAAATATAAGATTTTTGCCTAAAATAATACGACCAGGTATAAAACAATTTAAAAAAATAGCCAAAAAATGCATATGGTTTTGTTATCTGGAAAACTATATTTCCACAATAGAAATATAGAAAAGGTAGAAAATGCTATATCATGGCGTCCAAACCTATCTAAAAATAATAACGATAGTTACGGGTTCGATTCTCACTGTTAGAAATTTAAGGAATTTCATTATTTTGCTATGGCTGAATAAGACGCAGTTTTAAGAACTTACTACACAACAATCACCTTTCTACATTCTTTCACAAAAAGGATAATGATATCTTAACAGGTTTTCTCTGCCTTTTTACTTGATATACAACTATGAAATAAGTGAATTTGTATCAGGTTATTTCTGTACACCACTAGTAAAATAGAAAATGCTTTAATAAATGCGTCGATGCCTTTCGTAGAAGTCAAAAGAGAGATTTATCATTACTTTATATTCATAGAGAAATAAAAGATACAATTTTTACTAATACTGCGGTAAAAATATAATTAACGACGAGAATTATTATTTATATTTTGCCGTATAGTGCGTTTCTGTATATGAAATAAAAGTTACGAACTCGCTCAGAATTTTTATGCGAAATACGGAAAATATGAATATATGAAAATATATGGAGCTGATGTTACTACTGTGATTACTTAGAGTCTTAGGGTATGGAATATTTATAATTAAAACAGATATATAGTATTATACTAAATTCTATTGTAAATTTAAAGAGTATATGAAAAAAATACTTAATATATATTAAAAATAATTAAATTAATTTAAACATTTTATTTTTCTTCTAATAGGGTATAGATAGTTTATATTTGTACAGGCAGTAAATTTAAAATAGCATAAAAATGGAGCTTTATGAGGTAAATTAATAACTTAAACCATTACTATCTTTAAAGTATTTTTCTACACTAGGAAAAGAACAATACTTTGAAAAAAATATTGAATTTGAAGTTCTTTCCACAAATAGATTCTAAGGAGTGTTCATATGATTTTTTTTTTTCAAAATATAAAATATAATATTTATTTAAAATGTATATATTTTAAATAAATATATTTTTAAAATATTACATATTTCAAATAAACATAACATACAACATATTCTTATACATTTAAATAAAAGAAAATATTCTAACATAATTAATTTTCAATAAAATTGTAGTCGCGGTATTGAATGCTGTTTAATTAAGAAATAATTTAAACGAAATTGCGTTTCTGTCTTTGTGCCTTTGCCGGAGTAAATTATAACGGAAAGACGTTTAAATGGAACGAACTGTATTCTACAATTACTATTTACATTAACAGCTGTAACCTGTTTGAAGTTTTTGTTAAGTTAAGATCTAGTGTTAAGATGCTCCGTCCTCTGCTTCATATTTAACTAATACTGCATGTTGAGTGGTTGAATATATTACTTTATCTTACTTGAAAGTTTTATTTATTCATTAATTTAAAATGAATAGTTATTATAATTACCATAGCCTTTATGTTGTGGGCAGAGTTTTGCTCTACATGTGATGGTCGTTGAGTTATCCACACTCAGTGAAATATGTCACCAAAAATAGTTGTTGTTTTCATTCATTTATTTCAGGAAAATAAATCCATAAGTTTATAACTGAAAATAAAAAGCTTACTTTTTGTGAAAGTTTTATACAACATGAAAATTTTTATATTATATTTCAAAAATATACTAGAAGTACAAACAATAGTAAAGCCATCCTATTATTGTTTTTCTTCATATATAAATGCTTCTTAAATTACTCTGAAATTGTATTGATTGTAACAAGTATTGATATAATGAAAATATTTTTAAAGTATTTCATCTCCCAGGTAGAGACCGAACCAGCAAATAATTTTCTGTATTTTCAATCGTATCATTACGCTCACAGTTAGGCATATGCTCCTTTGCGCCACGATGGGTTGTAAAAAATAAGTAGAAACGAAAAAAAACAATGCCACCTTAATAAAAAGTAGGCTCTACATCGCCACGTAATAATAAATTGCCGTGTATATAAAACACTTGGTCGCTAGAATGCGAGTCCGAACAAAAGAGTCGGTTTAAAAGAAGTATAATACAAGAATGTTTTGTTTGTCCAGACATACTCCGTACTTAAGCATTGTGGGGAAGAATGAAACGCCTTATTGTAATATATTACTCAAAATATATAGGTATATTTTAATTATAAAATATTTGGATTTTTTGGCGGAATTTGAAATATTTTCTTGATGCTTTTATTTAACTTATTGTATAGTTTTATAACCTCCTTAAAGCTCTAAAACTTCAGTAATTTTGTAATTGTTTTTATATTAAGCAAATTTATATTCCGTCTAAATTCTATTTGAAAAATTTATTTGTCTTTTGATTTTTAAGCTAAGCTAAAAGAAAACTACTATATATATATATATATATATATATATATATATATATATATATATATATATATATATATATATATATATATATATATATATATATATATATATATATATATATATATATATATATATATATATATATATATATATATATATATATATATATATATATATATATATAATGGCAGTTTTGGCTATAGATTACTTGAGAAATTTCAATTTTCAATTCCAATTTTACACCATAATTACAAGCGAGGCTTATTTTTGTAAAACGACTATAAACTGTAAACGACTATAAAAATCTCTTAATGAATAAAATTTGATAAAGTATTTTTCTAAATATAGTCACCATAGTCATTGTAATCATAATAATTCCTACAACTTATTTAATATTTCAAGTTACCAAAGCTTTGTTTATTTTGAAGTGCAATCTAACGTCACAGTGCGATAAATACTGTTTAACCAGTTATCAGTACAACACAGGCTTCTAACCAGCCGCCGGTAGTGGCCTATCGATGCTATTAGACCGGTGATTGACAATTTCCGGCTAATTATATTGGCGACTTATACTTCTTTGGGCTAAATATTATAAGAAAAATGTAACGTTTTAACAAAAGTTATCGAAAAGAACAAATACTATAAAATGATTAAATTGTTAATTCGTAAAACCACACCTGTACTTATTATATGGGAGAGCTTTTTTTAAGTTTACAGAACAATTATTTTTCCAGAGCTTTTGGAAACTATACAGTAGTTATTATATCTTATTTGTTTAATTTCTCACTCATTTATTCAGTAATAATAATGAAAAATCACTTTATTAATTTTTAGTATATAAAGCAAGAAAAATGAGAGTTATAAATAAAATAAAGTGGGGACGGAGAAAGCAGGGGCTAAGCAACGGAGTGTCTTAACACTAGGTTCCCACGGTCCCTGCGGTTCCCTCTGCCTACCCTGCCATGTGCGGGACAACGCGTGAAGCTAAAAAAAAAAGAGAGTTATACCTATATTTAAAAAACACGTTATTGTGCTTTTGTTCATATATATATTTTGTATATTTACAGGGCATGGAGTTCGTCGGAAGCGTGGCTTTCCTTCTGCTGTCCGGTGAGCATTTTCATCTTTTGTCTAACTTGCCTCCAGCTACGGCTCTATTGGACGGTTAACGTTTAACCGGATGAATTGCAATGCCTGTTCAATAGTTTATCCAGTTTTCAGTTTTCTATGAAAGTTTGATGGAGTTATTACTATTTATATAGTTTTAGTAAATATTATGTTTTATTTATTGAGAAGTAAGTTTTATATTTATAAAGAAGTAAAATATTTGATTTCGTGGAAGCGTTCTATAAATTTTTGACTGTAATTATAATTAAAGCTTCCATTTAGGGAAAGATTTTATTTACATTACTTTCATATATCAACTCAGATAGAAAAAAATATACAATATGTAATTCTGTATAACATGTAGTCTCCTAACATTATGCTTTCTTGCGTTCACGTATTGTAGACAGAAAAATTTATTTTTGTAATAATTTTCCAACGAAATAAATCATAATTAAATATAACTTCTATACTTATTATATATTAAAATACTAAAATACACATTGTATTTGTTTGACAAATTCTGTCACACTCAGATAATAATGACAACTTTTCGCCCTATTTTAGGGTGTTTCAAGTAATGTATGTCAATGATAGCAGGTCTCATTGCACTCGACCACGAACGTGCCCCGCTACTAGGGGCTTAAAGAGCTTTTAGAGCCCCAGCCATCTGCTTATTGACACTGAATGTCGAAAGCTTAATTTTTTTACCTTTTGTTATATTTTTACACAGAAATATATCAGGGAGATTGTTATTATAGATAAGTTTGTAATGTTTAAGCTCGTGTTTGATATATAAATAGAGATATCAGTCATTGAATTCTAGAGAATAAAGTTTATATTTTTTCTGTTTAAATAAATCTTATCTCAATTCACAAGACTAAGTTCAATTTTTAATTTTTTAAGCAAAACAAAAGTTATTTCACAAAACTAACAGTATAAATAAACCGTAGTTTAAAAAGCCGTATAGCTTATACAGTAATTGTTAACAAAAAGTTTAACTTAAGCTCTGTTAAAGAAATAAGAAAGGTTGCTTGCGTTAAAGCTCTCGTAATTTTCAAGGATAAAGAATATAAAGTTTTGAGTGCAGTGAGCTGTATCTCGTTCGTTTGAACGCAGGTTTAGTTTCAAGCTCTTTACTGCTTGATAATTACCTTTTAAACTACGTATAACGAGTTTATGAGGATCAAGGGAAAAGAAATTTACCTTGTTATAACGCTATTACGTTTAACATACTATGTTGAAATTCAGTTTTATATAAACATTTAGTTCTTTGGCATCAGAGGAATGTTTCCTTTTAACAATATGCTTATTAATATACATATAATTTATACAAAAAATTACAAAGCTTTTAACTTATATGAATGTTCCTTATTCTGTGTTCTTATATACACGTTTTAATTTCTATTCGAACACATAAAGAGGCACAAATCTGATATCCATTATAATAGTAACATCTGACGTTTGGTATCCTTTGAATCGACAGACGAATTCGTCTACGTCAAAGGATTTACGTATCCCATCGACAAATACAACTTGGTCCTTCCTGGTTTTTAATCAAAAGGGTCGTGAAAGGGGCTTGAAGCTCAACGTGGCTGGTCGCTGGATGCCCCACTTTTTAATTACATGCATCACGCCGCGAGTGCAATTTTATAAAAGATTTGAAGCATTTTCAGTGCAACCAACTCACGTACTGTCTTTGTTACTCGCGGATATTAAAACATATGATCAATGGTATTTTGAATATAAAAAATCATTGAATTTGCTGCTTTTTCTCTCAAAATATGTTTTGCTGTATGGAACTTTTTATGGTTTACATGTTTTTAAGTACAAAAGTTTTACCACTCGTTGTATTCGAATCGTGTTTTTATTTATTTTTTATTTTTATCTTTCATATAATTGTAAGGTACTTTGTGCTATTTTTATTATAAATAATTTCTCAATAGCATTTGTCTACATTTATGTCACTTTACTTGAATGAATATTTACATATACAAGATTTAATAAAGTCTATAAAAAATATATTTTGTTGTAGATATTATATTTTCTGCCTATTGTCTGTTTTATTAACAAAATTAGGAAAAATGACTTCCCCGAGAAAAAAAATGAACCTACGACCAACAATTTATGTAAATAGTTTTAATTTTTAAGTTTTTTTAATAAGTATAAAATCGGAGCCCTAGCTTTTGAGTTATGTAGAGAACGGTAGAGTCAAATTTAGATGCCAGAGTGGATTCAATAGTTTAAGTCTATGATTATTAGAAAGTAATTATTACAAATAATAGTTCCTGAACTCATCTTTACGGTGGACTTCTCGATGAATGTATAACCGTAAAGAATACCAGCATTTAAAATATATATAAATAAATTTTGATTTAGCGTATTTCACTTATGTAGGAATTGTTATGAATATTTTTTTTTTAGCTTCACGCTTTATCCCGCATATTGCAGGGTAAGCAGAGGGAACTGCAGGAACCATATAAACCTAGTGTTAAGACACTCCGTTGCTTAGTCCCTGCTCTCTCCATCCCTGCTTTCCGCCTTTTTCGAGGCATTGCGTGTTGAGTGGCGGAACTCAACGCCGCGCTTTGCCTAGTTTCCAGAGCGAAAAAAATCCATCTTCTCCGATTGAGAATCGAACCCTCAAACCGTTGCGTTTACAGGCAGACGCTTACGCCTCTGCGCCACGACGGTCCTCTTGTATGTCAATTGTTATGAATATGTTAAACAATATTTAAACATTTTTATTATCGAATAGAAATATAGTATTATAATTTTTTATTTTAAACATTCTTCGATACTTTTATTATACTAAAATCAGTAATGATGCACTTTTGCCTTTTATCACTTAGGACTAAAGAAACTAACATAAAATAAAAAAGTATAAGTAGTTAGAGCGTCCCTGACAATTTTTTCTCAACATTTGTCTTACCTAGTCAGTTTTGTGATTATTATCAAAAGTACTGCAAATATTAGTACACATTAAACCAACACTCAAAAAACTAATCAAAAAACAAAAAACCAAAAATCAACATACACAAATTTATTTAAAATATAACATCATGAAAATACAAATTCTAAGCACATTGTTCTATCTATGGGATAGTGAAGTATCAATTAGCGGTATAAAACATCGCCTCACTAGATAGCAATCACGGTACTACAGCCTCGCCTGTAGTGGAGTGGCCGCGATCAGGTTTGGACGTTTGCAGAAAATACGGACTAGAGTGTAGAGATATAACAGATCGCAGAAACAGTTATTAATACAGGAACTGGAAATGGATGTTAAGCAGACTGAAAAATAGGGTGCTTTCAATAGAAAATATTAGTTTTTTTACATAGGGAACAGATTAGGCATAGTATTTATATAGAGTTTTTGAATATCAATGTAGAGCTGTAACGTTTTCGAAAGTAGAAGTCAATTTAGTATCTAATATCTATTACATTACATTATTTATTAGGTTATAAAATATAAAAAATCAATTTCTTTTACACATTTTGCTAAACTCGGTCGGTTTCGGTCCTTGAGACCGTCATAAAAAGTGAATTCAATCACGCGACAAATATTTGTGCGTCCGACCACGCGGGACCAGCGCGGCGTTATAAATCACGATACAAGATATTATGTGTACATATTAGCTTTTACACCTGACATTTAACGTGAAATATTGTGAAAACTTGTCTACACTATGCTAAAATTTTACTACTTGTTAATGTGTAAAAACTTACACATTTTTTATTCACAGGCTTAAATATACGTTAATATAATGAAATCAAATTCTCGAAATGTACATTGTTAGGTAACCTCGCTGTAGTGCAATAAATAAGCAAATTGCAATCAAGAATTGAAATCAAGAAAGAAGAAGAAAGAATAAGACTGAATTTATCAATTTAACTGTAAAAAATAAAAAATGTCTCAATTGAACTTGAATCAAACTTAATCACAAAGTATTAAATTAAAACACCTTTTTTTGTACAAATCTATGTTAGAATAAACATATAGCTCAGACGTATAGAGGACAGGTATAGATGTTATAGTTAATGCCCGCATCTCTCCAAACTAATATTGCTTTGAAGCGTTCAACTTGAAAGTCAATAGCTCGCTGTTCGATTGCAAAATCAGACCTACGTGTATATACGTTTATGAAATATTTGCTAGATTGCGTGGTGCAACTATGTGGAGTTGTATTGGATACTTATATATAAGCTCCTGATCCATTCAAAAAACGAGGAGGTTCTATTGGAGGTTATATTGAGGCATTTGTAGAACAATTATAAAAATCTTTTATTATTTGAAAAAGAGTATTTTCAACGTACCATATTTATTTTATAGTAATTTAAATTAAGATTACGATTAATCACTTTCTGAAAAATTTTACCGAGCATAAACAATCAATAGGTATATATTATGACAGCGAATATTTGCAACCAGAAAATAAATCATAAATGTGTTATAAAAATTATTTTATTTATCTTAAAACAAGTTTCAATTATCTTCATTGAATGACAATTGCTGAAAAAATAAGAGGGTGGATTCCTCACGAGAAATAAAAACAACAAAGGAGATCATCTCTAAATTGCTTTTCAACATCCCATACGCTATCGAATAACACGTGGTAATAGATAACATTTTTTGTAACAAATCATCTCGAAATTAAAAATGAAGATTTCATACAATTATGAAGAAAACACTCCAAGAAGTAAATTAAAGCCAAAAGTGAGTGATTTAGGTACATTTGGTGGAATTAGGAGGGTCTAAGCTGCACTGTGAGAGTTAGAATGGAGAAAATCTTTTAGCATTCTTCATAGCTCATACTCACAAAAATTATATCTTTGGTGATATGTAATCTAACTTACTAAGACTTACGAAGTGGACAAAATTAAAAACTACCGTAAAATAAGCTGCTGGAGATGGCATTGACAGTTAGTCGAGGAGACGAATATAACTAACAGATTATTATTTTTAAACATTTTGATTATTTAATACGCAAAAAAAATACTGTGAACTTTATTTCGAATCAGAAATTCCGGAGATATTTCTACTTCATGTAGTAATAATAGAATAGCAAAATAAAATAACACAGAGAATAATAAACAGAGAAATAAAATAAACAGAGAATCCTCTGTTATGCAAAACCCTAAACTGTTTATAATCAGGCGCTGTCCAATCACGTCACCGTCACGAGCTTTGATATTATTTTAAGGTATGTTTGTATGCTTCCACAATTTACGTCCAGAGCCCAAAACTTATTATTAAAGACTCAATTTCATGAATTAACGGGAATCAAGCTCATTACTACTGTGTATATATATACAGCGCCACTGCGGCATATTCAGTTATAAGCCTTATACAATACCTATTAAGCCTACCCGGCTTAGAACAAGTCGTATACACTGCACTAGGCTATTCGCTTAGTCACGACGATATTAACGCACGTCAGCAATCTATGTGAAACATTGCTGTAGCACTGTTTCCATTTACTAACTGAAATAATAACGTTTTCTATTAATGTATGCTTTATAAAATAGTTAACTGTGTGATTGTTTTATATCACAATTTAAAAAAATATGAATCAACGTTTGTGTTAAAGGCTATTATTATAATAATGATTTCAAACAACACGCCTAGGAAATGAAATGCTCGCTCCAGTCTGTTTCAAGAGTGTCATTGTCACTAATAAGAATTTTGAAATGGTAAATTTTTCGAAAATTAACAAAAAATAGAGAAAGTACCGCTGAGTTGCTTGCGCTGATTTTTAACAGGTCTAAGGCATTAACTTTAGCGAACTGGTGATAATGTAAATTAAATAAATTATTTGATTTTCAAAACAATAAGCCTGTTGATAATTTTGATCGCCTTGAAATTATTTATAGATATTCAATATATTAAAAAGATAGAACGAAAAATTTTACAATTAAAATGCAAATATAAAACAAAAAAATTGCGTTAAATACATTTTTGACTTGCTTCTATAAAAAAATTAAAACACTGAACATTTCATATTTTTTTAATTTTAGTTCTTGGAATTACCCTAACTTACCTTAATCGTAGACTGATTATAATCGACTGTCAGTAAGTCTGTAACGCGTCGTCATGTCAAAAAGACGGAGAGCGGGGAACTGAGTGTATTAACAAGTAATCAGATTTCCAAGGTTCCTGTGGTTCCCTCTATCTACCCTGCTGTAAACGGGATAAAGCGTGAAGCTACAGAAAAATATACATTTTTTATTAATTCTCATACAGTTGCTACGTATTTCCAACAATGTGAGTCAATGGAAACACGCAATGTGCTGGTGTCAATAATCGCCTTACACCATCAAAACAGGAGTAACGACTCTATGGAATGAGAGCTCTAGCAATTTTACTACATGTTGTAAGATATGCAAGCAGTAAATAGTTGTGCTTGTACCGAGTCAGCCCATATTAGAATTATATACTTTATGTTTTATTATTATTATTATTTTCAATTATAACTTTAACAAATAAAGTTATTGTTATTGATTATTATTAAGCTATGGAAAATTATGTCTATATGCAACTCTTCATAAATGTGTTTAGATAGAATTTTAGTTAAATATATGTTACAATAGATGTTTTATCATCATCATTTAAATTATTTATGAAAGTGATTTTTTTACCTAGAGTATACTTTTAGTAGTTTTACTTTTGGTACCGCTTTGAATACCTTGGAAAGACGTATTGGTGAAAAATATAGCCGATGTTTGATTAAACAAATTCTCTACGTTAACCAATTGGATTTGCTTGAAAAATGTTCGCGCGCGCTTTTGGTCAATCTCAAAACCTCTTTAACATAAAATAATCTAACTTTACATCCCATAAAAAGTGTTTAACTAATAAAACCCAACGCATATGCGCTGGAAACGCACTAGTTATTACTGATTGGATAAAATTATACTTTAGTAGGTAATGTAAGTAACATTTACTGCATTTTAAAAAGCTCAATAATAAACCAGCCAAAGTCATGTATGATTAGATATACTTAAGAACTATTTCAGCGTATCCAAGCCTGAGCACGTATATATATATATATATATATATATATATATATATATATATATATATATATATATATATATATATATATATATATATATATATATATATATATATATATATATATATATATATATATATAATAAAAGTGTTTAACTAATAAAACCCAACGCATATGCGCTGGAAACGCACTAGTTATTACTGATTGGATAAAATTATACTTTAGTAGGTAATGTAAGTAACATTTACTGCATTTTAAAAAGCTCAATAATAAACCAGCCAAAGTCATGTATGATTAGATATACTTAAGAACTATTCAGCGTATCCAAGCCTGAGCACGTATATATATATATATATATATATATATATATATATATATATATATATATATATATATATATATATATATATATATATATATATATATATATATATATATATATATATATATATATATATATATATATATATATATATATATATATATATATATATATATATATATATATATATATATATATATATATATATATATATATATATATATATATAAATATATATATATATATATATATATATATATATATATATATATATATATATATATATATATATATATATATATATATATATATATATAAGCGTCTGCCTGTAAACGTGACGGCTTGTGGGTTCGATTCGGGAAGATGGATTTTAAATTTATTATTCAGGAAAGTTATAACAAATATTTTAGCTATAAAAATATTTATTATAACTTTCCTGAATAATAAACTTTAGTACCGTAAAATAGAAAACATTTTTGGCCACTGAATAATAAGTAATTTATTTCAGAAGCCATTTCGATTAACTCCATACTCTAAAGTAACGCTTTATCGGGCCGTGCTTTGACGCTTATTTGTTTTTAAACATCCGAAGATGCTCTCTCCCTCACTCTCCGCAACCGTAACTAAATCGCATCAGTGAACAGAAGAAGCACAATGCAAACGGTACTTAGTATAGCAGTAATCTGTAAATTGGCTCCAAATACGCTGGATAAAGTTGGAAAGGTCTAAACCCTATCACATATAATTAAAATGTGCCTGTAGTCTGTCTTCACTATAATGAAGACACAAAATTTCAATTTCATTATAACAAAATCTTTAGTGGATAGACCGCAAAGTTTGAAAAATATAGATCAGCTATAGTAGAACTGTGTGTGACAAGGAATAAACGGACAGACATGATGGACCTGCTAAATTTATTCCTCTTGTTAATCACGATTACTATAAGAGCTTGTCAACAAAACGAAAGGACGAATCCTCGCACACAGCTAATGAAGAAGACTGAATCATCCCAAAGAATAATGGCGCAAACATAAAGCTGCTATGAATTAATTATAAGAATTATATTATAAAATAAAAAACTTATTATTATTATAAATTATATGAAAACGTTGACCATTGCCGAATGAAACTTGTGTCTTCTATTGAGACCTCCCTCAGTAATGTCTTACTATGGGGTGAAAAGAATCTTGTTCAATTCAACCCCCAGAAGACTCAAGTTTGCGCGTTAACCACTAAAAAAAACCCTTTTGTCGTGTCACCAGTTTTTGAGAACACTTCTCTTAAAGCCTCGCCTACTATCAGTATATTGGGGCTCAGCGTTTCGAATGACTGTCAGTATCGCGATCATTTGGATAGCAAGGCCAAGTTGGCCTCGAAGAAACTGGGTGTCATCGGAAGAGCGAGACAGTACTTCACGCCTGCACACCGATTGGCTCTGTATAGAGCCCAGGTTCGGCCACACATGGAGTATTGTTCACATCTCTGGTCTGGGGCACCCCAGTATCAACTTGAACCATTTGATCGCATACAGCGTAGAGCCGTTCGTATCGTTGGGGACCCAAATATCTGTGAAAGGCTAGACACTTTGGCGCTGCGTAGAGACGTTTCCTCGCTGTGCGTTTTCTACCGCTTATACCATGGGGAGTGTTCAGGAGAACTTTTTGATCTGGTGCCTGCCGCTGAATTCTCCAACCGCACAGTACGACACAAATTAAGATATCATCCCCACCATCTGGACACGTGGAACTCTTCTACTGTGCGGTTTCCGTAGGAACTTTTTTCCACGCACCACATTAATGTGGAATAGCCTACCTGCGGCAGTGTTTCCTGATCGATACGACATGGGTACCTTCGGAAAGCGCGTCTACGTACACCTTAAAGGCCGGCAACGCTCTTGTAACAACTCTGCTGTTACACAGGGCCGTGGGCGTCGGTGATCACTTACCATCAGGTGACCCGACCGCTCGTTTGCCTTGTCCTTCCCATAAAAAAAAAAAAGAAAAAAAAATATATTATAACAGAAATTCCAATATTCATTTTTATGGAAAAGCTGTCGTAAAAATGTATAATAAGTAACTTTTTCTGTAGTAAGAAACTTAAAAATGTAAAAATTAAATATAACTTTATTATTTTTTCATTTGCCAAATCGGTTAACTCCACCATTCACATAAAAATTATAACATTACTGACGATTGTTTGTAGGCTATTCTTTCTTATTAATTTTATATACCGTTTGATGAAAGCTATATCTGCCATTATGCATTGTACATTGTGTATTTGAATTCACATTATCAGAGGAATTTTAAAAATCAATATACATTACATCATCGCGTTCCTAAATTTTTCGTTATTTAGGTTAATATATTGAAGTAATATTCTGCAACTTGTCTCAACATCTAATACCCCACAACGATGTATAACTTAACTTGCGCTAGGAGATTAATAGCGGATGTTACGCGTTACGTGATTTGATTACTAATAAAGGGATCAATGGTTAATGACGTCACGCCTGCACGACCAACGCCGACACCATTATCACTTACTATATATATATATATATATATATATATATATATATATATATATATATATATATATATATATATATATATATATATATATATATATATATATATATATATATATATATATATATATATATATATATATATATATATATATATATATATATATATATATATATATATATATATATATATATATATATATATATATATATATATATATATATATATATATATATATATATATATATATATATATATATATATATATATATATATATATATATATATATATATATATATATATATATATATATATATATATATATATATATATTTATATATATATATATATTTATTTATTTATAGCTTCACGCTTTATCCCGCACATGGCAGGGTAGGCAGAGGGAACTGCAGGAACTATAAGAACCTAGTGTTAAGACACTCCGTTACTTAGTCCCTGCTTACTCCGTCCCCACTTTCCGCCGTTTTTCGAGGCATTGCGTGTTGAGTGGCGGAACTCAACGCCGCGCTTTGCCTTAGATACCAGAGCGAAGAAAATGGAAATAGAAAAATCCATCTTCTCCGACTGGGGATCGAACCCAGTAACCGTCGCGTTACAGGCAGATGTTGCGCCTCTGCGCCACGACGGTCCTCATATATTATATAATTTTTTGTGAGGTATAGAATCCAAAAAAAAACTTCATAAATAAACTGAAATTTCTTCCATATTCTTTATTTTTTACTAAATAAATTTACTTATAATTTCTGGCTTGGTACCGGAATATAAGTTCGTAGAATTGTTCGAGCATTTTCTTTAAAGTAAAATACATAGTCAAGTAACTATTTGTGTTCCCTGATGAACGCTCGTTAACGACCACAGTACAAACTAAAGAAACAGCTTAATTTTCGAAAAAATAACTTTAGTATGTACATTGTGTATAGATTACGCAAATATATTGGACATTCTTCTTACATATTTACTACATAGAGAATAGAATCATATGCTTCCAAATATATGTGGTATGTATATGTTTGGTAGCATATAGCCGTTTTCCTTGAACTACAAGGTCGCATCTTCCTGGAGAAAAATATGTCCAAAGGTAAAAATAAAGCAGGCTTGCATGATGGAAGATAGACGTTGTTTAAAGTCCAGCTTTCGGCAGATGAAAGCGTTGATTCATAGTTTAGTACAACAGACTAGCATTCTACTACTAGCCGGCACCTTATCATCAAAGCATCTGTCCTATCTTTTTCACTTTTGAAAGTGTTTACGTCTCGCAAGTGCTAAAATACAAAAAGTTTAATAAGTGGCCCCTATTATTTAAAATAGAGCTTCAAAATGATATGGTTGGACGATAGAAGTCATTTTTTGCTTAGAAAGTGTAGTAATAATTGGATTGCATGGGAAATGTGTGCAATCAATTTTTGGACTCTAGGTCTTTTGTCACATTTTCATATAGAAGACTCATATTGTTCTTATCCCATTGGAATAAGACCAATATGAGTCTTCTCCCGAGGCCAAGATCCAGTTTGTCAGATTTTATTAGTAAGCACAAGGAAAATATTCACAACTTACTCCGCATATACTTCAATGGTTTCAATCGGTAAGCGATCTGTCACTTTCTCGTTTTTAAGGTAAGCAACGTAAGTCACTTCATTTCTTAAACCAGATGGCGTTAAAAATAAACTTTTGAAATGATGTATCAAATATATAAATTACAATATAGATATAGATTACAGTGCAATTTCTAAGAGTGATCTGCATTAGCCCTGAGGTAATTATAGGTAACTGAATTCATATTAACAGTAGTTCACTACTTTTAGTATGTATCCAAAGTAATCATAAAAATTGGTTTCTGTGTTGCGTAAATTATTTTACTTTTACATTTCTAGCTTCTTTGTATTTGAGTAGCAATTTTTCAAATAGAATTCGATGATTAGGTGCGTAGTGAGGATGCCCGCGACTTTATCCTCGTGATAAGTATGTTTTCACAGTTGCATATAAAATGATTTCATCTCCTATATCAATATCAATATGACTTTTGTTATCACCACTGAAGAATAGTAGGTGTTTAACTGGAAAATTACTATTATAGTTCACACGTTGTGCAAATATAATATGATACCACCTTAAAGGCCGGCAACGCTCTTGTAACACCTCTGCTGTTACACAGGGCCGTGGGCGTCGGTGATCACTTACCATCAGGTGACCCAACCGCTCGTTTGCCTTGTCCTTCCCATAAAAAAATATATATGATAAAGGCTACAAATTATATGATATACAGTTATATCTCTATATAATCTTATAACTCTACATACTACTGTACATCACCATTTGAATACTCCAATATTCACTATTTTAAGGTTCTATTCTGAATTAGGTCGGAACACCATTCGGTTTCGAAACATTAGAGATTATTCGCCAAATCCTTACACACCTTAAGTTCCATGTACACAACAGTTCAGATGGTTTCATATTAACCTAGTGAAATAGATCTATTTTTGAATGTACTTTCATATATAATTTGTTACAACTTAAAATTAAAGTAAAAATTTACTTCAATATAATTGTTCCATCGAGTCGAGGTTATATTTGCTCCGACAAAGTCCCACTGAGACAAGATGGCCTCAATTTTGAATGATGATTATATATACCTATGAATATTACTTACGATATTGTAACAGACCAGCTGAAAATCTAAATGAACAAATTCACTTATAAGTCTTTTTTCATATAAGTTTGTTTTTTTATTTCTTGACAAAAAATCAATTCTTGGGCACAAAAAATCAGTTCTTTGTGAAATTTACCAGATCTCTCATTTTAAATATCAAACAAAAATATCTTACACCCCGCAAACTTTTATATTTAACTTTTATATAATTTTTAACTGTTTTATTAGTAAAAGAAATAATGTTTAAGTACAAATAAATATCAGTTTTAAATAAATTGACTGACTTCAATCTCCTAAAAGCATAAAAACTATAGAGATAGAGTCACTAAAAAAGAAATATTTGTCGTAACGACAGTGAGAACGTAGCCTTATATGTGTTGCAATGAGATCTACTATAACAAGTAACGACGCTTCCCTCAGGAGTTCCTTAACGGAATAAGCACGAACGGTGGAATACTTCATTTGTCTTTGTAAGTTAATATTTTATGTATTTAACATATCTCTTAAACAGCTTATAATTTTAAGAACATTAAGATTATTTGATTTTAAATTGATTTATATATTTACTTTACTGATTTGTTATTTTATTTAATATATAATAATTTATTAAATATAGTACAGTACTTCCATACTGAGTAAGTTAAGTGTAAATATTTGATTTTATGTGCTTTAGAAAAGGATATCCAAAAAGTTTTAACTTTTTAAAAAAAATTAAAAAAAATATTTTTAAGAAAATTATTATTTTGTAGGTCCCATAATTTAAAAGATAAAACTATACCTTTATAGGAAATTGGTTGTCTGTATATTTGTCCCTCTGTCAAAATTATATATTTATAATCACGTCCTCAACACCTTACTTCATTTGTCGTGGTGAAATTGACATCACATATCTACAATATACAATTATCTGAAATATTTTTTTTTAGCTTCACGCTTTATCCTGTACATGACAGGTTAGGCAGAGGGAACTGCAGGAACCGTGGGAACCTAGTGTTAAGACACTCCGTTACTTAGTCCCTGCTTTCTCCGTCCCCGCTTTCCGCCTTTTTCGAGGCATTGCGTATTGAGTGGCGGAACTCAACGCCGCGCGTTGCCTAGTTTGCCACACCGAAGAAAATGAAAATAGAAAAATCCATCTATCTCGACTGGGGATCGAACCCAGACACCGTTGCGTTACAGGCAGACGTTGCGCCTCCGCGCCACGACGGTACAATAAGAATACAGAATAAAATATTATTTATATAAAAATATTAAAAGAATATGCCACGAAATTAAAGAGTACTTCCATACACATGGAATTATAAACTTTTGAAAGGTGTGACAAGTATTAAAACAAAAAAATGAAATGTTCTGATATTTGGTAATTTATATGCTTGTCACAGAATAAAACTATTAACTATTAACAACTTCATATATATTGTACATTTCATACCAAATAAATTGATATATTTTTAAATTTAATTATTTATGCGCTTAAAATATTTTTTTTAGTTATTGAATGAATTAGTACGGAAACCTAGGGTCTTCCATTCACATGTAAAGGTTTTTAGTCAAAAAATCAAAATACATTATTTATCTAACCTGTTATTATCACATAAAACTATTATTATAATATGCAAGTTCAAACTTAAAAAAATATATAAAAAGTTTAGAAAGTTTAGAACTTTAGAACGTTTTAACAATTTAGAAAAAAAGACATATATTGGAAGTTTATTTTAAAAGCTTTTAGATTTTGACCTAGTCTCTAAAGCTATCCATATTTTTAAGCTTCAACATTGCCTCGCTCGAAGGATCGTTGGTCTGAGCTTACGTAAGCTTGAAATGCAATCAATGTCTCACGGTAGCCTTATTTGGTTTCCGACGCATATATTGCAATTTTACGGTATAATGTAAACACAGTAAAAGTAAATTAAGTAAAGATTTTTTATTTATGATGAAAATATAATTGTTATCAATGTTCATAAAAGTTGGAAAAAGTTGTTTTAATTTAGATTATTTTCTATTAGGAGAGGATTACTATATTATAATTGAGGATTACTATTATTTATAGATGTTAAAGTTTTTTATAATATGAAATTTATATAGAAATCCATGTATATTTGAAATAAAATCACCATCACATATAAAAAAACACAGCAGTCATACTATGCTGAAAAAATACTATATAAAGAAAATAAAATATAAGATCCAAGTTCAAAAGCTTCTCGACCTAGTGGACTAGGTGAAGTCCGAAAAGTTAACAAAATTCATTAAACAACACTTAGACCAACTTTTCTTGAAACTTTGGCACTGAGTGTAAAAGATCGTTCATCTGAGCTTACGTAAGCCTGAAATGCAATCACAGGCCTGATCGGAGGCTGCGAGAGGCCGTCAGAGACCTCTTTGTCAGTAATCCGCGTTTGATTGCGATGGTCGCATTAATACTGTAGAGGATTGCTCGGTGAAAGCGACCTAGCAATGATTTAAGCTGGTCTTAGTAGGCTATTCGATGCAGTTGTAAAATAGATGATGTTTTTTTGTAACTTATATACATACTTTAGTGAATCATAAATCTTATTAAATCACTTTTATTAGAGAAACGAATTATCTGTTACTATAACCCCCAAATATACAAATACAAAAAGAACCTACTAAAAAATATTAGAAATTAGTATTCACTAAAGACGAAAGAGTGTCAATACTACACAAGCTAATGTTGTTTAGTAGATTAAATTATAAAATATTTGATTTAAATTAATACTATAATGATTTAAACACTTAGAATGAGGTAGTAAGAGGTAACGAGAATATTACCTACATATATTTAAATATATATAAAGATTATTACTTTGTAAATTTTTCATAGAACAAGCTATTGTGTAAATTAAACAATTTAAATGTATATTTTTTGTTAAACCTTATTCAATTTGTCCAAAAATATAAATACTTAAAATTATTAGCTTTGTAATGTAAAAACATATACATATACGAACATAGCTTTACCACGTCACGTACACTTCTGAATCATCTGGCTTTTGTTTGTGGAAAACAAATAAAACTCCAAATAGTAGTTTATCTTTAATTGTTGTATATTTTTTCCATATATATTCCATAACTGTCCATATTTAATAAATGTTTTTAAATATATCTAGAATTACTTATAAATTAGAATATATAAAATAATAAATTACGAGCTTTTAAGAACAGTGTTTAAAGATCGTGATAAAGCTTGTTTGTAAGTTTAAATTATTCTAATATATATAAATTAGTCTTAAAATATTTATAAATATACCTTAACTTACACGTTACTAAAATAGGCATATTCAACAAAATCACAATATTCTCTACTAATTTATAATGAAATCGTATGTAAGATATTTCATAATACATAATACAGTACTTTAATATGCTATATACAAAATGTCAATTTCGCATTTGGTTAACAAGTTGTAAAGGCAGTAAGGCTCTACGGTAATGTCTATACCGGCGCCAGGGATCGCGGGAACAGTTATTACCTTATTCCGACGATCCCAAACGATTGAGCCTCCAACAAATCTACTCGCCTATTTGAAATGTAGAAGTATTTTTACTATTGTTTTAAAGAAACTTTTACATAAAATACTATATGTTATTTTTATTTCGAACATAGCATTTATAATATATGTAATGACAGTTTTGTGAGTAATTCCATATTTTAATCATGTCAGTGTAAAGGCAGAGTTTGTTTCAACACGATATTTTATATTAACAAATTGAATAAATTTTAAACCACAATTTTATGATTTTAAAGTGTTAATACACGCTAAAAACATAAAAAAAAACTTAAAAAAACATATAAATATTTACAAATTACATAAAATTGTAGCTGCGTTCAATTTTTTTATTTCTTTAAGTGTAATATCAAAGTATATAAATGTCACTACTTTCACGGTCACTGTGCAGTCAAACTGTTCTCTAAAACTTGTGAGTCGCTGTATCATATAATAATTTAGTATACTTCTATAGTCAACAAAGACTTCACTTACACTTCTATAGTTAACAAAAGTAATGAACTAAAAAATTACATAACTCTAATAACAATTTTAATATCAGATTAAATTATCTTTAAAGTGTTAATACACACTATGGCAACCTAAAATCATGCTAACATTGTAATAAATTGTAAAAAGTATATGACAATTTCGAATGGCTTAGTAGTCAGAGTATTTGGATGGTTTCCATGACGCGTGGGTTCAATTCCCGCGTTCAAATGTTTTCTATAAGTTTTTAAGTATCTGTTTATCAAACACCAAGAGATTCCTAAGGGCCCTTAAGCAAATATTTTGCTTATATATCTTGTTGTGATTAAATAAAAAAGTGGCTAATTTAGCAGTTCGTGTCCACGCATTGATATTCCGTCGGTTTCTCGCCTGTTTTTACACGTTCCCAACTTTCGTATTAACTGGTCAAACAATGGAATTGAAATACGGAATTAAATTGGATATCTTTTATATTGTTTTATATGAAAAAAGTGCCCCAATTCGACACGCTGATTGTTTTACGCGACCAGCCCCAGAAATAAATATAAACGAGCCATTTTATATTCGTAATGCAATGTAAGCAGTGTTAATGATTAATATTTACAAAAGTTTTTATCATATGAATTAATGTGAAAAAATATTGAAATTTTTCATATTGTATATTACAGCTATTGACCTATATATACTATATAATAAGAACCTGAGCACTGACGTGGCGAATCTGCACCGTGTCTGTCTATTAACATGACAGTTTGTGGGTTCGATTCCCAGTCGGGGATTTTTTTTGGCAGAATAACGGAAAGTAGGGAACGGATTATCTTAATACTAGGTTCCAACGATTCCCTCTGCCTATCCAAAGTAACACAATTATAACGTCAATAACCAGAAACGAAACATTAAACCGAAAATAGTGATCGTAATCAAGATTTAGAAATTAGTTATTAGTCGCCCCTTAATAAACAACCATTATAACATTTTCAATGCAAAATGTAAAATATATTTAAGAGAAAAGAAGAAATATAGAACACTGAGCTTGCAAACTATTTAAACACATTACCGTTACAACACGAAAATGTGATAAAAACACAAAAATCAAAATTCCCGCTTTAATCCTGGGACTTTGGTCTGGCCTAATTTTTACGTGCATTCTTTAGGTTCTTTTATTTGGCTATCCGTTAAGCGCACTTTGTGCAACTGTCAGGATGTTTGCACTCAAAAACGCACTCTAAAGCAATTAGAGATTCATAATACTCGTGAGTATAATTTTTTATAATATTTCCCATTTTTTTATATGGAATTTGCGGATTTAATAAAGGCGCTACTTCGTAGATGAACGTTCCTGGAAAAACTGGATTCGCATGAGATTATTTTTTTAATAGTAAAACGATTTCAGTGTATGCCACTGTTGTGAAATGTAAAGCCTTTTCATAATTTAAAATTATTTTAAACAATATTTTCAAAATATATATTTCATATTTTTGTTGAAGTTGTTTTTATGCTTACTCTACATTTATTTTAATTGTTTTATAACTAAGCACTACTGTAAAATTAATTATCTTAGATATCTTGTATAAGGTAAGGTTAGGTAACATAGAGCACCAAATACGTATTGATTGTCTAAAATGATAATACATATAACTAAAGTTTAAAGTGTAAATAAATATTATCTATTTTTTGCCTTTACGTAGGGTTACATCTCTAGCAATGCTTAAGAAAGAAAACGTAATGTTATAACACTTCGATTATTGATTCTACAGCCTCTCGAATCGAGCCCGAACACACATCTATCACAACCTCCCACTACATTATACTATGATACACAATACTCATGAAAATACAAAATCCCACGTACTTACGTGATTTATGCAACCGTGGTCGTTTATAGGCGGTTGTAGCGCAAATATTTTAATATCCGTACAGTGAAGCAATTAGTGACAATAGTACGTAGGTAATGGCCTTTATGCTCGTGCGAGCTGGCGGCCGGCCAGCAGGTATATATGTATGTATGTATATATATGTATGTACGTACATAGGTATATATGCAGCTACATATACACTCCAGCCTTTTGATCGTGACGTAATATTGGTAAATAATTTAGATCGAATTGTAATCATTGTATTCATTGGACATACGATTGTGAATTATTTAGTTCGAAGTATTTTGGCATCATTAATTACAATTATAATATATTGTCCCAGTATGTTTGATATTTATGTAATATATGTTCTTTTATATGCTTATTTTAATCACCTTACGTCGAATTTGAACAAATCTAAATTAATTAAAAGCTTTTGAAAGTGCTTGCATTTGTTTCTCCTTCATCTCTTATTATTCTTTTGTCCACCTTTCTAACACTAGTGTTATTTTCATAATTCAATTACTTTTTTAACAACTTTGTTTACACAAAATAATTTTTTCGTCGAAATGAGTGCAGTGTGGGCAGTACAACGCAGTATCGATAAAAGCAATGTACCGTTTCCTGTTATTGGTTTATTCACGTAAAGCTGCAGCTCGTTTCAGTTGGATGACCTCTATATTTTGGCTCTATGCTTACATTATACATTTTATTTATTATAAACAGGTACCAATAATAAAACAATAAATCTGTGTTAATCAGTATTTGTAGAGTTTTTATTAAAATCAAAACATTTTTTTTAAATAAGCCTTATGTCTTTTTGTATATGGTTTGTAGTCATCAAAATATACTATATTAAATAATGTAATAAAGTATAAGTATCGTTCAATGAAAATTTTACTTGAAGTTCTCAAGACTCTACATTTTTCCATAGCAGAGATATACAATACAAGTGTACATACATTTATAGTGAGGCTACAAAGTACAATCCCCCATACAATATTCCGTAGCTTCAGCGTGAAGCAATATCGCGCTCTACAATGAGTCTAATCTTACTTTATTACTCGGAACGCTTACAAGGTTTCATTAATATGGAATAACTAGAGCGTCCATGAAGTGGGTCGAAATGAAATATTCTCGTCATGTTCTAGAAGAATGTGAATATGTTATATTAAAATGTATATGATATATATTTCTCCATTGGTTATGGTGTTGGAACGTAGCTGTGAGTTCAAACTTAGGTACAAGAATGCTTATAAATGATTTTAACATAGTAGATTAGTTTGTTAGTTCTTTTCTCAGTTAGGATGGCCTTCTGCGAGGTAACGCCTGATTCTTTTTGATGTTTTATATAGAAATTACTGAAAGAAATCAAAAAATATTGAAAATACAACTTAAAGTTTCTCGCCTTGCTTAATACAAAGTTAGATGATCCTCATTTAGATAAGAATAAAATAACATTGTTTTTCTCCCAAAAAATTATCATTATCTTTTATTGTATATACCTTATACCTTGGGAGATATAATTTTTATAAAAGAATTTTCCTTGCCATATTAGAAAATTAAAACTGGAACCTAATAGCATTTAATTCACAATAAATTTCAAACAATTGTTTCCATTAAATTGCGAACTCAGTGGTTTTCTTTGATAATGAGCGTAAATCCGTCAAGGAAAATGACCAAGAAAAAAGATTGCTGATTCTAAAAGTATTTCAAACTAGCTTAAAACGTGATTTCCCTTGCCATTTAATTATTTTTTTTCATGCAAGTTTTAAAAAGTACTTGAACATGATTGAAAAGTATTTAAATATTATTTTCTACTACAATATGTTCTGAGTTCCGAGGAACGTTGTTTTAAGTCAAGCTCCTTTCATATTTATTTTATATACTCGTATTTTACGTAATTCTATTAATAGTTCATAAAAATATATTCTATAGTTTTTTTATTACAGTTGCTGCACATTCACCCAGATACATCAGTCTCGAACTAACCCGTCGAGAAGATACTCTATTCCTATACGAAATTCACAAGCTACGTAATAAGATAATTTAGTCGGCTTCGCTTCCCTTGTGACTCGTCGCCTTTGTTACAGTGTAATAATTGCATATTTAGTTTGTACATTTCAACCGCATACTTAAGCGTTTCATTCAGATTCTTTTGACAGACATTTCTTAATAGACTTATGTTAGTAAGAATATAACATACAGTATTCCTTGAAATTATTACGTTGATTTTCATATTTTAAGAAAATGAAGAATGGTCAAAAGCTTACGTATCGCACCAATTCGCAAATTCATATTTGTGCGTAACGCTTTTTTATAGCTTTCCGCACATCGCAGGACAGACAGAGAGAACCGAGAACGTTTTACGCTTTCCGCCTTTTTGAGTGCGTGTTGCGTTTTGAATGGCGGAATTCAACGCTGTGGTTTATCTAGCTACCAGAGCGAAGAAAATGGAAATGAAAAAATCCACCTTTCCCGATTGGAAAATAAACTCCCAAGTTGTCTCATTTTACAGGCAGACTCTACTTATTTTGTAATTAGCGTCTACATTTTTTGGATAAAGTAATATTCCACTTCCACAAGAAACTATACAGTTGATGTATTTTGAGACTCATCAGACTCATTTTTGAGACGTTCTCTCCGTTATTTGTACTGTAAGTTTTATAAGTAAATTTTATGCTTATGCCAAATTTCACCTCGTATCATTAACTTGCTTTAAATTAATATTTAAATTAATCTTGCTTTAAATTATTTGATATTTATTTTAGATTGATCTACACGTTTTTTAAAAAAAATGTTATTACGGACAAATAGGCAGATTAACAGCAAATTCGAAGATAAGGAACCAAAATAGAACTGACTTTGACGGAGAATTCACTTTACCAAATGTTGCTATACGATATTTAAAAATAAATTTCAAAACAAAGTGATTCACATATGTCTCTCTTTGCGCAGATTAAGTAAATTAATTTGAATATATATATATATATATATATATATATATATATATATATATATATATATATATATATATATATATATATATATATATATATATATATATATATATATATATATATATATATATATATATATATATATATATATATATATATATATATATATATATATATATATATATATATATATATATATAAAGAAATCACTTAAAACTTCATAGTATGGTTACTAATTAATACTTATTCGGTTACTAGGTAATTCTACAAACAAATCCTTTCAGACGCATTCAAAGTAAATCCTCAGCCATTAAGAAGCTTAATTCTGTTCATGGTAACTTAATTTGTGTTTTATTCCATTAGATGTTCCACTTGCTAATTGAGAAAATTTTCAACATAAATATTATACAGCATAATTATATTTTTAATAATTTTAGTTCTTACCAACGTTATTAATTTAATACTAGAATAATAATATAAGTAGAAAGGTCCATGTACCTGGGTAATGAAGCCACGTTATAAGTTAAAATATGATTTTTCAATCATTTTTAAACACCTGAATCCTTAGAATTATGATTTGACGCTACATAACTCTGCAGTATATACAGGCCTTAATTTCAAGCATAGTATTAACTAGCCTTTATAAATTTGGTAAAATTATAAAAGAAGTAAAATTTTTAAAAATAAAAAAATATTTTTTTCAAACAAAATAAATAATTAAATTATTTTTCCAAAATAAAACGCCATTTGTCAAGCATGACGCGAGCGTACACTGTACAGTCAGAGCGGTACAGAGATGTATCTCTTTTTTTTTTGTAATTTTTTTTAAAGATAGGTGACACATTGACAACGTTTAATAGTATTTTTGTAGTATGTCATTCGTATTTAATGATGTCTGACTCACGCGTATAAATGTCATGAAATGGAAAGAATGATGCTGTTCCTAAACTATTAATAATTATTAAATAAGCCTCGAAATAATTTCCCCTATAAGTAGTTTTGATAATGGCCGCCGTGTCAGATATATATATATATATATATATATATATATATATATATATATATATATATATATATATATATATATATATATATATATATATATATATATATATATATATATATATATATATATATATATATATATATATATATATATATATATATATATATATATATATATATATATATATATATATATATATATATATATATATATATATATATATATATATATATATATATATATATATATATATATACCAAACATCCAAACATACATATTTATATGTAATATAATATAATTTTTTGTTATTATAATGCTTTGAATCCCGTAAGGTAATCCATATGACATCACAACTGCTTATTATTCATACGTTATGTTTAATAATGAATGTTAAATCAGTGTTAATAAAACCATGCATAATCTTAGCTTTAGAAATTTGAATTTTTGTATACAAATTAGGTACTTGTTATAATTATTGCCAACGAAACAACATTTTCTTTCTAGTGGTAAACATGACGCTTTAGCGACACAAGCAATAATATGTTAATAATATAAGATTATTTGCTCATTTATAATGAATATATCACACGCTGTTTTGCATTCACATCCTCCTATTTCTGCAAAAACTTTGCATTTTGTGTTAAGTTGTTTAAAAGTACTCCACATTTATGCAATGCGTGGAATTAAAAATTGACCAAATATAATAATAATTACAATATATACATACATACGAAGGTCACTAAATAACACGAGGTCCTTCCTGAGAGCATGTATAAAGATGTAAATAACTATGGACGAGGCGAAAGAGATGTGCAGGAATCGCAGTGTTTGGCACTCCCTTCTCTCAGATTAATAATAATCTCGCTAAGGATTAAGCAAAAAGATTATTGTGTTTGTAGTCATAGCTAATAGAATAAAAAAAGTATTATTACGATAACAATAGTATTTAGTTTCTTGATTAAGGCTATCTTTGCCTCAACTATAGTATACAAAGTATACGTGATATAGCAAAAAACTACATATATATGCAATAAAAGTTTATAAAGCACTTTAATATCAGTGCAGTCATCTCTCTAATCATCACTTTGTGCTTTCAGTGAGCTTTATTCCCTCTAGCGCTTTATATTAGGTGTATTGCAAAGGAATGATAAGACAAACGATTCACATGTCACATGGTCCTGTCAGTTGTAGAGATGAAACGTGTGATTTCATTTGTGGGTTCTTCCTTCATTTTTTATCTTTACACATCAGCAGGCAGATAAAACCCAAAGAAGACATACGTATGTGGATGTTTACTATTAGCTAACTTTAGGATTATTGAGTGTTGGGAAATGGAAACTATCATTTAACTTAGTGTAACCAGATTCTTTGCTTTCTTTTGTCATTGGGAAATGTTTTTCACCCACAAGTAGATTTTAACTTACCTACATGAATGGTGACTTGATGACTCATTGAAACCTGACATTTCCCATTAAAACAAAGTAGAAACCACTTTAATCTATACAAAATGTTGGATGATTGTTTCCTCATATTACTACAGCGTCACGGTGAAATATGCAACATCCGTCACGTATAAGGTATCCCAGGGTTTCTTGAAAGGGTTTTCTAACGCTCACGCGCCTGTTCTCTATTTCTGAATACAATATGATAACTGAGTCGCAGAAGCGGGACTACTGCAGATACAGTGCATTGCCTCACATTCTCCAGCATGAACTTCACTATACTATTAAAAATACAACGCTACAATCTAAAACCAACCATTTGGTTATGTTGAGGCAATTGTAACAATGTAATTTTATTCCTTAACTTTGCCTTAAGGTATTTTTTTAGTAAAACTTTAGTGTGTAGTCCTAGGGAAAAGGATTAGAGTCCATGACCATAACATAGAGTTGTTTGAATATTGTGAAACTTTTTGAATCGTGAAACTTTCTGAATATTTGTTTTACGTCGACTCGTATCCATATCGCGCATGTAATTATATTTTTTCTCTTTAACTTTATTCGCATATTAGACGCTTAATAACGGCAACTTTACTTTTTATGAGTTTTGTAACTTAATTTGTGATACTTTCATGAAACACTTTACTGTAACAGAAAATATAAGTATATATTTAACGCGGAGGTACTACTTTCATATATAAATTGATTTCTTATAATTTTTTGTGGTTGGTTATCTCATTTCTCTCTGCTTGGCATTATACATGTATAGGTACACCCACTAAGCTTTGATTGACTGATTTCTTTTGATCTATTGTACAAGTGTGATGACAAAACATTTAATCGAGTCATGGTTCCGTTCCAAGACGTGATAGCTTTTTCTTTTCGATATCCAACAATGCTCATGTTTCTGAAGTATATAGAAATCTGAGTGCTTGTTGACTCTAGTCGTTTGGTCTTTCACTCATCCATGGCCCGTAACGTACGTGGCACCAGTTGCTAAGCGGATATTATCTTGATAATCATGTTCCGTCTCATTGTGCTTCCATATTTGCTGTCTTAGAAATTACTTGCAACTACTTACTTTATACTTTGGCTGTACCGCTATTCCTCGGTCGCTTCAACCTCGTCCATTATTTAGCATGGGACATCGCAGGAGCCCGAAGGAAATCAATAACAAGGCAATTGAGGATGGAAAGGTGTTATAATCGTTCTCTGCCTCTTCCCCCAACCGATGAAATAATTTAGTAGTTACTACAGTCTTTAAATAAACTAATTTAACTAAACCTGAAGAGTAAATAGGATAAAGCATTAATCAAAAATAAATTTCTGTAGAAGCAATGAGGCAAGAAATGGTATACATCAAAGGTAACTCTACTTAACCTTTAAAATACAGAGAGCTATATGTCTTTAATAAAATACTACATTTGTTAATTTTATGTTATTACACAAACTGCTGTAAAACTGTTTATCCAACGAGTAATTCTTATATACTAGTGTTTAATTAAATTTCATCGTACACTTGATGTGTCACACACGATAGGTGTTAGCCATTAATTTAAATATATATTTAGTTTAGATTTTGCCCTGTAATTAAATTACCAAAGTTTGAAGTTGAGGCTGGAATTGCTTAATTGCTGTGTAGCAAATAATCATTTTAAATCTGATATTTTCTGAGTATGCTCGTATGTAGAGTCAGTTGCAGTTGGTAATTAGTGGATGCAGAGATATGAGATTTATGGAAATGATTTTAAATAAAATATTGATATATCATGTATACTGTATCAATAAAAAATTGTAATGGTCTAAGTGTATTATGAAATTTTACCCGTACAGTCCTAGTCATTGTTTTGAGTTATTAAATTAAATAAAATCAAAAATAACTATATAATATTGATAGTGATTATTTCTATATCATATCAGGAACGTAGTACATTCTTATAAGCAGATGGATTTTCTTTAAATTAGTTTAGCAAATTAAATTATAGGTTTACCCAGCATACTAATATTTATAATTAGATACAAAACTAATTCAGAGAGCATAAATTCCGTTACGTATTTCATCTAAGCCGCATGGAATACGTAAAAGTTCAAAATAATATTGTGAAATATTGCAAATCCTAAAACTCGGTAGCAGTAACTTTATTGGTAAGCAAATTTTTATGTCAACTAGAAATCAAATAACGCTCGTAATACACGTCCAATGTATAAAGCGATAGTTTGCAGTCGAGCGCTTTGTGATAAATCGTATTTTGAAATTTTTCATTTGCAATATAACCCTCACTTTGGCATTGTTGAATTTGAACGTTGTATATTATTTCATTTCATTTTATACACTTCTGTATAGTAGAATGTCTGGGAAATCTCTTCTTTTCTATTTTTCAACGACTTGAAGGTTAATTAATTGCAAGCCAACTTGGACAGGATGTGTAGAGTAGGGTAGCTAGATGTAAATGCCCGAATATCTAATAAAATCTGATAATGGGCAATGTTTTAAAACCATTATTTATGTTACAAGTCATACAAGATTATAACACTTAGCCAAAACATTAAGATGTCTACATGCACAAAGCTTTTACTAATATGTGATCGCTGAAGTAAAGTTGGTGCGTCACCTTCAGCAAAAAGTCAGCTTATTAATATTATTTTTACAATTTCCACTTCATACAATCCATACAACACCCGAAATATGAGTACCACAAACATATTAAAATAGATTACTACTTTAAGTAACTTAAATAAACAAACAACTGCTGCTAGTATTGTTTTGATACAGACAAGATCATCTTCAAAAATCCTTTTTTATTAAAGCCAGTGGCTGCAATGGATCACAAAAATGAATAGTAAAATGTAAACATTTTTTATTATTCTCCACGTCAGTCACTATGTATATAATTTCACAACATTTTTCGTAGCATCGCACTAGAGCGCTACGTTTGAAGTCACGTCATTCAAAGAATTGTGATCCTCGCCATACAAAGCGGTTCTGACTCTTTGTTGGAGACTATCAATTTTAAAATTAAAGTACTATTTATTTTTATTATTTCTTTATTTTATATATATTTTTTAAATTCAGTGTATAGATTCTTTCATCACTATCTATTATGAAACTCCACGTTGCTGTAGCATGAAATTTTTTTTTAGATTCACACTGTATGTAGCTGTAAATATGTAAGTATGTATGTATGACCTAATTGTTAAGACACTTCGTTTCCTGCTATCTACCTTTACAAATAGAGCAAGAAAAATAGAAATAAAAATCTATCTTCCCTATCGACGGTTACTGAGTTCGATCCCCAGTCGGAGAAGATGGATTTTTCTATTTCCATTTTCTTCGCTCTGGCATCTAAGGCAAAGCGCGGCGTTGAGTTCCGCCACTCAACACGCAATGCCTCGAAAACGGCGGAAAGTGGGGACGGAGTAAGCAGGGACTAAGTAACGGAGTGTCTTAACACTAGGTTCGTATGGTTCCTGTAGTTCCCTCTGCCTACCCTGCCATGTGCGGGATAAAGCGTGAAGCTAAAAAAAAAAATCTTCCCTGAATGGAAATTGAATTCACAAATCATCAAATCTTGTATTATAGAAATTAAATTCGAACATAATTGTTTTAATTTGTTCAACATTGTACACTAATTTCTACTAGAGTATGTAGTATAGTATCTACTTGTGATACAATACAAAATAATTGAGAACTACTAGCTTATTTTTTTCATTTCATATCAAATCTACAAGTCTTTGTTTGTTTCTGTTTTTATTACAATAGTCCCATTCTGTAAATTAGACTGCAACCAACTAACACCAAGTAAGCTTCAACAATTGTACTACAGGGTATTTTACCATCTAAGTCAATCTTTTAAACTATATAAATAAAATATACTCATCAAACACCACACTGACACGAGCAGAAGTAAAATGTATGAATAGTGGCAGGGGACTGACGTAGAGTAATGGCAGGCCTCGGGTGGCGCGCGATTGTGTGACGTGACACCGCCCTCGCACATGAATGAATCTAAGAATGGGAAAAATACGCCTTTGGGTTACGTATTTTGCACTTACTTTGTCTATCGGTTGAGGTTTTGTAGTAAGTTTTTTCTTCGACATAAGCTGAGATTAAAATGAATTTCTGTTTATGTTTGATTATAAATTTAAATTTATTTTAATTTTAAGCATATTTCTTTCTTGAATTTCTATTATATTTATGTGACTGTCACAAATAGTCTACCCAATTTACGATATATAGGATATAACAATTACTAGTACTTTGTAAAATAATAATAATAATAATATGATCAGTGTAGTGTATAGGTCGTAAAAAGCGTGATGAATAACGCAAGACTTTTTTTTTTTTTTTTTTTTTTTTTTTTTTTAACTTCACGCTTTATCCCGCACATGGCAGGGTAGGCAGAGGGAACTGCAGGAACCATAAGAACCTAGTGTTAAGCCACTCCGTTACTTAGTCCCTGCTTACTCCGTCCCCACTTTCCGCCGTTTTCGAGGCATTGCGTGTTGAGTGGCGGAACTCAACGCCGCGCTTTGCCTTAGATGCCAGAGCGAAGAAAATGGAAATAGAAAAATCCATCTTCTCCGACTGGGGATCGAACCCAGTAACCGTCGCGTTACAGGCACATGTTGTGCCTCTGCGCCACGACGGTCCTAACGCAAGACTTGATTTAAAGAATTAGAGTTAAAGAACTGGAATCGTTCCCAGAGCTCAAGTTCAAATCCCAGCGCGTGAAATTTAACATATGACATATCTTTTTTGTCTTCCTCAATCAATTCAACCAACTCATGTACCTTAACCATAGTAGAGGTTCATACGTAATAGCATATCAGCGTATACTGCATGTGACATACATACATACATCTCCGTACATCAAACGTAGGAACCTAGTCTATTCCACTGCATGAATACTAATTGCTATCGGATTTACGAGTCCCCCGCGACGCTATGGGGCTGCTCCTGTCACTCTGAGACTGGAACTAATGGCCGGTGCGTCGCGGCATTTTGTGTTGTATCGAGCTTAGAGAATTGACAGCTATTATGTTAAATTTATTATCTTGTGGAAACTTAAAGATCTCACGGGATGTGTCTTATCTGCCGGATACAGTAGAGATAGGACAGATTTTATCTGTTTTGCCTGTCACTGGAAAGACATGTGTTAAACTGTAGAATGTTATGCATACTATCTGATGAAAGTATAAGAACTGCAATGCTCGAGACATTGAGTATTGAGATATATATATATATATATATATATATATATATATATATATATATATATATATATATATATATATATATATATATATATATATATATATATATATATATATATATATATATATATATATATATATATATATATATATATATATATATATATATATATATATATATATATATATATATATATATATATATATATATATATATATATATATATATATATATATATATATATATATATATATATATATATATATATATATATATATATATATATATATATATATATATATATATATATATATATATATATATATATATATATATATATACGCATCGCATATCGCAGGGTAGGCAGAGGGAACTGCAGGAACTATATGAACCTAGTGTTAAGACACTCCGTTGCTTAGTCCCTGCTTCTCCGTCCCTGTTTTCCGTCTTTTTCGAGGCGTTTAGTTATTTATCACGGAATATTTGAAAAGTGAAGGCAAAATGGAAAATACATAATAGTTGAATTAAAACTAATAAAAGGTGAATTAAAATGTCTAATATGTGTATATATACAACAATTTTCCCAATACGGTATCAAACCGGAATCTTATAAACAAAGAACATAGAAGCAACTGTACATTATTTCAGCACATTTGCTTCAATTCATCTTCTTCTCAAAGTTCTAGGCTCCCATATTCTGAGGAATACTTATAAACATTTTTTTTTGTAAATTTTCAGGTGAAGAGTAAAACTACAGAGTGATAGGTCAATAATTTCTACGTACAACATCAGATCTATCTCAAAGCTTAGAAATAGAAATTAATACCACAGTAACCTCTAAACAACGAGTCCCAACTACTGGGTCATATCGGACATGTCAAAATAATTCGGTCAGCGTTCCGCTCGGCTGTTCAAGAATAATGGCCGGACAGGGTTTGGAATACGTTCGCTTTAATGCTTTATTTCCTGCTGCGGTTTTGGTATAGACGTAATAGTTGTCCAAAATCCGATGCACAATATTCGTATATTAATTTAAATTGTTTTTAATGGAATTTAACATACAAATATCTTCTTTATTAAATTCTTATTTATTATTATTATTGAAAATTAAATTTAAAAAATATTTACATGTATAAATTACATCAGATGTATCAATTTGTATGAAATAATCTATGCATAGAACAAGTATATCGTTATGTTATCTTTATTTTGCTTTGCCAAGTTACTTTATTTTGCTCTACTTTACGCTTTATCCCGCTCAAGGCAGGGTAGGCAAAGGGAACTGTAGGGACCGTGGGAAACTAGTGTTAAGACACTCCGTTGCTTAATCCCTGCTTTATCCGTCCCCATTTATTCTATTTATTCTATCACTATCTTCTTTTTAGCTCATATAAAAAATGTATTTTTGTGGAATATTCTTTATATTTCCCGTAACTAACTAAAACTAACTATGTATATTATATTAACACACTATATTATGTATATGACATAGTAACATATAACTATAAACAAAATTTGAAAATCAATTTCTGATAAGAAGGTGATAACAGCCTCAACACCAGCTGCAAACAATGTAAAATATTACTTTATAAAATCAGTAAGTTGTGTACAGGAGTCGCCGAAGCATTTCACCCAAGATTTAATTACTTTCAAACTTTAGATTGATTCTCTTATCCTTATCATTTTTGAATCAACACAAAAACAAAAGGCAAATACCTATTTTGCTTTGTTTTAATTTAAATCCAATCCAACTTGCTTTCATTGTCTCGTTTGAAGGCATAATGTTTTGTCGTAATTCTGTGAAATCTGTTTATTATTTTCTATAAATTTGATTAAAAATATTTATCTATTCTCTTCAGATAGCTAGTTTACTGAACTACTTAAATTGGATAACTTTATAATTTAATGACTTTAAAGCTATACAATGCCTTTGAAGTTCATTTACGTATAAAAATTTAAAAAAAAGATGTCCCGCTGACTTTCTTGCTCCAGATCTCTGAGGAGATCGGAGGCCTGAGTCATTAACTTTAGTGAACTGGTGGTAATGATTTTGACGTTTAAAAAACGGATTTAGTATTCTTATTTAAAATTAAATTATTTGAATTTGTACAAATACTAATACAATATCGGGTGAAATCAAAACTTCTCACCTTCACAAAGAACCTCATATACTAAAATTAACAAAACTTCCATTCAAATATTGGCCAACTATTGTTCAACTGAAATCGTTAAATATAATTAGATTTGTATCCAAGATTTTAGGTCGATGTTTATGATTTTAATTACTTAACAAACTTTGACAATTAGATTATGAAGAGGGCCGGTGTTGACACGTTGCTACCGACCAGGAATGTGACTACAAGTTGGCAGAATGGCAAACGGTTGGGGATAATTCAACTGACCCAATTTACGTTGGAAATTCTAATAAAATTATCAAACTTCACAACCTCTCAATTGATAGGTGGCTTGATTTTGATTTAGTTTATCGACTGTTGAAGCTAGTGTGGAATTTCAAAACTATCGAAGCATATTAATAATTATGTGTTCTATTTTATTTTATTTGTTTATTTAGTACATTAAATTAAATTTGATAAAAAAATTAAAACAAAAAATACATTCACAGATAATATAAATTGAATATTTAATTTAGAAATGACAGACGCTTTGTTCTGTATTTGATAAAAGATGTTCCAAGATTCTTTACATACCACGAGCATTCCAACGTCCCATTATTTATTTCTTAGTTCTTCTTAAGAAAATATTTCATGTATACAGTTTATTACTTTCATATACAGCTTCATTTAAGATTAATTTAAATATACGCCACAGTTTACTTTAGTTCACAGAAATTACGTCTCACACGGAACACTTAGTCGTCGTGTAATTACTAGTCAACTCAAACCTCAAGAGACGATATAGCTTTGATGCAATTAATATGATCGATACCTGAAAGCAGTATACGTTGAATATCTACGATTAGAAGGTGGAATATATATACATATACATATAGTATGTGTACAAATTGTAAGAATTATAAAACAAAAATATTAAATCGTATTTCGTTCTGTGACCGAGAACATTATGGATGCCCATATTTGACATATTTGACAATAATTTATATATATATATATATATATATATATATATATATATATATATATATATATATATATATATATATATATATATATATATATATATATATATATATATATATATATATATATATATATATATATATATATATATATATATATATATATATATATATATATATATATATATATATATATATATATATATATATATATATATATATATATATATATATATATATATAGCTTCACGCTTTATCCCGCACATGGCAGGGTAGGCAGAGGGAACTGCAGGAACCATATGAACCTAGTGTTAAGACACTCCGTTACTTAGTCCCAGCTTACTCCGTCCCCACTTTCCGCCGTTTTCGAGGCATTGCGTGTTGAGTGGCGGAACTCAACGCCGCGCTTTGCCTTAGATGCCAGAGCGAAGAAAATGGAAATAGAAAAATCCATCTTCTCCGACTGGGGATCGAACCCAGTAACCGTCGCGTTACAGGCAGACGTTGCGCCTCTGCGCCACGACGGTCCTAATTTAATTTTTTTAAACAATTATATTTAATTTCAATATGCCTTATATTTGGTGTTAAGTTACTATGTTTCAAATTACTCTTCAAAAGTGCCTTCCTTGATAGTAGGACGCAAAATACGGCATATATATGTTATATCTATATGTAAATAACATTAAAACTTTATCACAAGTTCCTGAATATTCCTGACTTATATTCAATTCAGTGGCAAGTCGTCCAACAAACAATCGTATTATGTAAATGCGTCGCAGCCGTGAGCATTGAGCACTGAGCACTCCAATTTAGTTTAGACTCAATTTCCCTTTCAAAATGACAACTTATTAGTAAGACTTACTTTTATCTATATATAATATATAAAACTTTTTTTTACTGATAGAACATACAAAGCATATCGGAAATAATGCTATATAGAAATGAAAATTTGACATGGACCCTACATATACAAATACATAGTTGTCACAAGACATTCTGAATTTTAATCCTGTTTTGGAAGTACAGTAGCAGAAACAACGTTGTACTTTGTCAATATTGCTACAATTATTATTAATATTGGCATGGCCAATATTACTTTTTGATTACTTCAACGAAGATTTTTTTAAAGACATTATACTATCGTATACTGTTATTTATGACTAACACTGGATATACCAGCGGACGTTATTACCACCTCCCTACATTATTACAAGGCAAACAAAATGGTAATAATTGTAAAGTTTAGCTATAACAAATCTATACGAAATGGCATATAGATCTACATTCATCATTAAGGTACTAATAAAATAGAGCGAACTCATAAGATTTTTTTATACGACGTTACTTGCTGCTACAATATCCTTCATAGGCAAGTCTGCACTAGACTTTATATTATTAATATCGAAATAATGATTTTTTCCTCTCTTTTAAGCATTCTTTGATATCCGATATTCCCAAAATGATGACTGAAAAACAAAATATATATTTCATATATCAAAAGAACAATGATGAATTTTATTAAAATATAATAAAAAAGTCAATTTACATGGAAAATTTATGCATTTAAATTCAAGGATACAGCGCGATATGCTATCTACCATATAGAGTATACTCTATATGAAAATAAGAAAAAAGTCCTCTCTGGCATTTTTATAATACACAGGTCTCTCATTAATTCCAAAAGCAATTTACATGTTGAAATTAAAGGGGACACAGTAAAGGCTCTATATCGTTTAAATAATTATGTGAAAGTTTCGTGAGAGCGGCCGCGACTCTACGTAGAGTAATTATTGTGTGGTCAAACGTACTGTGACAATTACATACACTACGAAAGTCGATTTCTGTCCTAAAGTTATGGAATTATTAAAGATACAGGTTTTCTTTTTTATCTTTTTTATCTATCCAGATCATTTTATACAAAATCATAAATTTAAGAAAATAATCATAAATAAAAAAAATAAAAAGTCGTAATGTGTTTACGCTCAACCAAATGTCGTTTTTGTGTAAATATGTTGTATATGAACCTGTCATGACACGACAGAAATTTAAGCTTTAGTGAAAAGCTTCAATATTCAAAGCTTCAGTAAAAAATAAAATGTCAATCATCATATGTTTTTCGTATCCATTATTTTTCTTGACTTTTAACTTGAAGCATGAAGAGAAAAGTGAGATAAAGAGATAGATTAGATTGTCATTAATGATTTCATTTTAAGTGTATATATGAACTCAACTTAACGCTTCGTCTTGTCTTGTTCCTGGGCGAGTAAATAAATATAATTAATTTTACCTAGTGAATTTAATACATATACTTTTTTCTATTTTATGGTAGCATATATTATATTCAAATAACAGTAGTATTTAATATTCCTTTGAAAATACATGTCTCTTATAACTTGTACTACACTCAAACCAAAATGGAATCGCTTAGGGGATGGTCATTTAGTTAATGGCACTGCGAGTTGAATAGTGTTTAATATTAGTCTAGTTCCATTGTACGGCACTTGAGCTTTTGACATTATTAATATTGAAGCCAAATAGCAATTGCATTACGTGATTGAACCTGAAACCTGTGCTAGTGTATTTTGTAATTGGATGTTTCATTTAGTTTGGTAAATTTGATATATTTTATTATATCAAAGTAAAATATAAAATCAATTATATTTTAATATAATATAATATATTTATTAAAACATTTATAAAATATTTGTATCGTGATTAAATTTAAATTGTATTTAGATGGAGTTGTTCATCGACTTATAACATTTAGGGGCAAATTAAATTATTTGGTTAAATTAGGTTGATTTGAAATACTAAAATTCCATTTTCTTATTATTTTTTGCACACCAAGAAGAAAATATATCGACATACTACTACAGACATTTGTTAAGATAAAAATGAAATGCAAATCCACCGCTTTAAACAAAAACAGAATTGAAATCTTTTAGATTACGGATAAAGTCAGAATCATAAACTAGTGTCATAAACCAGCAAACAAGGAGCCACACTTAAAACAAGGTGAAGGTATTATCAAGTCCGCTGAGTCGCGTCCCCGACGGCATTATGCAGATAAGCTGTACTAAATCAGAGCGACGCAATTATTGTGCTTTTTGGCTTTATCAGGAAATATGGCATTTTATAGTCGTCTCGTTGTATTAAGATTATGACGAGCTTTAAGCTGTTGCTATAGAAATTATCTTTTTTTATTCTGGTAACAATATTGCGTCGTCCGTTTTCCAGTTTCAAAATACTACTTCACCATGGAAAGGAAATTTATTTAAATATAAATAATGTGTTTCTTATATGAAAATCGAACCTTAACGTCATCTACACTTATATAATATTCCAGTTACATTTTTGTCTTGCCTTATAATATGCGACAATATCTAATATAAGATTTTTTTTGTCATAATAATGTCCTATACACCTGTTTCCACAGTTTAAATAGAGTTTTTTTTAGATTCTATTGTTCTATTGATACCCGTATAGAGCTATGAATAATAATCCATATAAGTATTAATGTATAGTAATTTATATTTCGACAGCTTCAAACTTAAAACATTCCGTTGCTTAGTGCCTGCTTTCTCCGTCCCCGCTTTCCGCCTTTTTCGAGGCATTGCGTGTTGAGTGGCGGAACTCAACGCCGCACTTTGCCTAGTTTGCCAGAGCGGTCCTCAAACTTTCATAAAACATTAAAAAAAAATGTATTGTTACTCTATAGTACTGTATAACAATCCATAATCGCAGCTTTACTTTGTAACAGTTCTGTCACTACGTCAATAATCGGGCCTCTCACTAGCACAAATAAGCTTCTGAAACTTCATTTCCATAAAGCACTCGGCTTGCAAATATTTAATAGATTTCTCGTAAAGCTTTACATTTCAAGCAGTTTGTTAAAGCACAATATTATAGAAACAATAAATCAGCACTTGACTAATTTTGTTACAGTAATGATTTTATTGAAAACGTCATAAAGTTATTGTTATTTTCTTTTTTAATTACTAGTAAAATGTATATACAATAATAATAGATAATTAGAAAAAATGTTGAAATGTATTTATTTTTCAATTGTATCGAATATATAGAGAAGTGGGCAGAAAGACTAGATCTAAGACACTGGTCTATACTCTGCTTCTGGGTTCAAAATATTTTATGTTGAGAGGTGGAACCCAATACCTTGCCTTACTAGAGCATAAATAATAATAGAGACATAGAGATAAAAAATATTCTTCAAATTCCACTCAAAAATATCACATAGTAAACTGTCCACTAAGCCACGATGGTGATAAATTTTAGTCGGCAGTTAAATTACAATATTAAGTTAATTCCTAACAAAGAGCATTTATCCAAGAAAGACATTAAAAAGTTCTCAAAGGACGTTATGCAGATGCAGTAAATATAACGGACTCAAAGTATTGCGGACTTGGAACTCATTTACAGTCTTTATTGAATAAACGATCTACTTCATGTTTAGATATTATATTATTTTGAATAAAATTCGTCGTGGCCCAGAGGCGCAACGTGTGCCTGTAACGTGAAGGTTTCTGGGTCCGATCCCCAGTCGGAGAAGGATTGGATTGGATTTTTCTATTTCCATTTTCTTCGCTCTGGATAACTAGGCAAAGCGCGGCGTTGAGTTCCGCCACTCAACACGCAATGCCTCGAAAAAGGCGGAAAGCGGGGACGGAGAAAGCAGGGACGGAACGGAGTGTCTTAACACTAGGTTCCCACGATCCCTGCAGTTCCCTCTGCCTACCCTGCTATGTGCAGGGATAAAGCGTAAAGCTAAAAAAAAAAAAAAAAAAAAAACATTTAAAAATGCATAACACAGAGGCGTAGCGTCTACCTGAAAACGCGACGGTTTGTGGGTTCAATACCCATCAGGAGAAGATCGATATTTCTATTTTTATTTTCTTCGCTCTGAAAACTAGGCAAAGCGCTGCATTGAGTTCCACCACTCAACACGCAATGCCTCAAAAAAAACTAGAAAGTAGCAACGGAGAAAGCAGATACTATGCAATGAAGTGTCATAACACTAGGTTCCTACAACTCCTGCAGTTCTCTCTACCATGTGCAAGACAAAGCGTCAAGACGAAAAAAATAATATAATTTTATCCTTACTTATGAGTAGTTAGGGATATACTATTCTATATCTAAAATTTTATTAAAAAACTTATATGTAATAGAAAATAAAATATTTATTATCTTTATTAATAAACGCCATCTTGTATATAACACGAAGCGACATGTAACGATGAACTCGACTCGATAGTTTTGAACTCTAATATTGTTTAATGCAGAGAGCTTTCTAGTTAGCATAACAAAGTGTTGCTCTGCGACTGTAGAGTGTACTGTGAAGAACGAATAATATGGAGATGTGAAAATTATATACAGGAATTGATGTAATTTCATTCTATTTACACTAAGATACGTCAAGTGGATCATAATTAAATTCAAAATATTCTTTAGGATCTTCGTAGCACAAAAGTGTATATAGACTACATTAATAAAATAAAAAAAATATATTAATAAGTCAAATTTGCAACCGTCGTAGTCAAATATATTAATAAAAAATATAAAGATAAAAACAAGTATATTAAAAAAGAACATTTTTATCAACAAAATTAAATAGCTTGTTAAGCAGGATTCACAGAGTGGACGGCATTATGCAGATACTGGAAGTAAATCAACGGAATAGGTGCGTTTAATCTCGCCTTGAGCAAATGATAACTTCTTGAATAGTCATTAGCTTTGAAACTAGTCTCGTATTTGTAATTTCAGTGAATTTGGCTGTGATTGTATGAATTATCCATTTTATATGTTATTATGGTTTTGAGAATCGTTGTGGCGCAGAGGCGTAGAGTTTGTCTAGAACACGACAGTTTGAAGGTTCGATTCCCACTTGGGGAAGATGGATTTTTCATTTCCATTTTTTTCGCTCTTGCAAGTAAGTGCGGCATTGAGTTCCGCCACTTAACCAAGCAATGCAAGGTCTTAACACTAGATTCCTAATGTTCTCTACTTCCTTTTGCCTATCCAGCCATGTGCGGAATAAAGTGTAAAGCAATAAAAAAATGGTTTAGTAATAAGTAAAATGAATAAATTTCATGTAAGCGCTGACAATATCTGAATTAATTAGATGTTTAATTAGTTCAAATCCCATTGAAATATTCCAAAATTGAAAGAAAGGTTTTGGCGTAGTGATGTGCCTGTCGGTTATGTCTGCCAATCCTATACAAATTTAAATGTTAAACACGGAGTGCCTTCGTTATCCTCTAAAAAATAAAAATATAGAGAGTTTTACCACTAAATTCTCCATGGGTAGATATGTTATATGCGGAAGTTTCATACGAAAAAATATAAAAAAACCATTCAGAATGTTACAAAGCATTCCCGCATACCTTCACGTTTTAGTTCACAAATGCCCTTTGAGATAGAATCGGGCATATTGGTCGTTCTTTTACAAGATTTTAGTGGATAAATACTTCTATATCATATTGTTTATAAAAAGGTATGATACGGGTATAAGGTATAATACGTAGATATATTTTAAATATTTTTTATAATTTTTTAAGTCTTTTTCTTTGATTTTTTTCATAAATTATAAATTTACTTCGAAAAATGTAACATCGTGGCAGCACTAATTTTACGCAGAAATATTATTATATATAACAAAATTATCTTCACAGATATTCGCTTACTTTCAAAGATAGTTTTAAAAATAAACTATTTTAAGACAAATTTAACATTTACCTGAAGCAGTTCTCTACATAATATAGAGTCTTACACAACAGAATAATTCGACGACACCTCGCTACATAATAAGAACGTGATAGTCACAAAAGGATTGAGGATTTCGTCCAGTCAAATGTAAAGGCAAAGAGATAAATGCTTTGTTAGAGACCCTCGTTAGACTTATTATTGTGAAATTAAATATGTCAAGTGGTGGGGTAGAGTTCACATTTGAAACCTTTAAAATATAGCGTGTAAAATATAAAAGATTTCTTAGATTTCAATGATAGAAATGTTATTATAACTTTAGAACTTGTTGTCTTATAAATAAATTTAAATATTTTAATACATTTAAGTTGCCCCACTTCACTATACTTTCAAAAAATCACCAAAAGTTTTTTTTTTTTAAATTAAATTACAAAATCATAATCTGATGCGCATACTAACTATGCAAATTAATTCATGACTATCTTTTACCTTTATTTATGACGTGATTATTAACACTAGTACCACTAGTACTAGTGTGGAGCTAAAGTAAACATAGATTTAACGCTGGCTATGTCTAAAAGTGTTAGTCATGATTTTACCTGTTGTTAGTAAATTTGAAATTACCTAAAATAAGACTATATTTAAAATATTTTTATCTATTTTCAAAATAAAAGTAAATAAACATAATAATCGCAAAATTTAAGATATTGTAATGTTATATATATAACGTCTACCCTGAACGGCTGGCTATCGGTGCTTTAACTTCTTTTATCAGCTACAATCTGCACCCAGCTAAATAGAGATGATCAATGTCAATACATTCCGGTTTTCCCTTGCAGCTTTATTTCGAGACATTTTCTGCTAATCGACGAAATTTAATGCCGAAAAACATCTCCTCTACTTGAGAATTATGTATTTCTTAACCAATATAGTGAGAAACGCTATCTTTTAAATTTTTTTATATTCGTCACAAATGATTGAAGAAATTTATTAAAAATAAAAAATGTATACAGTTCTTTATCCAAGTATAAAATTTATATTAAATATGAGATTCCATTCAAAACAATAGACAATCAATATACTACAAAGGGCAAAAAGTAAACAACGCAGATTAAAACTCGCGGCAAGTAATATAGCGTGAATATGAAACCTCGATAGCTCTATGAAATAAGCCTTTGAAATTTATATTTTTTCACGTTGTCCTTTTATGCAACTGTACAAATTTAAACCTTATTCCATCGAGCTTAGGTTGAAATTTCTATGGAAATGTAGAGTTCAGGCGTCAGTCATTACGTGACTTGTTCAATTGCTTTCAGGTTCTATGTTTGTTTTAATATGTATGTGTGTACGTATAAATGTATGTGTGAATGTATGGATGTACATATATTGTTATATGGGACATAAATTTAGAAAATCCTACCGATAAACGAATATGTCACGTCTTATCTCTAACGCGGAAGCCAAATTGTGAGTCCTTCCTGCATTACATGCCATCCGGTTGATTTTCAATTAACTTTTTTCAACAAACCTTCTTTTAAATTTAGATATCGCTCTAAATTAGTATATAATGATATAATATGTTTGTTATAATCACATACATAGTTTTAACTCGTCTTTATAAACGTTGTAAAATTGTAAAAGAAGTAATATTTTTAAAATAAAACAACATTATTTTCAAACAAAATAAATAACTAAATAGACGTCACAAAATACAACGCGATATGTAAAGCATACACTATTCCGTTAAAGTGGCAAAGAGATATATGTACCTATCTCTCTTTAATTTGTTATTTTTTGTGAATAAAAAGTATCAGATTGCTAAAGCTTCATACTATTTTTATAGTATAAAATCTTTATTCGTATTTAATCAGGACTACCTAACACGTTGTTAAACAACACAAATTACATTCATGAAATATAAAAAAATAATTCTGTTCTAAGCTATTAACGATTTTTGACAGCTTATTTTATACGATCTTCAAATATGTTACCCTATTTTTAATATCGAGGAAGGCTGCGCTGTCATATATACACGGTTTATATGTATGTACATTATATTATATATGTTTCAATAAACTATGCCCTAATTTCAAATTATTTACACAGTAATTACTGAGTATAAGGTTATATACAACCACAAACAAATGTTAGTCAGAGATGATTATATCAGGTTATAATTTCGATCTATTCCAGAGTACGTGGCGCCTCACCGCATGTACGGATTAGGCGAATTTGGTCGTTTAATTACAAATTTCAGATTGCGCATGATATTATCATAATTAATTATTATTTCGACATTGCATACATTTGTGTAGATTAACGGTATTTTATTAAAATAAATAATAATAAGGCTATGAAGTTTATTTTTCTTTATTGTGATCATGAATTTCGCTGGATACAAGATGAATTAATTTCATAGGATAACCTACAAAGTTAGACATTGAGTTCCACCACTTAACATACATATCTCTCTAAGTCTATACTGCATATAAAGCTGGGTATTTATATATAATTAAATTATCTTCGTACTGTATCCTGCCCTCTGCAGGGCAAGCAAAAGGACTGTAGGCTGAAAAAAATATTATTAAGACACTCCATTCTCCGCTTTTTGCTTTTCGGGGCATTGCATAATCCTCTGTATCTGTATCAATTTTAATGGCAATGGCATAATGAACAGAAGCAGATAGGATAACGAGAGTAAAAATAAAAAATATCTACATATAGCAGAGTCAAATATTGCTTACACATTTTGTTCTCCATTACTACTAAAACCTTATATTGTCTTTACTCAACACTATGCTGTATTTTCGTAGACATAGTAAATATTTTTAACGTCATCGTTTCTCCAAATACAGGTCAAACCCACAAACATTACTTTAATCGTTTTTATAAAAGAATGACATTTTTTTTTAGCTTCACTCCTTACACACATGGCAGAGAGAACTGCAGAAACTATATGAACCTAGTGTTAAGACACTTAGTTGCTTGATCCCTGCTTTCTCCGTCGCGTCTTTTCGCCTTTTTCGAGGCATTGCGTGTTGAGAGGCGGAACTTAACGCCGCGTTTTACTTAGTATTTTTAAGCGAGGAAAATGGAAAAAGAAAAATCCATCTTTGCCAAATGGAAATCGAACCCACAAACTGACGCGTTAACAGGTAGACAGTACGCCTCTGCACCACGACGGACCTCAACAAAGGAGTTTATAAAAAGAAAAATCAAAATATTCAGTCACTTATATAGCTCGTAAGATGCGCTCGGCATCCTCATATCGACGCATATTAGCTCGTAGAGGTCGTGTCGGCGTTTTGTTGCACATTTTATGAGTTTTATTCAATTTTCAGCCGAGTCCTCTGCAGCTGATATTTAAATTGTAACATTCTAATGTGATGCTTAGTGAGTAAAAATAAAAAACGATCAAACTAAATTGTTCTCTAGTTTTTATCTCTTTCATGTATACAGAGGGACAAACTAAGAGAAATTAGGGAGAGACGGAGAGAGAAAGTTCTTAAACAAAAGAGACAACTATTAATAGCGAAACTCAACGCCACGTTTCTTCTTATCATAGCGAAAAAATATTCAATTCCCTGGATGTAAATCCACTCAAATGAAATTTATAAATCATAAAAATAATCTACAACGAATCCCGATTGTTATTTAAACCTACTACCAACGTATAAATTTAGTAACATCTCAAATACACACATACGTATCATAAATGGAGTTAGCAAATATAAACCAAAATGCAATGAAATTTTATTTTACGAATACTAGCAGTTTTAAAGCAGAATTTAATTAATTTAAAAATATGCGGTTTCATGTGTTTCCCATCCCATCACAATATTGACGGTACTTTGCGACAGATGCGACCTCGCGTGCGCTCTACGGGTCGTAGCACCTAGTTTTATATAAAACTTATATATGTATGTTTCAGATATATACATACAACACCCTCTCGTTTTTTATTACAATTTTTTACATTACATAATAGTCTATACTCTCTTTTTCTCTACATAGATTTTATAATACATGTAGATAATCTATGTAGAGAAAGAGAGAGTATAGATTAAGTGAAAGAACTCTATGCCATTTCTTCTTATTTTAAAACGAAAAAAAAAATTATATGAACGACGTTTTTCTGAATTGAAAAATAATATAATATTTTGTTAAAAAAGTTCAAAAATTATTCAAACTCTCATATGAAGTGAAGTGTTCAAAAGCTTTTTATATTCAAGAAGGTTAAAGCAAAACGTCGACTCGGGGATCCTTTGCGGCAGAAGCTCGCGACTTTTTTATTGTTTCATAAATACACCGTGATGAATGGATATTCATTTTGCGTGGAACAGAGGGACACCTTTGCACTATATATGTATATATCTATATGTATACATTATGAATACATTTTAGATTTAATATCTCTTTGTAACTAAAAAAATATATGAAAATAATATATATTTTTAATCCATTTATTATGTACAGCTATCGTTTCATATAGAATAGAAATTATAAAAATTTACATTTAACAGAAAATAATAAAAACTATTAACGTTCTTTCGATATAAGTAATGTACTATCAACACAATTTTAGTCAGTTCTCGATATTAGAGATTAAGAACTCGATTTCTTTCATGACGTGAAAATTTGTTGTTAAAAACAAAAGCTCTAAAAATAACAAAAAGCAAAATAATAATTTTCTAAATTGCAATTGGCAGACCAAAATTGTATTCAAATAAGAACGGTTCGCGGTAGTGACAGGCTATTTAGTTTTAATCTATTCGATTGTTTGGTGGCGGGCCAGCGCGGTGTACGACCTTATCGCGTTTGTGTGTACGAGTACAAATTGTTTTATGCAAATTTAATAATGGACTTAGTTATTATTTATAGACTTTATAGAGTTGATGGAAAAAAAATACAAAAAAAATGATGCCTTCATTTTTTTTTTTGTTTAGCTTCACGCTTTTATCCCGCACATGGCAGGGTAAGCAGAGGGAACTGCAGGAACCATTCGAAACTAGTGTTAAGACACTTCGTTACTTAATCCCTGCTTACTCCGTCCCCGCTTTCCGCCGTTTTCGAGGCATTGCGTGTTGAGTGGCGGAGCTCAACGCCGCGCTTTGCCTTAGATGCCAGAGCGAAGAAAATGGAAATAGAAAAATCCATCCTCCCCGACTGGGAATCGAACCCAGTAACCGTCGCGTTACAGGCAGTCGTTGCGCCCCTGCGCCACGACGGCCTTCAATTAATATATTCAAACACACAATAAAATTAGATTCAAGAACGTTTTTTACGATCACATGTTTTCTGTGTTTGATAAGAAGACAAGGCAACTATAGTACATTACCACCATTGTCAATAATAGGCCATTGCGTCTCTTTATTCATACGGGAATTGAATCTTTCTTCTTTCTAAACTGTGTAGCTAAAACAGTACACTTTAACGTACAAAGATATTTCATTTTATTTTTCATTTATAATATTTTAAATATTCGTCTCTATTGAAATAAGATTCGTGAACAAATATTATTTTGTTTGACAGCTTCGTCGGTTGCGCTAGTTTCTGTCCTTTAGTTACGGTTCAGAGATCTTCAAAGTATCTCATAATAAGTTGTTTTATATAGCTGTGAAATAATGCTTTGCGTTTTATTAATTTAATTATAAGATTAAATTCAGTTTATTAAATAATAATTAGTCAATGAAGGTCTCAAAGGTCTCACGGCGCAGTAACACAGCGTCTGATTTATAAAGGCGATGGTTGTAGATTCGCTGTATATGAAAATATACAATATTTCTTTAATTACTTAATTATTTTTTGATATTTTGTCCATATTATATGCAAATATTTATATTTATTTCATTAAGAAAAAGGTTTTAGTAGTATAATTTCGTATTTCATTAAGTAGAAATGTCGGGTTGTTGAATATTTAAGGTGCGTCTTAAACCAACACGGTTCGCAATTCACAGACACTGCTTCGAGCCCCTCTTCCTGCTTCACGACGACCGCACGGTGAATTTAATTATTCCGTTGTTTATTATTAACCATTTATTTGGTTACATACAAACACATATTGGTACAGAAATGGATTTATCCCGCACATAGCAGGGTAGCGCTGGAGGTGGTTAAAAATGTCTCAAGTGATTAAAAATTACTTAAATGAAGATATAACCACATTTTTATTATAGTTTAATTTCTATAGAGTATTCATATGCATTTTAAATTCAATAATTAATTTTAATTCGTTCTCTTAATTGTTTAACGAAAATTTCTAAAAACGTATGTTAATCGATACAGCAAAATTATATTGTAACGAACGTATAAGAATTTATTATGGTACGATAACAACGTATGATTTCATTTGAAACGAGTGCTTAGATGACGGAGTCTAAGAGGAGCGCGTTCAAATCCTAACTAACTAAACTATATGAAAGTCTTCCCATATACAGTAAACATAAAATATTGCAATATTAAATAACTAATATTGTTCAAACAAAACACAATACAAAATCTACGTCTGTTAGCCATTATTAAACTTACCTGAAACGTCTAAGAATGTTTCAATTTCAATACGAGTCGTTGCAAGTCGCTTTTGCGATAACGATACTGACAGCTTGCGGCGTCGCCGTCGCAAGTCGCCTTCAAATGTCCTGTGAAGACTTTTGAAGTACATTTATAGAGTTCTACAATACTATGTATTATATAATTCTACAAGTTTTTATAGATAAAATGTATTTTTTTTTATGAAATAAACATAGCCGTCGGACCGGTCCGACCGACTGTAAATGATCGTTGTGGCGAAGAGGCCTGTAAACGCGACGGTTTGTGGGTTCGATTCCCACTCGGGGAAAATGGATATTTCTATTTCCACTTTCTTCGCTTCGCCACTCAACATGCAATGCCTCGAAAAAGGCGGAAAGCGGGGATGGAGAGGGCAGGGACTAAGCACCTAGCTTCATGCCTTATCCTGCTTATAGCAGGAAGAGGGAACTGCAGGAACCTTGGGTATCTAGTGATAAGACTATTCTTTACTTTATAACCTTTTGAGACACTGATATGTGAGAAACACGCACGTTGAGTGGCGGAGCTCAACGCCGCGTTTTTGCCTAGTTGCCAGGGGGAAGAAAATGGAAATATAACCCATCTTCCCCATTTAAACCCATGAACGGTCTCGTTTACACGCAGACGATTCGCAGGCGCAATTTTTATATACTTACATTTTTCCACAAGGGAAAAATAGAACGTAGAGTGACTAATTTCTCCGCAAATAAAAACATTATGTGGAATATTTTACAGCATTGAGGCACTATTACAGTTTAAACATTTCATTTTTCATTTGATTTCGCTACGAACATTTTAAATTGTAACTTCAAATTAGATCAGCTTCTTTGTTTATCGTGTATTCAAGTATTTTTAAAAAGATTTTAAAGATTTATATATTTAATTCAATATGTTTTCTTACAGTGTATGTGGCATATAGCACGAATGATGGAGAGAATGTAAAGACACTCTTACCTTAATATGTCAGTATATGAACTGTAAAAAGCCCGATAATATTATTTCTGAAGTAGGGCAAACAATTCTCCTTTCTCTTGAAGTTTATTGTCTTTTGGGAATTGAACTCATGACAGTCAAGACTTTAGCCTTACACTTTGACTGTGCTCAATTATTTTTTACTACAGTAGTACTAGTGCTGTTTTGTAATATTAGTTTAGCCTATTAATTTCATTTATTTTCTTTTCTACATATTTTTTCTTTCAATAACAATACATTTTGTAAGTAAAATAGAGAAGGATTTTGTGTGAGTGGCAGTGTTGGGTGGCAAAACCCAAAGCCACCTTTGAGTTTTGCCTCTTAGTAAAATATGATACAGACAGATTCTAAATGTATGTATGACTTGGTATATATAAGTGTAGATGTGAGGGGTGGCAATGATATTTTAAATAATCTAAAGAAATACTTATAAGCACATCGAAACAATATTGTTTTTGAGTGAAGCATTGAGGACAGAGTGTCTTAGCACTAGTTTCTCTCCACCTACTCCGCTATAAGAAAAATGTATGAACCAAAAAATATATAATAATGTTTACCTAATCATGTTACATATCACTTTACCTAAAGTGATATAAAAAAGAAACTATTGTAGTAAAAATAAATAAAATATATTTATATAAACATAATACATTTATGTTTATATAAATATATTTTATTTGATGAAACAAAAATAATAAAATAAAATTGAAAAATATGAAATAGCGCAAGGAACAGCATTAAATGAATGTTTAGAACATTTTCATTTTCACTCCGACGTATAATAAAGGTCGCAATAACCAAAGATTAAGACAAACGAGTTCAATAAGCCGGCGGGAGTTAATTACAGTCTATGTTTTAATAAAGATAGTACTTGTTTCTTGTGCTTATTATGTAATATCTAGCATTTTTTAAACTTAACTTAAGTTATTAACTTAAAAAACATTTTTTATATTTTCTTTCTGAATCTCGCATATAACGGGGTAGAAAGAGAAAGAACATCTAACAAAACTTACCACACACTTACCCTTATTAGAACGGGGAAGTAAAGACATGAGATATACCTGTAATTGTCACATTTATGTCAGTTCTACTGAACAATGTATGATTAACCCAGAGGGTCTAAATTTAATGACCAATAAGCTTTTTTTAAATTTTATTAAATAAAGTTTTAATAACAAAGCTTTTATTAATTAAGCTTTTGTTAACTAAGCTTTATTCAATATTTAATAATTGCATTATTTAAGTTAAGTACTGTTATTTAAAATTTCATTAACTGAACCTTATGAAATATTACATAAAATGGGAAAATAAAAATTCGTGATTTTTATTTATTTTGTTCGCTTAATATTATTTGTCTGTCATTTGAATATATTAAACCGATTGCACAGACATTGTTCGTTGGTTTATAGGACAAAAATGGTTGGTTCATGAAATAAAAATTTAAATAACTTTAAATAACTTAACTTTATTATAACTTTATGATGGCTTCGTAGAGTGTACATATATATATATATATATATATATATATATATATATATATATATATATATATATATATATATATATATATATATATATATATATATATATATATATATATATATATATATATATATATATATATATATATATATATATGTGTGTGTGAAAATGAATATGATTTCTTTTACATATAAACATATACACAGAGCCACATTTTAAGTTCAAAGTTTTTGATTTAAAATGAAAGAAATGAAAACCGGGCGTATGTGGTCAAAGTTAATGATCAATATAGTGACAAATTAAATGTGAATCATGGAACAGCCCAAGGCTCTGTACTAGGACCTCTTCATTATCTGGCATATGTAAATGACCTGCAGCATGTAATAAGTAAATGTCAACTTTTTCAATATGCGGATGACACATGCCTAGTAGCAGCTGACATAGATATCAAGATAGCTATAAACATGCTACAACATGATTTTGATATGCTATGCAAGTGGTCTCACGATGTAGGTTTGGTTATAAATTCTTAGAAAACAAAACTGCTTCACATATGCTCAAGTCACAAAAAAATACCCGAGGATTATCAATTAATATTTCATGACCACGACTGTATGCACCTTAATGTAAGCGCATGTAAATGTAAGGCAATTGAAAAAGTAGAAACCCATTTATATCTAGGAGTTATCATTGACAGAAGGTTTAATTGGGACAAACACATAGAACATGTATGTAATAAGATTCGCCTTATAGCTGCAAAGTTTTATATAATTAAAAATAAATTGCACTTTAAAACTAAACTACTATTATATTCAGCGCTGATGGAGAACATAATTGATTATGGGCTCGGTAGCTATGGGAGAACATTTAAAAGTCACCTTAGTAAAATTTACAACATACAAGTAAGAACACTCAAAACTATCGTGCCCTATTCAGTGAGGCAGAAATATAACCACGACGAAGATAAATTATTTAAATATTGCAATGTACTATCAATCTATGATAAGGTTAAATTTATTTTACTAAAAGAAAACTTCTTCCGATTTAACAAAAACTTTGTTCAACACCAAATACGTACAAGGTCCATCTCAAATAACACAATTAAAACAATAAGAGCCAATAATTATTATGGTAAAAGGACAACAAATTTCATATTACCAAGATTAATTAATGAACTACCGAAATCACTAAGAGATACAGTTACCTCATATAATATTAAAAAAAAAATAAAAAAATATTTTCTTTTTAATGACTGATTTATATAAAATGTAACATATTGTATCCAACTACATTTAAATTAATACTAACTTTAAAAACTTATAAGCATCTAGTAACATTTATAAAACAAAATATAATAATAAATGATCAAATAGTGAACATGCTGTAGCAACATGCCTGATGCATACGCATAATTACTTTTTTCGATATACCTCACATTTTTTTTTTTTGTCTTATAAATGTATAAGTAACTACCTCAAGCCTATTTGTTTTTGTTTAAGAGTAAAAACACAAAAAAAAAATTAAATATAATGTAAAAAAGGTAATGTAAATATATAATTGTATAGATTCGATTATAATATATAATATATATGTGTCATAGATTATTAATATATTGTCATAGATTCGATTTACTTCACTATGAGAATGTTAACTTTAGCATTTATAACGATATGGTAATATTATAGTTTGAAAATTATATATATTTTTTTTAATAAATCTAGGAATGTGCAATGGTCAGACAAGCTAAAGAGCTTAAGACTGTGAAGAAAATGCAATATGTAACTTTGTATTTATATATAAATAAATAAATAAATAAATAAAAATAAACGACTGTAGGTTACTAAATGTCTATGTTATGTTTCTTGCATATACTTTGTTTATATTTATTTGAAAATCAAATTGATCGCGGCGCAGTGGCAAAGCGTGTGTCTGTAAATACGATGTTTTTGGTATTGTCAGTTTTCAGTTTTAGTAACAAAATATAACGCGAGTTTGGATTAATATACAATGCCTTGAAGGGCAGAAAGAGGGAAATACTGTATATCCTCTTATATCCTGCCGTAATTTGGACACTGATAAGCTAAAAAATCTAATTATATTTAGTTATATATGTATATGTTATTAGTAATATATGTAATTGTTTCTACGATAATTTTAATTTTATTGAACAAATCACAACGTAGTGTCACGTCAGAGGACATGAAAACTACAAAAGTATGTGCTTATATTTTATCATAATTTAATTTATATTTTTTGTATTTTATTTTGGAAAAACATAAAAATATCTGTTTCCAGGTGGTTGATTATTGCTGTCCAGTTGCTCCAAGTTGTTTTAAATTGTAGTCTCAGTTAAACATTTGTTCGCTGTACATAGATTAGTCAAATATTGTAGAGCATTCTTAAGAGCTTTAATGGAACGTCAAAATTGACTCTCACTTATTCGATTATATTTAATTGATTTCAGTTCTTATTTTAGCAAAATTAAGTATTTTATTTTTTTTTAATATTTTTTTCTAAAACCATAGATATTATTTCCTATATTTTATGAAGAGAAACACCGACTTAATTAAATTTGTTTAAATAACTATAAACTATTAAATTTTGTATATATCTTCAAATATGCACTGTCTATGGTCAAGTGCTCTTCAATAGCTATAATAATTACGTGCGTACTTTTGATGCACTTTTACTTTGTGGCCACGTTTAATGTTCTCTAAGTCACGTTAATGAGGACGGTTACATTTTTGTTATTCACTTCAGAAGGATTTACTTTAATGACCGTTTCAATTGCGGTTAGATACTAATTATAGCTTTGCGAAACAAAAGTGTCTGATTTTACTAGAGATGAGTGTGAGTTCGAGTCTTAGTTACAGGACTAGGTGGAGTACATTATTACTGTGTTATTACTGTATTAATAAAACATATTATAAAACAATGCAAGGCGCTTGTGATAACAAAACAAGACTAAAGGAGGATCTTTGAAATATTACAAAATATTGTGAATTTGATAGATTATTCCAAAATCTTATAAAAATAGAGAACTAAGTCTAAGTCTATATCCACGCTTTGTCCCACATATCCCACAGGGGACCGTGTTAATCTAGTGTTAAGACTCTCCATTCGTGATTTACGCCTTTTTCGAGGCATTACGAGCTGAGTGGCGGAACTCAACGCCGCGCTTTTTCTAGTTCCCAGAGCGAAGAATACAGACATGAAAAATTCATTTACCCCGAGTGGGAATCGAACCCATAATCCGTCGCTTTTACAGGCAGACGCTACTCCACTGTACCATGAAGATCCTACACATAATACTAGATATATACCTAATACCTTTTTTATAACATTTAATAAATAGTAAAATTTAAATTGAAAATTTTAATCAAATACATTTTTACTAGCACTTTAAAACATAGTTCATTCGTTATAAAGTCATATTATTGTCCAACTCAACCTTAATAAGTAAGTATATGCTGGTCATTAAAATCTATCCTCGATTTCCTTGAAAATAATTTTACTCACATAATATATTTTTTTATAAAAACTATATTCCTATGTCAATAGTCAGTCAGAACGTCAGACCGACGCATCCTAATGAGTTCGCTAATGAACTGAAGATCGTTATGCATCGGGGACATATTGTGTATACGTATATATATACATATATGTTGTATAGTACTGGGGGTTTATACAATACTATGAAAACTGAGGCTATAAACTGAATGATAGAGTGAATTTAAATAAAAGCTGGCTTGTTTGTAATGAATTAAATACTAACCAAATAAATATCTAAAATTTCATTTATTGTTATGAAAATAAAATTACAATAAAATAAATAAATTAGCAAAAATTAGAGAACAGATAAACAAAAAAATCTTTTTCAATTAATATTTTCTTAATTTCAACAAAAAAGGCATCAATTCCTCTTTCTCTACATACTCAAGAAACTACAACACACTCTACCATAACTAAGTATTTGAAATAAAGTCCCAAGTTCCAGCTAAAGCTCTTGTAAACATGAAAGTTTTATTAAAAATAAAACCCCTTACGGTCGTTTTAGCGTACGTATGTAAAGCGAAACGGCCGAAAGTATCCCGCAATTTGCTGGATGAACAATACACGTCGCTCTTAAGGCATACCGTTGCTAGGGTTAGCGAGTACGCGTTACATTTATGTTTCTGAATATTATTTTTTACGCTTTTTGTCTATTTAGTTTTATTTCTACGTTATTAGAATATCTTAACAAGCATTTATTTTATTCGCATTTAAATTACTTAACTTATGATAAAAAAATACCAAAGAAAGCGGATATTTCTCTATTTTGCACAAAAAATGCAGGAGACAATATTATAACATTTTGCAATTTCACTATTTATCTCGCATAAAAAACAATAGGCAGATAATCTCAAATCACAACACATTTTTCTCTATTATCTCTCTAGTTAATAACACTGCATGTAGTTTTCTGAACACAACTAAAAAATGTCTAAATCTCATACTTTCCACATATTCGATACAAAATCTTTGCCATAACGGCATTAATATTGCAAATTAAATAATTGAACCTGTAAAATCGCCTACAATATCAAACTTAATACAACTGAATAAGCATGTATTTTATTTGCATGTAGACTGCAATATCTTTTTAATAATTAAATTATATTAAATTTATACAAATATAAAAATAATTTGGCATCCCTGAATTGCATAGAGCTTTCAAGTCCACGCGTTCTGGTAAGGACACTCATTGCGCCATTCCTCGCGTACTTGCATCATACGTTGCTAATCCATATGCGATCTGTGCCTCTAAAATGCACCGGAAATATATATAAAAACTATTTATATATAATAATTTTAGATCTTACTTAAATTTGCAATATGATTGTTTTGTATGTTAATGAGGCTTAGTGACTTTTATTTGAATGTAGAGTCTTTAGGGTTATTATAAACGTAAATAGTAACAAATATATTATTTGTATCGTTTACATACATATGTCAAAAGCATTTTAAATGATTTAAATATAAATTTGTTTTTATTCTGGTTTATGTTTAATATTCTTATACCAAAAGCTTATCAACAGCTTTATTTTCTCCATAAAAATATTTTTTAATTTTTCATTGCTGCGTTAAATTTTAAAATCCAATAACGAAAATATCGACGTAGATTCATGGTAAAGACTCTCTCTCTGTCTCTATTTATTTGACTCCCTACTACTAAAAAGTATAAAATACAATAAAATAAAAATAAGTAAAAAATTTTTCACACAAAAGTAATTGTTTGTATAATAAATATTGTTTAGAAGTGGTTTAAAAGTTATAAGGTGGCGATGCCTTTCAGACCATTAGCGCTAAACTTTAGTTAATTAAACTTGCTCTGGCGAGTCATCTCTTGTCTGTTTGAAGTTTTTTGAATTAATATTAAAATTTTGTTTTCTGTATATAGAGCTAGCTGTTTTATGAGTTTCATTAAAAGTTTGTCAAAATGCGCAACTCTATGTTTTACCATTACAAATGTTGATAAATAAAAATTAGTACTTCATAGTAACATGAAGATAATTTTTCAAAAAAAAACCAGAACTAGTTGACACGTAATATCTTTTTTCAAGTAAAAATGTCTTCTTTCGTACTAATTAATATTATTGTATATACGGAAAATGAATAAAATCCTGAGGTACGAGTATCTGTTTTATTTAAAAGCTAAATCAAAGCTTCATAATAAAACTTAAAAATTTTTAAAAGCTCTAAATGAATATTAGTACCGGCCCTTGTTCTTATCCGCAGTAAATGAATTCGCTAATTTCAATTTCGCAAACGATTGATGTTCAGTGTTCTTCATCTATCGAGCTGGTCATTAGTTTTATTGTAGTTTTCAACTTAATTAAAACTTACACCAGATGGAAAGTTCTAGGCGCCTTTTTACTGATTTAATCTGTTGTTATAATAAAGTAATTATTATATAATTTTATATTGGATATAGCGTTTGTGTTAAGGCACTCCATTTTTTAACATACTCTAATTAGAGTGACCATGTACACGGTAAATATACATAGGGTTCTTTCTCTCCTTGTGACATAATAATAGCTGCAGTTTAGTAAAAATGCAATTACTAACGTGGAACTACGCATATGAGAGCGCTAAAGTCTGTTATGAATAAAATGTATGTAAGTGATATTAAATAAACCTTGTATTGTAGCGATTTTAATTTTGTTTTCTCCATATGAAAATCGTAAAATCAGTAAAAGTAATTTCTTAACTAAAATTAAGTTTCTGCTTTTGTCAATGACGTTCCAAATTATTATGGTTTGGTCAAAAAATTAAATATTTTATCTATATTTCAATATTTTTGTAACCTAAATAAGATATATTTACTAAGATCGGAATTTTTAAAATCGATGCTCAAATACTACTCTACTAATACAATCGCCTGAGACAAATTTTTAATAATATATAACACATATATATGTTACAAATTTAAACAACTGCGTAGTTTAATAGTTATAAAACTGTTTAATATTCTCACACTTCTGTCACTCTCAAAACAAGTGATACATCACTCCACTCACCCGCTTCTCATTTCAAAGCAACTGTATTACACTATTTAACAAAGTAAGCAAACCAACATATTATAAATCAAAATACGTGTTCAGAGTACAAAGTAACAAGATATTCATTCATATACTCGAACAGCACACTTTAATTTCCTGCAAGTAGAAGCTGTAGAATAGTCTTGTGTTTTGCATTTCAAAGATATTTGTATTTGTATGGAGGTTTATGAAAGTAGGTCGCAGGTTGAAATCCTGTTAGCTGATGGAGAATGAAGATGATGATAAAAATTAATCTACTGGTTTGGAACTGTATTTGACAACTGTGTAAAAATTATTCGAGTGTTTTTTTGCTTTTATAAAATCTTATTAATACAAAACAGAAATATATATATTTTTTTAATTTTTAGCTTAACGTTTTATCCCGTACATAGTAAAGTAGGCAGAGCCATGGGAAGCTAAGTACATAGTAAAGTAGGCAGAGCCATGGGAAGCTAGTGTTAAGACTCTCTATTCCCTGCTTTCTGTGGTTCCCCCCTCCATTCTCTGCTTTGAGTGGCGAAACTCAACGCCGCAATTAAAATTTTCAAAAAATTAAATCACACCGTTAAATTCTATCACTTTGAATAAAGCAAACATGACATTTTTTTAATTCACAATTTCGTCCCAAATCAAATTTTCGGTTTAAGCAGGCTTTGGATAGTAAATATAGTTTCTAAAATAAATCTGTATAAAACCTGTAATATGATTTCTTCTTTATATTAACATAATATATCTTTCAATTTCAGCTTCAATTGAATTTTAGTTATTGGTAGAAAACTTCTTGTTGAATAGAGGAGAAATGTGGTCCTAAAACAAAATGATCTAAATACAAAATGTATGAGGTATATGAGTCACAATCGTCGACAAAACTCATATTAGCTCAAATTGAATTCCACGAGCTTATCTTCACTTTTACTGCTTTAATAATGTTAGAACGTTGTCGCATTCAGTATTAATCCACCAATTTAACTGCAAAGTTGTTGGGAGTTTTGATAGGGTAATGTGACAAAGTTGTTGTCTGAAATGTTTACTCCAGTTTGTTATTGTGAACAAAAATAAAAGTTGGGAATGTAAAACCAATGAAATATTTAAGCTGTATATTTTTTTAAATATCCTTTTTATTAAATATTCGGAGATAGTGGAGAATTTTAGTTACAATATAATTAATGTGACATATTATTAGAGATTTGAGCACGCTAAGAAGGTGAGTTATGAATGAAGAATGCAACTGCTACAGCTTGGTTGACCTCGCAGTGTCCATGATACTGTCAAAAAAGGAATGTAAAAAGTAATTGGGTCCCCGAACCTTGTACCCGAAATGGTTGAATGGGAAAGGATTAGGGGAAGAGTAGACGAAGCAAAGAAGTATGGAAATACGGAGCGTTTGTATATGATTCCAATTTCTGTTGATAATGCAGTTCTATTAACGATTATTTAAAAAAATATGGTATATCTTGCTTAAAATCTAAAATGCAACTTGTTGTTGCTCAATATTAGTAGAATATACATTTTATACATAACAAAGTAAAAATATACTATAATATATACGAAAAAGCTAGCTCTTGCAACTTAACATTTACATTTATGTTATAGGAGTCTTTATGTTCAGCACGCAAAGACTTAAAATGGCTTGAAACAAAAATAAAAAAGATAGAGAGCATATTACTCGTACGTAATTAAAGCTGTATTAGGGTTCATATATAAAATATTGTTATAAAAACAACTGATGTTGTTATTTTCTACGTACATTAATTATAAAGGTCAGCTATTATGCATGAATGTTATTTTTTTGTAGAGTCCATATATATATATATATATATATATATATATATATATATATATATATATATATATATATATATATATATATATATATATATATATATATATATATATATATATATATATATATATATATATATATATATATATATATATATATATATATATATATATATATATATATATATATATATATATATATATATATATATATATATATATATATATATATATATATATATATAAAACGATTTTGTTACTTTCGACGTACATTAATTATGAAGGTTAGCTATTATAATTAATAAAGTTCGTTCCCGCTTTATTCCTCAGATGGCAGAATAGGCAGAGGCATTTGCAGGAATCATAGGAACTACAACTAGGATTAGGATTCCGTTGCTTTCTCCATCATTGCTTTGTCCGTTTTTGCTTTTTGCTTTTTTCAAGGCATTGCAGGTTGAATGGCGGAACTCAACGCCGCGTTTTGCCTGCTTTCCAGAGCGAAGAAAATAGTATAAGTCAAGTTACGCCGCACGCGTTCATAGTCATTTAGTGTTAAATCATTCTCTACATTATTTTTTTTTGTATAATTTTATACAGTTTAGATTACTTTAAATGGTTCTTCATTATTTTACGAATTACATAAAATTGGAAGCCTGTAAAATCATTGGTAACCTGTTACTTTTACCTTGTATATCTTTAATTTATAAACATATAATATTACAATTAGTATAATTATAGTAGAGTTAGAGATTATATTACAAAAGGGTAAAATGGTGCCAATTTTATGATAGTAATAATTTTAAATTAATTAAATAATACTAAACAAAATGTTAAAAATCGTAAGGATAATCTATTACTTTTTAAAAATATAAAACTTTTAATAAAAATGAAATCCTTTCAAAATTAATATCTTATATTGAAGGTTTTTAATGAGAACGAGGTGAGTGTTATCCGATCATTACGTATATGTTTTGATTTAGTAATTTCATTCCTGATGTGAGAAAGAGAGAGAGAGAGAGAAGATTAGATCTTACATATAGTATATGTCATTAGATATATAGTGGTGGAATTTCATATCGAACCATATGACAAATTTTCCAGGTACAAGAGATTTCGAATAAAACTTTTATAGTTTTAGAATGTCCGTTGAAGACTAAAATTTTAATACCGTAAGACATTTGGGAAGTCTCACTTTAAATGTTATTGGATTATTTGAAATTTGTAAATCCCCAGACTTTTGTATTATTTAAAATATTTTGGATTTTGTAATAATTAAGCCCGCTTTACTTCAATTTGAAAGAATTTTTCACTATGATGGTCAAAATAAAATTTGTTTTGCTGCCGTATATATTATTTCCAAGGCCTAATAGAATTCATTTCTTTTAGCTTTTTTTTAGCTTCACGCTTTATCCCACATATGGCAGGTGTGCGGTGTGCAACCTAGTGTTAAGACACTCCGTAGTTTAGTCCCTGCTTTCTCCGTCCCCGCTTTCCGGTTTTTTTCGAGGCATTGCGTGTTAAGTCGCGGAACTCATCGCCGCACTTTGCCTAGTTGCCAGAGCGAAGAAAATGGAAATAGAAAAATCCATCTTGCCTGAGTGAGAATCGAACCCAGAAACCCGTCGCGTTAGGCAGAAGTTGCGCCTCTGGGCCAAAACGGCGTACACCTTTAGCTTGTAAGGATAATAAAAGATTTTAAACATAAAATATTTTCTCTTAAAATAAAATATTTATACAGAACCATTAATAACTTTGCAAGCAATCTTACTTGGCCAGTTGTATATAATTACGCAGGGAACGTCAGAGGTCGCAGTATGAGGTCGCTTCCGCCGGAAACACTTTTGTAACTGAAATGGTTTTAATGCAATAGAATTTTTCCACATTTTGACTTTGAATTTTTTTTTCTGGTAGAAATATTATGTATGAACTGCTTGTACAGTAAATATATTACATTGGTAGTTTTACACTTTTACACATTTTGACATATTTTTGTCCCAATCTAATTTTCTTTTTAATTTTCCCATTATATAGCAGGGTAGGCAGAGGAAGGAGGAGTTAAAACACTCCGTTTCCTGCGTTTTTTTGTAATAATAAAGTTTTTTATTTTAATATACTCCTTGATATCTCGGTTAAGTTTGATATGGAATTTGATTCTGTTGGGAAGATGAAGTACTGTTATGAAAAAGCTTTTACTTACGAGACTTCAGGCTAAATCTACTATATATGCCGTAATACAATATAGATATATTTTCGCCGTTAGCTACTGTAGCAGCGTCTTGACCTATCTCGGACACTTATAACTTATAAAATGTAATAAATAATACAATAAGTATTAAAAAAATATTTCTGTTCGACCACGCAACCGACGTTGCAGGTAAAAGCTTGCTACGCATTTCTTAGCGTAATAAAAAAAGGTAAAAGCTTGTTATATAATTAAATGAAATTATTAAACTTTAATGGAATTGTACAAAATTTTAGGTTTTAGGTAAAACTATTGATCTACCCGTCAAGTGGATCCGAGTGTTTATGTAGCGACAGAGCAAAACAAGTAATACTACATTATACCGTCCGACAATGCTAGTTTACATTGCAAATACAGCTGATGGCGGAACGTAACTTTGCATCTCAAACCGGTACTTTGAGTCCGCATAGAATTACGTCTCGTGTTATTCTATCTACTTGCGTTGCGGACTCTACTTTGTGCTCTTGTATAATCTTTTAATATTATAAATGCTAAAATTTGTATAATCGTGACACTTTTACAAGTAAGCTTTCAAACAATGCTCGTGAAGAGTTTCAATCATGCTTTTTACACATTTAAATTCTTCATCACCAAATTTTAATCAAGATGTTGTAATTTTTTTATTATTAAGTTTTCACGCTTTATCCTGCACGTGTCAGGGTAGGCAGAGGAAACTGCAGGTACCTAAAGAACCTACAGGCATTGCACGTTGAGTGGCGAAATTAAAAGCCGCGCCTTGCCTAGTTTACAGAGCGAAGAAAATAGAAATAGAAAAATCCATCTTTCCCGAGTTAATACAATCCGTCGCGTTTACAGGTAGACGCTACGGCTAAATATTTTTTAAATTATTTTAAGCAATTTTGAAGAATTGTTTATCGTTTCCACAAAAAATAGGTACAGTAATAGAAATTTAGCCTTTTTTCAAAAACTCTACATAAACAATGGAAAGGCAAACAATTCCTTATTACACTCCCACGTCACGTCATGTCAGAACACGTCACACCGACAATTTATTAATATACTATTGTCAGTTTTGGTTAATTTTGGTTCTTTGAATTAGACAAGAGAATGCGTATATAACATATGTATGCATGTATAACAATATAAAATAAATAACATTTTATTGTACATTACAGTTTAATAACCAAATATGTATCTATCAAATAGTCGCGTATATGGTATAGTAATTAGTTTTTAAGTTTATATGCATAAAGAATTGGGGAGCCCTCAAATATTACTATTGGGTGTTAATGAAGACGTATTTTATTTTGACAATAATTTATGACTACCTATAACAACTATAAATTGGCTTTTAGCACAGTATTTACATATTAAAAGTCTGTACGATTTACTTCAAGTTTCCGAGCCAAATCATCATGTATTAAATCGATAGCACGAGGCAACAATGTCAACGAGATTTGACAACGATATTATACAGTAATCCTGTGATTCATCGGCGTATTGCTAAAGTGGTAAAGAAAAGACATTTGGTGACAAATTGTATAAATTAAAATAGAGAACAGGAGCAGAGACAGCACTCCACCTTGTGGAACACCAGCAATTAAAGCAGATTAATCTGAACACGAGTCTGCTATACGCATTTGTTGCCAGTTGTAACAATTGAGGAAATTGAATATTTTATATTTAATAAAGCTAAGAAGGTTGATTTCTTTGTAGAGTATCCCATAATTTAAAGGAAAAAATATCCCTATACTTTGTTGTCATCCGGTCGAATCCGGTATTCGATCCAAGTCAAAACAATTTCCCCGAAATTTTGTGGTAATCGATAGTTTGCTAGAATAGAAAAAAAATATCTCTTAGTTAACGCGACTAAAAGATATTGATTAAAAGATATTGTTTTATAATTAATTTTTTTGTTCGAAATTTTTTTTTGTAGCTTCACGGTTTATCCCGCACATGGCAGGGTAGGCAGAGGGAACTGCAGGAACTATACGAATCTAGTGTTAAGACACTCCGTTACTTACTCCCTGCTTACTCCGTCCCCACTTCCCGCCGTTTTCGAGGCATTGCGTGTTGAGTGGCGGAACTCAACGCCGCGCTTTGCCTTAGTTGCCAGAGCGAAGAAAATGGAAAATAGAAAAATCCATCTTCCTCGACTGGGGATCGAACCCAGAAATCGTCGCGTTACAGGCAGACGTTACGCCTTTGCGCCACGACGGTCCTCAAAATGTAAAGAAAATGTAAAGAAATATATGGATATATATACATATACATGATATATATAATTTAATACTCTTTTATATTATGTTATATGTCACGATATAAGATACTTATCACGGATAAAAGCATTAACAATTTAACGACAACGTCGCGTAGGCGTAACGTTTAATTATACGACCGTTTTATGAACACGGCCCTTATATTTTATTATTTTTGAAACTGCATCGTTTAGCGACTGTTTTATAGAGACAGTATATGTGTCTCAGAAGTTATAAAGTTAAGTCAGTTTCATGACTTTGTTGAAGATAAAGAATCAAGAACTTCTTTACTTTGCTTATTTATTTTAGAATTTTTTTTCGTTGTGAACTGTTTTTTATTTAAATCATATTCCGTCTAATTTTAAAACTAATATGTGTTAATTGGCAAAATTGAAATAATTCTCTTATTTTTATTTTATAATATTAGAGCGAGTAAGCAATAAAATATTAATCAAGTGCTAATCGTGAGGACCGATCATGGCGCAGAGGCACAACATCTGCCTGTAACGCGACGGTTTCTGGGTTCGATCCCCAGTCGGGGAAGACGGATTTTTCTATTTCCATTTTCTTTGCTCTGGCAAACTAGGCAAAGCGCGGCGTTGAGTTCTGCCACTCAACACGCAATGCCTCGAAAGAGGCGGACAGTGGAGACGGAGAAAGCAGGGACTAAGCAACGGAGTGTCTTAACACTAGGTTCCTACGGTCCCTGCAGTTCCCTCTGCCTACTCTGCCATGCGGGATAAAGCGTGAAGCTACAAAAAAAAGGAGTGCTAATGGCACTTAGTTAAAAAAGTAAATAATTTGTAAAACTTAAGCTTTCTTACTACTTTCAGCCTTCTTAGTTGTGAGATACAGCCTGAAGACGACAAACTGACGGACACACAAACAGTGGATGCTTAGTAATAAAAGGAGTTCCCGTTTTCATATTTTGTATATGGCGCCCTAAAAAGTCTCTCCGGAAATCTAACAGGGGATATCTACCAGGATTCCTACAGTTAGTAAAACGAATTCAGTGTTAACGAGGTAGTTATAGGTACATATACACAATAAACGACTTTTGATGTCTGTTTCTGGAGAAGTGCTGCGTTTGTAACTTTTATACTTGAATATTTTCTTAGTTTAATTATTTAAGTAAATTATAAGGAGCATATTAAAAAAATCTAATAATTTCGCTGAATAAAAACATAGAGGTCAGAGCATTCAGATAGTTTGCAGTTATGCTCGAGCATTCACTTTTAATATATACTTTATAAAGTACCAATATTTCCATCAATAACTGAATATGATTTCAAGGAATAAAATTATTTTGATTTCAATAACTAGACTTAAGATATTTTAGACTTTTATTTGTTTTTTTAAGATATTTTCTTGTTTTTAATACTATTCGTAACTTATCCATTTCAATAAATTTCAAATGATCACTAGTAACACTAGGTACTGAGTAAAATCTAATCCCATACAGTTTCTCATCGTAAATCCATTTAAAGTAAGTGAGAGCCGGCGTCGTAGTAGTGACAAGCTTGCAGCTAAGCTCTCAAGCGCTAATGACTTCAAGAACGCTTCACTAAAAATAAGAATACTCAACGTTTATGAAACGCCTTGAAATGTTTCCAGATATAAATGTGAAATGTAGTTTTTGACGCAAAATTTTATTTGAAATTTAGGAAATATGTAAAAACAATATTTATAACTTACTAATATTTGAAAACTATTCTTTAACAAGTGTCCTTTAAAAAACCTAACATTTTGAAGACATATTTAATTATGACAGTAACTTATAATTACTATAAATTGGCTTTTAGCATAGCTTATTACAAGTCTGTGCGATTTGTCTCAAGTAGATATCCGAGCGAAATCATCATTTATTAAATCGAAAGTACGAAACAAGTTTGACAACAATGTTATACGGTAAACCGTAAGACATCGGCGTATAGGTGGTAAAGAGGAGAAGTGGGATCATCATGGCTTAGTGGTCAGTATACTTGGGCGGTTTCCATGAGGAAGAAATTCAAATCTCGCCGTCCGAACTTTAAATGTTTTTTTTAATTTTTTTTATGTTTAGGATTATACTACCTGAACATTATAGTTACGCGTAGATAATTCATATTGAATTTTTAATAAATTTTTATACACTTATAAATTGCTGCTGTAAAGGCTGTAAAAAGCCAGACTTGAGCCGGGTAATTACCACGTTCTCACAGAATACCGTCATGAAATATCAACATATTAATGCTGCTGTATTTCGTCAAGTGAGTGAGAGTTCCAGAAGTCCATAAGGCTAGTCGTAAAATTAAATTCATCAATCCATATGAACGAAGGTACGGACTCCAACCATCAATATATAAAATATCAACAGACGATAAACACATCAGTGTATCCCAAATGTTGCTTCTTCACAATATGAGCCGTAACTAGAAGAGGCTATTGTCAATAATCGCTCATAACGTCTTGGATACGTGACCTCGGGGGTTAAGAAATATATATTTAAAGATACACATATTATATATTATAAGTTAGTATATTTTGACAAAAATTTCTAAAATTAGAAAACCTTATGTTTATGATAAGATATCGATGTATATGATATCCTGTAAAAAAATTATCGAAATTCTAAAGATACGGGTTATAATGCCGCTATGTTGAAATTTTAAATTATATATGTACATATATATATTGTTATATAGATAGATACAAACGTGAGGACGTCGTGGCGCAGAGGCGTAAGCGCGACAGTTTGAGGGTTCGATTCCCACTCGGAGAAGAAGGATTTTTCTAATTCCATTTTCTTCGCTGTGGAAACTAGGCAAAGCGCAGTGTTGGATTCCGCTACTCAACACTCTATGCCTCGAAAAAAGGCGGAAAGCGGCGGCGGAGAAAGCAGGGACTAAACAATGGAGTGTCGTAACACTAAGTTCGTATAGACCCTGCAGTTCCCTCTGCCTACACAATGCAATATCCTGCATATTGCAGTATAAAAGCGTGAAGCTTAAAAAAAAGCTTATTTCCAAAACACTCTTACATTAAAATATATCAAATACAATGCCAATTTCCAAGCAATATAGTATGGAGATTTATCTTTATTTATTTCTCTCTCTCTCTCTCTCTCTCTCTCTCTACTATTCTTACTATAATACAATGGCATATTTGACGTCATTAAGAATAGAACGTCATAATATTACGTTCTCTGCTCATCCTGCTGTATATAGTACAACAGGATACAAAAAGACATAAAAACACCACATAACACGTGAAAATACATATACAGTTATTGGCATTCCACAAATCCCATACAAAAGATCACTCAAAGCTTACAACTTACCAACATTTAGGGTAAAAGGGTTAAGCCGCGGGTTACTTTGTTATTAACAAAGTTCGTCAGTTATGGCTTATCCTCTTCGTTTCAACGTCAAAAATAACTCTGTCAGGAATATATGGGAAAAGTATTAAAGTTATTTGAAATGAGGTGATGACTTTATATAATATATTTGTTTAAAATAGATAAAAAAGACTATTGTGGCGTACAGGGAGCTTTTTCGAATTAAACGCGATAGTTGATTTAACTCCTGATCGAACTTTTTTATCGTATAGCACAAATCTTAGACTAGTTCTAACGCTTAAAATACAAAATATATAGAATAAAATATTTTTCCTCGAATTTAAAGTGTAAAGTGACAAAAACTTATAATCACTTTAAGAATGCGGTAAGTTAAGTGCCAAGATAAAAGGGATTTAAATTCTATTTGAAATAATCTAAACAATTTCTTGTTCTGATAAGACTAAATAAAAGTATCGGTCAAGTGCGAGTTGGACTGCACACCTATTTCATGATAATACAAAAAAGCTTATAACTTAACAACATAATTTTGTGAGTATTTATTTTATATTTTCACACAAATTACGCAGAAACATTCGAAAAGTGTTTAGTTCTTAGCTCGTTTTTGTTCCTTGTATAGATATCGTGCCCATAGCAATATTTTGAATATTTTTTTACGAACAAGCAAAATGTTATCACAAACGTACTGTGCTGCAACCGTCAGAATATCCATTTTACACTTACAAAGAATCTCTCATGCTGCAGCTGTGTGCTCGGACTGTTTTTGAATTAAAAATATCTAATAAATTCATGCTTTACTTCGCGGAAGTCCAGCCTAACTAAGAAAGGATTATTCTAAAGCAATATTCCATAGGTAGAGATGCTACAAAAATAACCAAAATAACTAAACATATTTAAATTTATTTATGTTCAAAACTAAGTAATTGGCACTAAGTCATACGAATACGAATTCTAAAATCGGTAAAATCCTTGTGGCACACCCATCCGTAACAAACAACCAGGTACCTTCTTATTAATTACATTAACATGCTGAATACTACTGAAGTAATAAGACTACGAGCGTTGACACAAATACCATAGTCATTAAGCTTAAACAATAATATGTTATGATCTACGCTGTCAAGGGCTTTAAAAAATCACAAAATACCCTGACGGCAGCCAGATAGATGTAAAACCAAGTGACCCTACAAGGATAACGTTATTTTTAAGATATAAAATCCTAAATACAAACTGGTTTCATCCATGTATATGTAATATTACAAAGGCTTTGAGTTAAGTTAAGAATTAACAATAGTACAAGTAAATCAAAAAATACAAGTAAATAAGGAAAACTTGTCGTAGATATAAGCTATATTATAATTTAATTAAAATGTAACTCACACCCAATATATTTTTAAGGTGTTAGGTCGTAGGTCAGTCAAATTAATTTTGTATCCTATTGTATACCCTTGCTTGTTATTACAAGTATAAGTATGTACATATTATTCTGCTAAAACGCGTGGCGGTCGGAGCGAAGTACTTTACGAAATACTTTGACATTACATCTCTGCCTACTCTGCTGTGCGCAGAATACAGCTTTAAGCTTTATTTATTTTTCTAACTTAAGCATAAAAGCTTCAATATATGTAATTTAAGAGTTACCACACTTTGCTATGAACCGTGTAATATATAGAGCGTAATCCCCACAAGCAGTTACGCAATTAAGCTTCCTCATACGATACTGTTAAGTTCGTAGTATGAGATCGAAACTTAATATGAAGGTTTAGTTTATAAGCTTTCGGTCTAAGTCTTTATAAAAGAGATTTATTTCTTGTTATATTAAAATGTTATGAAGAAATTAAAATAGATAGCTTAAAAATGCTATAGAACCTCGGCACTGATTTCCGCTCTTTGGAACATTTATTCTACCACATTTGGGTATAAAACTGAACTGGCTACATATATTTTTATTAATATTCATTTTTCATTTGATTTTTTGTTAAAAAAAATACATATTTATTTTTCATATATATACATAACGGTGCAGGGGAAAAGCCTTTAAAAACAAGCTGAGAATTTAACTCCATTTTTGGCGGTAGAGCAATTATTCTTCTAACTTAAAGTTAATTTCCACAAAGAGTAAAAGATTTTATCAAGCTTTTAACACGATGATATACAGCTTAGTGACACGTTCTCTTATCTCAATCTTAAGAAGTTAGCAACTGAGAGACTTTAACTTTACATACAGAGCTTAAAGCTATAGTTAGCAGCTAGTTACTTAAGTTAGTTTAAGTTACTATATAAAAGTGATATGAATACGAATTCTAAAATCGGTAAAATCCTTGTGGCACACCCATCCGTAACAAACAACCAGGTACCTTCTTATTAATTACATTAACATGCTGAATACTACTGAAGTAATAAGACTACGAGCGTTGACACAAATACCATAGTCATTAAGCTTAAACAATAATATGTTATGATCTACGCTGTCAAGGGCTTTAAAAAATCACAAAATACCCTGACGGCAGCCAGATAGATGTAAAACCAAGTGACCCTACAAGGATAACGTTATTTTTAAGATATAAAATCCTAAATACAAACTGGTTTCATCCATGTATATGTAATATTACAAAGGCTTTGAGTTAAGTTAAGAATTAACAATAGTACAAGTAAATAAAAAAATACAAGTAAATAAGGAAAACTTGTCGTAGATATAAGCTATATTATAATTTAATTAAAATGTAACTCACACCCAATATATTTTTAAGGTGTTAGGTCGTAGGTCAGTCAAATTAATTTTGTATCCTATTGTATACCCTTGCTTGTTATTACAAGTATAAGTATGTACATATTATTCTGCTAAAACGCGTGGCGGTCGGAGCGAAGTACTTTACGAAATACTTTGACATTACATTTCTGCCTACTCTGCTATATGCAGAATACAGCTTTAAGCTTTATTTATTTTTCTAACTTAAGCATAAAAGCTTCAATATATGTAATTTAAGAGTTACCACACTTTGCTATGAACCGTGTAATATATAGAGCGTAATCCCCACAAGCAGTTACGTAATTAAGCTTCCTCATACGATACTGTTAAGTTCGTAGTATGAGATCGAAGCTTAATATGAAGGTTTAGTTTATAAGCTTTCGGTCTAAGTCTTTATAAAAGAGATTTATTTCTTGTTATATTAAAATGTTATGAAGAAATTAAAATATATAGCTCAAAAATGCTATAGAACCTCGGCACTGATTTCCGTTATATGGAATATATTCTACCACATTTGGGTGTAAAACTGGCTACATATATTTTTATTAATATTCATTTTTCATTTTATTTTTTGTTAAAAAAAATACATATTTATTTTTCATATATATACATAACGGTGCAGGGGAAAAGCCTTTAAAAACAAGCTGAGAATTTAACTCCATTTTTGGCGGTAGAGCAATTATTCTTCTAACTTAAAGTTAATTTCCACAAAGAGTAAAAGATTTTATCAAGCTTTTAACACGATGATATACAGCTTAGTGACACGTTCTCTTATCTCAATCTTAAGAAGTTAGCAACTGAGAGACTTTAACTTTACATACAGAGCTTAAAGCTATAGTTAGCAGCTAGTTACTTAAGTTAGTTTAAGTTACTATATAAAAGTGATATAGTATGTTTGCGACTTGCATCTGTCTATAACATAGCATAGTATAATATATTTTTATTTTCAATTTTATGATTTACCCTTTTGTAATTTTCTTAATCTGGTAACTAGATAAAGCGTGGTGTTCAATTTCGCCCCAGCAAAGTAATTTACATTCATTTGTATAATATGTTATATAAACCGATTTAATACCAAAGGATAAAATTTATACTAAATGTACTAAACAAATTAATATTTATGTGTATACAAGCATATATTGTATGTGGACATACGTTACTTTAATATATTCAAGTCTCTCTTTTTTTCATATAATTATTATATTTACTAAGCTTAGTTAAGAAGTGTAAAGAGAATATATATATATATATATATATATATATATATATATATATATATATATATATATATATATATATATATATATATATATATATATATATATATATATATATATATATATATATATATATATATATATATATATATATATATATATATATATATATATATATATATATATATATATATTCTCTTTACACTTCTTAACTAAGCTTAGTAAATATAATAATTATATGAAAAAAAGAGAGACTTGAATATATTAAAGTAACGTATGTCCACATACAATATATGCTTGTATACACATAAATATTAATTTGTTTAGTACATTTAGTATAAATTTTATCCTTTGGTATTAAATCGGTTTATATAACATATTATACAAATGAATGTAAATTACTTTGCTGGGGCGAAATTGAACACCACGCTTTATCTAGTTACCAGATTAAGAAAATTACAAAAGGGTAAATCATAAAATTGAAAATAAAAATATATTATACTATGCTATGTTATAGACAGATGCAAGTCGCAAACATACTATATCACTTTTTATTATATTTAAACACATATTACTTTTATTTGACTCACTTTATTAACAAAACATAATCTGACAAAAGCATTATTATCATCTACCCCACCTTAGTGTCACTTTTATTATAAAAGTGACGTAAGTTGCGGGTACCGTTTAAACATGAAGAAAAATATAATTAATCATACACAACATACCTCTCCCTCAAGTTAACAAACAATTCAAATATATAAACAAAATGATTAACTACATTTGATTTTCTTAATCAACTAAAAAATAACTAAAGTTCAAAATCATCTCTATGGTCTATCATACGGGACTTTAGCATGTAATTGTGGTTTCTTTTTAATTTTGCCTATATCTGATGTTGCTGAAGTCGGTACACCTATTATATCAGCCCATTGTTCGGAACTGGGGACTTCAATAATTTCATGATATTGATCCTGGTCAAGATTAGAAGTCTGAGACTGACTTTCTAGTTCAACTTCATTGTGTTCCATTTCCTTCCCACTGCCGCTCTCTTTTTCTTTAACTTTAACCAATTGATCAATGTGTCTATGCACCACAGTACCTCCCTGTGTTTCGATTCTGTAACTACCAGGACCTTCCTTTTCTATTATTTTTCCAGGCATCCATTTTGGTGCTCCTATATAGTTCCTATACATAACGTTCCTTCCTACATCTATCTCTCTACGTGTCTTTTGAATATTCCTTTCTATTTGCAGCTCTTTCTTTCTTTGTCTACCAGTATTAGGATGTACCGCATCTAATAATGTTCTTAATTGCCTATTCATCAACAGCTCTGCGGGACTCTTGTTAGTGGCTGAACAAGGGGTAACTCGTAGACTCATCAAAATTTTTGGTAATTTTATATCCCAAGGCACATCGTGCATCTTCCTTAATTTATTTTTCACCGTCTGTACCATTCTCTCAGCCTGACCATTGGTAGCAGGGTGATGCGGAGCTGTTGTTATATGTCTTATTTTATTAGCTTCCAAAAATAATTTAAACTCCTTGGACACGAAAGGAGTTCCATTGTCTGTCACAAGAGTTTCACAGAGTCCATGCTGTGCAAATATATATCTCATGTGTTTTATGATTGTAGCCGATGTCATATTACTCACTACCCTTATTTCTGGCCATTTCGAAAAAGCGTCTACTACAATTAGAAATGTTTGATTTTGAAAAGGGCCAGCAAAATCAAGGTGTAAGCGTGACCAAGGCCGTCCTGGCGTAATCCACTCATAAGCAGTCTTCACTGGCATTTTCCTATTTTCCAGACAATTCTCACAGGAACTAATCATTGCCTCGATATCTTTGTCCATTTGTGGCCACCACACATAACTCCGAGCCAAAGCTTTCGTATGCACCATTCCACTGTGAGTCTGATGTAAAAGTTGTAAAATATTTTCCCTCATATTTGGTGGTAAAATTACACGATTACCTATTAAAACACAACCATCTTGTACACTTAATTCCATACGATGCAGCCAATATGTATGTAAATCTTTATCCTGCATTCGTGTTGGCCAGCCTCTTAAAATATGGTGTAGAACCCGACCCAGAACGATATCTTTGGATGTTTCCTTGGCTATTTCCTGTATATTAAACGGCAACTCTTGCGGTGTCTCTGCCATTAACAAAATTTCTCCCGGTATAAAATTATTATGAGTAACAGTCGGTTGAGGCCAGCGACTTAAACCATCTGCGTTTCCTATCGTTCTCCCCGGCTTGTATATAATTTTGTAATCATGTGCTGCCAATGCCAGGCAGTAACGAACTAACCGCGGCGATAATAGATCAGGTATTTTTTTTGAAGGGTTAAAAATTCCTAATAACGGCTGATGATCTGTGATTATAGTGAACTCTCGACCCATTAGGTAATTGTTAAATTTCTTAATGCCAAACATAATTGCTGTAGCCTCTTTATCTATTTGCGAGTATCGCCTTTCATGTGGATGCAAAGTTCTAGATCCCATAGCTATAGGCTTCTCAATCCCGTTTTCCAAAACGTGCGACAACACTACACCGACGCCATATTCTGAAGAATCGCAAGTTAATATCAATTGCTTATTCACGTCATAATGTGTTAGTGTAATATCACAGGTTATTTGATTCTTAGCTCTATCAAAAGCTCTTTGTTCTGTTTCAGTCCATTTCCAACTAGTTTTCTTATCTAACAATCTATGAAGTGGTTCTAGTAGGGTTGCCTTATGAGGTATAAAGCGTTCATAAAAATTGTACAGCCCCAAAAATGCTTGTAATTGTTGTACATTCTTAGGCACCGGAGTGTTAACAATTGCCTCCACTTTACTAGCCGCAGGCCGAATACCCTCAGCATCAACAACAAAACCCAAGAACTCTACACTGCTTCGAGCGAATCTACATTTATCCTTATTTAACCGCAGTCCAGCCTTCGCTATACGGTTTAATACAATGTCTAGACGGTCGTACATTTCTTCACGCGAGCGTCCCGTTATAATAATGTCATCTAGCAACACCGCTACACCAGGTATATTTGCTAACAACGACGACATGATTCGTTGGAAAATTCCAGGGCTAGCCTTCACACCAAATGCCAGCCTGTGTACTGAAAACAAGCCTTTACACGTATTTAATGTCAACAATTTTGCAGTCTCTTCGTCGACTGTCACTTGAGTATATGCTCTATCTAAATCGAGCGTAGTGAAATATTTTCCCCCGGCTAGTAAGGCAAAAATTTCACTAGCAGTTGGCATCGGGTAAGTATCTGATTCTGTTGCCTGATTTATCGTGCTTCGGTAATCACCACACAAACGTATACTTCCGTTTTTTTTAATAATTGGTACAACCGGAGTAGCCCATTGTGAGTAAGAAATCGGCATCAAAACGCCATCCACGACCATATTGTCTATTTCTTTCTCTACTCTCTCCTTAAGAGCATATGGCACCGGTCGCGCCTTTAGAAACTTTGGTATGGCATCCGCTGACAGCTTTATAGATACTGGTTCCCCACGATACATTCCTAAACTAGAGTTAAAAACATCTTTGTATTTAATTAACAAATTTTGATTACCTTCACATTCCGCAACTGTATTTATATTATTTAAGGAAATGTTTAAAGGCGAAAACCAATCCCGACCAAGCAAGTTTGGACCACTTCCACGAGCTACTATAACAGATAAACATTTATTATAATCTTTATACTGCACTTGAATATTCAATTGACCTAACAATTTTACAGGCGTATCAGTCCATGTCGATAATTGTATTGCTAACGGTTGTAATTTATTCGTTTGAGACACTGGTAGTCTATTAAAAGTATCCTTGTTAATTAAAGAATATGAAGCACCGGAGTCTACCTGCATAGTTACACTAACACCACACAATAACACTTTAACTTCAAAAGGAGGTGTCTTTCGTTGATAACTACACTTTTCTTCGCTTAAACAATAAATTCCATTTAAAAACTCCTCCGAATTGTCCACTTCAGTCGCATAATTAATCTTTTTACTATTTCCTTGTCTACGTTTCATTGTGCATATTTTTTCAATATGTCCTTTTTTATTGCAGTAATTACAAATCGTATTGACAAATCGGCATACACCACTATGCTTGTCCCCACATCTGTAGCACAAACGATACTTAAATTTTGAAATTTGTTCATTAACAGCTCCTATATCCATAGCTTCTCCACTAGGTTTATTATGATTATTCACAATTTCAAACGACGCCCCAGATGTCTGCATAAGAGTTATGTCCTGATGTGCCATCTCTGCTGCAATCATCTCCTCTAAAACTTCATGGTAATTTAGCTTGTTTCGTTTCAATAAATCAAATTTAAGTTTTTCGTCCCGCATACCACATACAAGACGGTCTCTCAGGTTTCGTTCTAAATTATCAAAATTACAACAAGCACCTATCTTCCTGAGCTCCGTATTATAATCACTCGCCTTTTCACCATCACGTTGATAACGACTATAAAACCTGTACGTCATAGTAATCTCGTTTGCTTTAGGTGTATAATGTTTTGCCAATATCTCAATAATGGTTTCATATCTAACTTCATATGTTTGTAACGGTGTTATTAAGGCCGCCACTAATTCATAAACTTGTGAACCGCAAACAGTAAAAAAATTAGCTTTTCTTGCTTCATCCGTAACAATGTTGTTTGCAATGAAACAATAATTCAATCTATCGATGTAATGTCGAAAGTCTTCATTCCCGGGTTGGTACTCGTGGAACTTAACTGCTTGTAAGTGCGTCATGTTTGTACATGAACTTTACGTAAAACAAAATTTTATCTCGTCGCCACTATTATATTTAAACACATATTACTTTTATTTGACTCACTTTATTAACAAAACATAATCTGACAAAAGCATTATTATCATCTACCCCACCTTAGTGTCACTTTTATTATAAAAGTGACGTAAGTTGCGGGTACCGTTTAAACATGAAGAAAAATATAATTAATCATACACAACATAGAATAAGGTAAGTAAATTAATAAGCGTTTTATTTCAGGTAAAACGCTGCTATTAATTTGACTGTCCCTTATTCGAAGCTTTATTAAGTGAGACGTGTCTGTTATCGCCTGGTGGAAGTGATCAACGCCAATGTGACAGTATGTACTGGTATACGGATTGTTTATAAAGATTAACACAAAATAGCACAAGGACAACATAACCTGTCGCTCGAGTTTGATATTAATTATGGTCGAAAGTGTATTCGAGACAAGTTAATTATATATTTCAATTAACGGTAACCAAATAAGACATAACTTGGTAAATAAATAAAATAATAGAATTGATATTGCAAAGATACTCAACTCACAATAAAAGTGAAACGATCACGTAAACACTTCAAGTCAAATAATAGAAGTAAAAAATCAGGTCACTTACCGATTCATGATCAGATTTAATTCAATGCGTATAATACTTTGTAAAAGTATCCTGTGAACGCCTCTTCTTTTTTCCCATTCTGTAAATTATTTCTGGCCAGAACCTCGTCAAGGGCTTGATTACCAATTCTAGAGGCAACAGCAGATCGAACGCTGCCAAGAGTAGTTGATATACCAGCAACAATAAGGGTTTTGATTCAGCAACCAATCAAGGTACAAGATGCAAGTCTGAACTCACATTTTATGTTAAGAAAAAGATTAAATGATTTATATTTTCGATCGATTATTATTTTTAATATTCGATCCTCTAGCTATGCCTTTTTAATGTGATCCAAAAATTCGTATTTAGTTTCACATTTTCTTCATTAATTGAACCTTCTGTCTGTCTGTATGAAATAAAGCCAGTCTTTGAACCAAGCAGTGGCCAAAAAATAATACGGAATAGCCTTTAAAAACACAGCTGTCCATGTCCACCGTCAGCAACGTCAAAGGTGAAATCTCCTTCTTAAACAAAGAAACAGCAAGATAGTACAGTGTCGTTGCACTTGAAAATGATTACACATGACAATATTATAACTATACATATAATATTGACACTTTTTCGCCAATATCCCAGATAGGATCTTTCGACGACTAATAAGTTCACGTAGTGCTATGTATACCACATATGTACACAACTGACAATCTGATTCATACAGCAATATGGAAATTATTATTATTAAATTACCATTTAAAAATTAAATAAAATTCGGCAATTTCACTGGATTTTGGCTCAAGGTGATATATTTTGTAAGATCCATCTCAAACAATGCATCTTTTTCATGGAATGACACACAATTTACGGGATGACGTCAGGAAGACTCCTGGAGGGAGTCTTAATTAAACTCTTATAGACTATCCCCATATTTACATACTTCCATTGTCAGTTCCAGCACTTTTGGAGGAGGTGATCCTGTTGTCATGTCTACACCCACTTTCTTCAAGCCAAGATCATAAATGATCATAAATTGATCTGATAGCGCGCATTCACTCATATCTGAACACCTAAACGCTTGTCTCTCCATAAGAAGGCGACAAGAAAATAAATTCTGTAAACATTATTGAGATAATGGTGAAAGAAAAACTGAAGCGAGAATGAAAGTCCAAGGCAAAAGCGTAAGTCACTACGCGAGGTCGACAAGATGCGAACAGGTCTATCACCGGAGCTCCCCATAAGAGAAACGCCGAGATTGTGCGTGCGAGTCAGACACAATTTGGGGCTCCCTTGCAGCATCAGTGTGACTGTTGTTAATTCCATAGATATAACCAGCTTCTATATGGATGTGGCATTGATCTAGAATCTGAAACGCCCAATATATATCAAGTCCATGAGAGATTCCGGTTTCGTCTTGCCCTCGTGGCCTACAGGCTCTACCATTGACCATTTGTAGGATCGAACAGTGCTGTGCTCCAACAACAGACACATCTCTGTGTATACAGCATCATGACATGACATCAGCACCTGTGACCAGTATCTTGTGTATACCCAAGAACCGGCGAGTGGCAGGTTTTTAGTCAAGCAACATCTGACGTTAGTGAGAAAATATCAGGGCGGTTCGAAATAAATAAGTATAGACCACCTGCAATTTTGTAGCCACCACATCAATTTGTCTATTGCAAGTTGGAAAATAGCGTGGTTCATCTTGCTCGTTTGTTCATTATTCCGTTAACCTTCGACTTAAGGCTGACACCAATGCTGGAATTTCGAACCCAGGCAGGCTTTTGCGGCTTGTCTAAGGAATCCAAAGAATTCCTAAGAAGACCAGGCTTTTTCTAACAGATTTGGATGATTTTCCGTGATTTTCCATCCTTTTTGCTTCAGAAAATCTATGACATTTCATTTCTTAGGATGGAACAGCTTTGGCTGGGTACCAAGAATTCATCCAAGAATATAAGAATTCTTGTTCTCTCTTAGAACCGGCGCTACGCAGTTTCATATTGCCACAAATGTTCATGGAGCCATACTCAGGCCGAATCCTCCTATTGATATGCAAAAGGCGTAGGGAACTCATAGCTTTGCAGATATGAGCCGTTTGTTTTTGAACCATTGATGAAGGAAAACTTGTGAGTGATCGCTACCTCCTGCAAGACTATTCTTTCATCTCCTTTATATTTTTTCATATCGACTCATTCGAGCATCTGCACTTTTGAATTGACAGCACAGGCTGAAGGGTATGCGATACCCTGATATTTCTCCTAGGCAATATGGTGGAACCTCTATACGTTCCCGTGAATGCACCAAGCAACCTGCTTGAACAGCCAACAGTCTGAATCAGAATCTTCGCTTTGAAGAGACTTGATAATGCTCATCTTTAACCAGTCATCCTTTGACTTTGATGTCACGTATTTTGCCAAAAACTTTGCACAACATTACCTTGAAAATGACCAAATATTCAGCTTTGTGGCTGGCAGCCTAAATGCCACCCTGCGGAGATGGGGCAATATGACTGCAATGTAGACGTGTGTAACTGCGGTTACAACAAGCTGCAAACCCCTGGGAGGACTTAAAATTTTGAATAGGGCCCTGAAAACGGCCTTGTTACTTACCTGAAGCTGCCTGCGTAGCAGCAACAGCTATTATTTTGAGCAGGCCAAAAGCGATCAATCAAACATTGCCTGCAAATTACCCATTATTCGGTACTTCCAAAATGAATTAAACCTTTTGGCTAACAGTTCAAAACACCACCATGCAGAGGTGGGACATCATGAGAGCAATGTGTAAGGATGTAACTGCGGTACATCAAGCAGAAAAGCCCTGCCAGGGCATAAAATTTTGAATCCCTGCGGAGGATTCTTTTAAAGCTGTCTGCGAGGCAGCAGTCACAGTAACTGCGTTTATAAAAGCTGAAAAACCCTGCGAGGGCTTAAAATTTCAAATCCCTGCGAGGGACTCTTTTAAGGCTGTCTGCGAGGCAGCACTCACAGATAACTGCGTTTACCAGAAGCTGAAAAGCCCTGCGAGGGCTTGCAATTTAGGCTCCTGCGAGAGACCATGTGACTTTCTTGCCTGCGAGGCAGAAATGCTGCGAAGAACTCCTTTAAAGCTGTCTGCGAGGCAGCAGTCTCGTTTATTGTTTTGTTTTTGAGTAAGCCAAAAGTCACTCTGCATAGGTAGGACTGCACGTGTTGGTGGTATAAACGTGACTGCGTTTACAAAAAGCTGAAAAGCCCTGCGAGGGCTTGCAATTTAGGCCCCTGCGAGAGACCATGCGTCTTTCTTGCCTGCGAGGCAGAAATCGCATAACCTTTAATTCCACTGGCACTTCTTAAGATAACGTTTGCAGAAAACATTTCAGTTGACTGCTTAATTCATTGCAGAGCCATTGTATTAAGAAAGTCGTAGTGTCACTGCAGAGTCATTTTATTATTGACATCTCATTTCTATTATTTCAGCACGGTGGCCACAATTATCTGTTGAGCTATTCTGAAAGATACTATATTAGCAAAAATCGTTAAATTTTTTGATGCTTCATAATTCAAAAGGTCGTAATTCTTCGCCGACAAGGTCTCGTAAATTATTATGTAAACCTTCACTTTGATTAAAAGCACACACATGAAGCAGCAAAAATTGTATCAGCATATCGAGTGGTTTTATATTAACCTTTTTTGTCACTCCTTAAAAGCTAAGAAAAGCCTGGAGTAACATTGTACAATTTAAACCTCTGAAAAACTACACTGAGCATTTGTAAAAAGGCAATCGAAGCCTTAGTAATTGAAGGCTTTTTTAATTTTGTACTAGAAGAGAGAGTAAGGATTATTTTACACTGTGGGTAGGAACCCACTCTTAATAGATTACTCACATTTGACATGAACACTTTATTATAAATAGTCGATCAGACGCATCAAACATCTTTTACAAAATTTTGTAGGTACTCACAAGACAGTGGTTCCCTCTCTGGCTTGCAAGTTCCTCTTCAAGCCTTTTCGAAGACTTCTTGAAATATTAGATACGTTCATAAAGCTTTCTCCTCTTTATTTTTATGTTACTTATGCCATTGGCGTTTTTCATTCCCGCCGAGTCGGACGTCTATAACGACGTACAAATCCGACTCTTTAAAGGTATTTTTCTTAAAATATCAACCTGACTTGAGGATTTTTCATGTAAGTTTTTTACATTTTCCTTCTTTAAATAAATTTAAATTACTGTTGTTCAATCTATGAAATAAGTAATTTCAGACTGATATTATTTGCAAGTCTACCTTCAAATTTTTATTAAAGTTTAACTTTGTAAATTTGTCACGCTGATAATGGTGATGCGATTTGTTATTTATACATGGTATTTGTTATTTATATATGGTATTTTTTACTCCTTTCGGGGACCTGTGTTTTTGTATTTGGTTTGGGTAATGTATTTGAAGTTCTAGGGCCTTCGTCTACGTCAAGTCGGTAACGACGAAGGTCACTGAATACAAGTTTAAGTTCCAGCTCTGGTCACTACCACACACTCCTCGTTAACAAGCAATTCATGGCATAAGTAACGTAAAAATAAAGAGGAGAAAGCTTTATGAACGTATCTAATATTTCAAGAAGTCTTCGAAAAGGCTTGAAGAGGAACTTGCAAGCCAGAGAGGGAACCACTGTCTTGTGAGTACCTACAAAATTTTGTAAAAGATGTTTGATGCGTCTGATCGACTATTTATAATAAAGTGTTCATGTCAAATGTGAGTAATCTATTAAGAGTGGGTTCCTACCCACAGTGTAAAATAATCCTTACTCTCTCTTCTAGTACAAAATTAAAAAAGCCTTCAATTACTAAGGCTTCGATTGCCTTTTTACAAATGCTCAGTGTAGTTTTTCAGAGGTTTAAATTGTACAATGTTACTCCAGGCTTTTCTTAGCTTTTAAGGAGTGACAAAAAAGGTTAATATAAACCACTCGATATGCTGATACAATTTTAGCTGCATCATGTGTGTGCTTTTAATCAAAGTGAAGGTTTACATAATAATTTACGAGACCTTGTCGGCGAAGAATTACGACCTTTTGAATTATGAAGCATCAAAAAATTTAACGATTTTTGCTAATATAGTATCTTTCAGAATAGCTCAACAGATAATTGTGGCCACCGTGCTGAAATAATAGAAATGAGATGTCAATAATAAAATGACTCTGCAGTGACACTACGACCTTCTTAATACAATGGCTCTGCAATGAATTAAGCAGTCAACTGAAATGTTTTCTGCAAACGTTATCTTAAGAAGTGCCAGTGGAATTAAAGGTTATGCGATTTCTGCCTCGCAGGCAAGAAAGACGCATGGTCTCTCGCAGGGGCCTAAATTGCAAGCCCTCGCAGGGCTTTTCAGCTTTTTGTAAACGCAGTCATGTTTATACCACCAACACGTGCAGTCCTACCTATGCAGAGTGACTTTTGGTTTACTCAAAAACAAAACAATAAACGAGACTGCTGCCTCGCAGACAGCTTTAAAGGAGTTCTTCGCAGCATTTCTGCCTCGCAGGCAAGAAAGTGACATGGTCTCTCGCAGGAGCCTAAATTGCAAGCCCTCGCAGGGCTTTTCAGCTTCTGGTAAACGCAGTTATCTGTGAGTGCTGCCTCGCAGACAGCCTTAAAAGAGTCCCTCGCAGGGACTCGAAATTTTAAGCCCTCGCAGGGTTTTTCAGCTTTTATAAACGCAGTTACTGTGACTGCTGCCTCGCAGACAGCTTTAAAAGAATCCTCCGCAGGGATTCAAAATTTTATGCCCTGGCAGGGCTTTTCTGCTTGATGTACCGCAGTTACATCCTTACACATTGCTCTCATGATGTCCCACCTCTGCATGGTGGTGTTTTGAACTGTTAGCCAAAAGGTTTAATTCATTTTGGAAGTACCGAATAATGGGTAATTTGCAGGCAATGTTTGATTGATCGCTTTTGGCCTGCTCAAAATAATCGCTGTTGCTGCTACGCAGGCAGCTTCAGGTAAGTAACAAGGCCGTTTTCAGGGCCCTATTCAAAATTTTAAGTCCTCCCAGGGGTTTGCAGCTTGTTGTAACCGCAGTTACACACGTCTACATTGCAGTCATATTGCCCCATCTCCGCAGGGTGGCATTTAGGCTGCCAGCCACAAAGCTGAATATTTGGTCATTTTCAAGGTAATGTTGTGCAAAGTTTTTGGCAAAATACGTGACATCAAAGTCAAAGGATGACTGGTTAAAGATGAGCATTATCAAGTCTCTTCAAAGCGAAGATTCTGATTCAGACTGTTGGCTGTTCAAGCAGGTTGCTTGGTGCATTCACGGGAACGTATAGAGGTTCCACCATATTGCCTAGGAGAAATATCAGGGTATCGCATACCCTTCAGCCTGTGCTGTCAATTCAAAAGTGCAGATGCTCGAATGAGTCGATATGAAAAAATATAAAGGAGATGAAAGAATAGTCTTGCAGGAGGTAGCGATCACTCACAAGTTTTCCTTCATCAATGGTTCAAAAACAAACGGCTCATATCTGCAAAGCTATGAGTTCCCTACGCCTTTTGCATATCAATAGGAGGATTCGGCCTGAGTATGGCTCCATGAACATTTGTGGCAATATGAAACTGCGTAGCGCCGGTTCTAAGAGAGAACAAGAATTCTTATATTCTTGGATGAATTCTTGGTACCCAGCCAAAGCTGTTCCATCCTAAGAAATGAAATGTCATAGATTTTCTGAAGCAAAAAGGATGGAAAATCACGGAAAATCATCCAAATCTGTTAGTATGAGATCGAAGCTTAATATGAAGGTTTAGTTTATAAGCTTTCGGTCTAAGTCTTTATAAAAGAGATTTATTTCTTGTTATATTAAAATGTTATGAAGAAATTAAAATATATAGCTCAAAAATGCTATAGAACCTCGGCACTGATTTCCGTTATATGGAATATATTCTACCACATTTGGGTGTAAAACTGGCTACATATATTTTTTATTAATATTCATTTTTCATTTGATTTTTTGTTAAAAAAAATACATATTTATTTTTCATATATATACATAACGGTGCAGGGGAAAAGCCTTTAAAAACAAGCTGAGAATTTAACTCCATTTTTGGCGGTAGAGCAATTATTCTTCTAACTTAAAGTTAATTTCCACAAAGAGTAAAAGATTTTATCAAGCTTTTAACACGATGATATACAGCTTAGTGACACGTTCTCTTATCTCAATCTTAAGAAGTTAGCAACTGAGAGACTTTAACTTTACATACAGAGCTTAAAGCTATAGTTAGCAGCTAGTTACTTAAGTTAGTTTAAGTTACTATATAAAAGTGATATAGTATGTTTGCGACTTGCATCTGTCTATAACATAGCATAGTATAATATATTTTTATTTTCAATTTTATGATTTACCCTTTTGTAATTTTCTTAATCTGGTAACTAGATAAAGCGTGGTGTTCAATTTCGCCCCAGCAAAGTAATTTACATTCATTTGTATAATATGTTATATAAACCGATTTAATACCAAAGGATAAAATTTATACTAAATGTACTAAACAAATTAATATTTATGTGTATACAAGCATATATTGTATGTGGACATACGTTACTTTAATATATTCAAGTCTCTCTTTTTTTCATATAATTATTATATTTACTAAGCTTAGTTAAGAAGTGTAAAGAGAATATATATATATATATATATATATATATATATATATATATATATATATATATATATATATATATATATATATATATATATATATATATATATATATATATATATATATATATATATATATATATATATATATATATATATATATATATATATATATATATATATATATATATATATATATATATATATATATATATATATATATATATATATATATATATATATATATATATATATATATATATATATATATATATATATATATATAAACATTCTCTACATATACCTCCTACGTACTCGCATCAATACGTGATGTCGTAGAACTTAATAAAATGATATTAGGTACCGCCCGCCCTCGGCTTAAGAAGCAATCAACTCCGTTTATAGCAGTGGAGACGTTTCATACAGTATACTATTAATTTTTATTATCCGGGTATTTCAAGATATTATCTTTTTGTTACAATCTTGCTATTTGTATGTAGTTGAAATACAAATAAGGTCTAAGAGGTAGACAAAACACGGTGTTGAGTTCCACCACACAACTGAAAATATTTTGGATAGAATTTGAAAAATATTATATGTTTTTTAACAGCTTCACGCTTTATCCTGTTCATAACAAGGTGGCAGAGGAAGCTGCAGGAACCGTGGGAACATATTGTTATGACATTCATTGCGTTTTGAATTCAACGCAACAATCGCCTAGTTGGCAGAAATGAAAGAAATGAAGTAATCTATCCCCCACGATTGGTTATATGTTGGAGAGATTGAAAACTTAAAAAAGAAAAAAACTATAAACTGAAATAGAATCTACGATCCACCAGCACTAAGCTAGCACTACACTACTATACCAGACGGTTGTCTAAAGCAATTTAATTTCACTAATTCGAAGTTTGCCAACTTAGTTTATAGGGTGACGACATCAAAAGCGGTCGAGACGGGACGGTGGGATGGGCCTGAACATTGAACAATTAATTTGGAAAGCCGCTCGGAATTTTAATAATGTCGCTTAGGCGTAAGGGATAATAGATACACTACTGTATATATAAGATATACTTGAAGTACTTGTACCTAGAAATGTTTGACATAAATTAAGTAAAACAATTTCAATAAAATAAAAAAAGAAATAATATTGTAAAAGCGAAAATAGTTTAATAACTTCTTAAAGTAAAAACTTAAAAAAAATAAGTAATTTTTATAATAAATTTCTTCAAAGTATCACACTTTATCTATATACCACTATGCAGGGAGTACTTAGTGTTAAGACACTACGTTTCTGCCCAAATTTGGGACAATATAAGTAAAATGTGAAATTCAAGGCAACGAAATATACTGTATAATTACAATTACATATTTATTTTGTTATATTATGAAATTAAAAATTAAGAAAATATTTATAGTAAATAATTTAACTTCAATTTATTTAATAATATAATATATCATAATTTATTTGACTAAACAATTCTTTTAGAATCTTAACCATAATGTCTTTGTTTTACCAAAGGTACTTATTTATTTTTTTTTGACTGTAAATATCTATAATGTCTTAAAAGTACTTGACCAGTATTCCGCACGTCACTGTTACTTTGTCATGTCAAAGTTGCTCAAACACTTAAACAGCTCTAGTGACTTACAAGTTTCAGACATTACCGTAGATTGCTTTCTATTGAACGTAATTTGAGTTGTTCAACTTAATAGAAATATATTAATATAAATTAACTAAAAGATAGATATGTTTGAGATAGATAAATAATATTTCATTTAATTTGTACTTTCACTTTAAATGTGCTAAAGTAAAATGTAGAGTATACACAATATATGTTTGATAATTAAATGTATGTAAAGAAAAATACTAACTATTTAACCAAAATTGGCAATAAAATATTACTATCAGAAACTATCTAAACTTACATTGCCTACTATTAGTACTACTAGTACTACTAGATTGCATCGAATCCGCAATTTTTTCATGGAACAGCCTGTATGCTTCTACAATAGGATCCCAGAAAACGTTCAAGATTATTCTATGTCACAGCTTTGTGAGACGACGTTTTTGTGTTAAAGATTTTTAAGTATTTCACAAATGATAAAACACCTTGGGAATATCTTTTTCAAGAGTATCATTTTAACTCATAAGAGTTGTTAAATTATAATTTTTGGTAAATTAAAAATACATAGAGTCCCGTTAAGTTTCTTGCAACGATTCTAAATAAATTAAACAAATTATTACGTTCATAAAATGAAGTCTGTACCTTCTTAATTTGAATTTGAACTTTTAATAAAATTATTTGACTTAGACGTACCAACACGATCGGTCTTCACAGATACACTAGTGGATATAAGAAAGATAAAATTCTTGAAAACAGTTCAGTATAATTAATATTAATTATTAAAAGTAATGTTTATTAAATATAATATTGAATTGTACTGGGTTGAAATACCACCAAGGGGGTTGTTTTCATGTCCTCGCTATGTTAACAACACGAAGTTGGATTCCTCCACTCAACACGCTACGTCCGAAAATCAGACAGAATATAAGGCCTTGGTACATTTAGATAAGATATACATATGTAAGATAGATAATGAGGATAAAATACACACACTTCATTATTCATCCTATAATAACAAAAATATAAAAGAAATATATTTCAGTTATAATAAAATAATTTTAATGATGAATTTCTAAAAAAAACCCTTTCATTGGCTGTACGAAAATTTCTATCAACACAAGTTTAGTATTAAAATAGTTTGCAAACCGCTGCTTTCTAAACTTGATCAAATGTCAGAAATGTTTGTGTCCTTGAGTTACGAATATTTCAATAACACAACGCGAAAATTGTTTATATAGTTATATAAAGTGAAAATACTGCAAACTGGGCGAATGTGGGTTTGTTTATAAATTGAAGAGATTAAATATTTTTAACTTAAGTTTCGTACATACAATATATTATATCTTGATTTAGAATAAAGAGGGGACGATGAAATGCCCTCATTAGGTACCTGAAATCAATACCACTAGAAACGAAAGCATTTGTACGATTGTTGCAAATTAGTTGGTAATCATTATTATGCAGTTATAACTATTATAATGCAATTATATAAATTGCTCGTCAACAATCTTTAAAAAGCTACTTTTGGAATTCGATTAATTAATAAATAATTCCTTTAATTCAATAATTCATTTTTCTCGTCTTTTAATAACTGGAGAGAGGTAAGGAAGAAGGAGAGAAGTAAGGAGAGTTCGCTCAAAAGACTCTCCGATATGCCTAAGATAGTTTCGTAACGTAAAATATATTCTACGTGTTATATTTTAAAAAGATACAAAGATTATATGACACTTAGCGGAGAAGTTTTTCTAAACAATTCTTCTACAATAGCTAGAAGACAGGCTCTACATTTAATATTAAGAATTATAAAAGCTGCATTAAATAATATACCTTTTACAACGACTTTCATAAAAAAGTGATTCACAATTAAATAAGTAGGGAATGAAACGACAAAGCACTTGAATTATTCTCAGCTGAACTGAAATTCCACTTGAGTAGGTTGTAAAGAAAAGTTTCGTGATCGTTAACAAAAGATACGGAAAAAGTTCTCTTTAATCAGTTTCATCGCAAACTACGAACTGTTTCATATTATGTAGCTGTAATTTTACTTCTACAGTTATGTAACTTACGTTACTGACAATTGCTTTTATAAGTACATATGAAGTGTAAATGATAATATTTATAATAAAGGTATATTTTCTTTTAGCTGCCTTTTTTTTACTAACACTTTTTCAAAAGAAAAAGTCTGTCTGTAAGCACGATGGCCACTAAACAAAGTAATGTAATACCTCAAAAAGCGGTAAGTGGAGAAAAAAGTATCTGACTAGGTTCTTATGGCTTCAGTGGTTCTCTCCGCCTGCCTTGTTAACTAAAGCGTAAAGTTAAAAAAATACTAAAAAGTAATATTGGAATTGATAAATAGTGTTATAATTTGATTTACTGAAGAATGACCATGAAAATATTTATAACGTTAACAAACAAATTATGCATATAGTTTTAAAATAAGGCAAATATTACTTTTAATATTCTTAATGAATACATTTATGAGAGATGATTTTTTTTTATTTTTGTACGTCGATGTAAGATATATACAAAAGCTTAATATTAACAAAAATAAAACATAAAAGAAATATTTATCTTTTCAAACAATTTACGAGTATACCTTAAATCAAAACATCGTAGCTTCACACTAATAAAGTTGCGTAATTGCTCTCAAGCCTCTCCCGCCAATCCCCGCGTCTGTCGATCTGTGAAATTGTTGTTCTCGTATAATTTTCTGTAATAGTTCGCGCTTGTGTAGCGCGGTTTATTTAAGATTATTATTACGGTTACTCATTAAAGTAAATTATTTTATAATTTCATTGTAAAATTACGTATATTATTATAAATATGCAGTTTGTGAAATGTTGTGTTATTTGATTATTATGAGATTTATTACGTCCATCATTATTGTAATAAAATATAAATTATATTGTATATTTTACAGTGTTTATTTATATTCATATGTTATTCCATTATTATATTATATTATATATTATTAAAAATTGTCTTTGAGTTAACAGTTCATGAATCTTTGCTGTAGGATAGGCTAAAATTCTTATTTTCCCTTATATATGTAGATGTATATAAATAAACATGTATTTATAGAAAAAACAGATTTTAATAGGTAAGCAGTCAAATACAACTTTGAATAAGATATCTGTACTTGCTCTATAAGCACTTATACAATGTGACTCTAGTCTATACAAGAACAACCCTGTGACTTATGAAAACCAATGCATAATTTTAATTACAGTATGATAATATTCCTTCCATTTTGGAAAACTAATAAATTAGTCCACAGAGAACTAAGCTAGCCTACAATAACTTACATATTAGTAATAGATATTGAAAACCTTAACTTAGCCTATTTGTTCCAGTATCATCATGTCACAGTCAGCTGATCTTCCTAATGGAGCCCCCACCACGACTCTCCTTCTCTAACAGTACCGGCGCGAGCGTCTCCTGCGCAGCACATGGTGGACCAATGCCAACGATTACTTGGCTTACTGAAGATGGAGTACCGGTTTCTGACGTTCCTGGCCTCAGGTTAGTCTAGTTATATATAGAGAGATAATTATCAATTTATCTAAGGGCAAGCCTAAGTCAAGGCTAGGAGATGAAGAAATTATCTATGTAACATTTTTTCCTATTGATTTATTAGAGATGAGATTTTCCAAAATTAAGATGTTCGTTACGTAGCAGGGTAGAGTTTGTATGTAAACATGATCCAAATTAGTAACTTAGTAAAGTTACTCAAGGACTTTTATATATTTGTTAAAAATGCTTGTGTTAAACTTCTCTTTATAGTACTTAATTTAGCAGAAATACCAGAATATTGAAGATAAAATATTTTAAGATCCTTTCTGTCCAACTCAAAACATATAAAAACTTCACATATAAAAAAATATTTAATAATTTATATCCATATAATTTACATCATCACCATTAAAATATAAAAATCGATTCCCTTTAAGCCAATCGCTAATCTGAAATACGAACTAAACGTTAAGCACTCAGACCTTGTTATCTCCAACATATTAGAGTAATCCTTCACACGTATCGTGACTGATCTTACTCAACGTGTATCTAACACCCCCAATCTTGTTATCAAGGTGGATTAACTCATAATGTTAGTATAAGTAAAATTTCGTTTTTATTTTAATCTACTTACAAAAGTTTGTGTACCAAATTAAAAATTTAACAGCTAGTCCTGAAATTCTTATTTAATATTTTATTATAAATCAACAAGCTAAGCGAGTAAGCAAATAGAAATGCTTGCTTACTCCTTATTATGCGCAAATATACGATATCATATATAACACGAAGTATGGGACTGACAGCGGTATTACGATTATCTATAGAGGAACAGATAACTACGACTATCTCTTCAGTATGAACGATATGTTCAAATAATATGTATTACGAATTTCATATCATCTGTTTTATTTTCACAGCTTATTTTTATAAATAAATAAGTCAATAATCTGTGAGTTTCTAGGATACATAAATGTTCTCAATAATTTTAAAATGAAATGCATTAAATGTAGTCATTTTGCTTCAATTAATAAGTCGATTATTTTCTTTAGCTTCACGCTTTATCCCGCACATGGCAGGGTAGGCAGAGGGAACCGCAGGGACCGTGGGAACCTAGTGTAAAGACACTCCGTTGCTTATTCTCTGCTTTCTCCGTCCCCGCTTTCCGCCTTTTTCGAGGCATTGCGTGTTGAGTGGCGGAACTCAACGCCGCGCTTTGCCTAGTTTGCCAGAGCGAAGAAAATGGAAATAGGAAAATCCATCTTTCCCGACTGGGGATCGAACCCAGAAACCATCGCGTTACAGGCAGACGTTGCGCCCCTGCGCCACGACGGTCCTGACGGACCGGACTTTATAAAACTATATTAATAATTAAAGATATTTATGTATTTCTTTATTAATGCACCGCCCATCCTTATACAACTCCAACTTCCAAAGGTTGCCTGGAAGAGATCGCTTTAAGCGATAAGGTCGCCTAGTTGTACTTCTTTTATTTTATTATTTACTTTTTTTTTTTCATTTGTGCTCTTTAATTTAAGTTGTACAATAAAGTATATTTATTATTATTATTATTATTAAAGAATAGTATTAAAAAAATCTTAACTTAACAAAGTTTTGTAGAACGTTTATAAGCTTTAATTCGATTTAGACACAACGCCATCCGTCAGAATGTCACCGTGTCAGTTGAGTATTACGTACTGCCAGTAAAGCTTCGTTTACTACGGTCTCTATAATATATATATATATATATATATATATATATATATATATATATATATATATATATATATATATATATATATATATATATATATATATATATATATATATATATATATATATATATATATATATATATATATATATATATATATATATATATATATATATATATATATATATATATATATATATATATATATATATATATATATATATATATATATATATATATATATATATATATATATATATATATATATATATATATATATATATATATATATATATATATATAATATATATATATATATATATATATATATATATATATATATATATATATATATATATATATATATATATATATATATATATATATATATATATATATATATATATATATATATATATATACACACAGCACATTAATGAAACGATATTAATTAGAAAAATTGTTAAAATAGTAAGGCGATAATGGGTAGAGGTTCAATGTATAATAAGGGAATGAAAAAAGTTGACTCTACTTTCACGGTAGAGTATTTTTTTTATTTATACAAAATTGCTTCACTTAATTAGAATTATTGAAAAAGGGACTCACATTAAATTTGATGATTTTTTGAACTTGATTTTCTTAACGCTTATTGTGAAAATTATTTATATGTAACATCAAAATCATAATAAAATTTAACTTACTACATTTCTATATCATCTTTAAAAAATCCCTGTTCTAAGTAAAGTAGCTAAAAATCTCTTTATAAAAGTTAGACAACAAATGAGCTACTTCCAAATATCTTTATTCTAAGTCGGACCCTAATCCAGTCGTCACGGGTAAGATTAATGCGTGTCACGACCGAGTGGGTTTTGTTTTCTTTTGCCGTCCAAATGAATGAGTGATACGTTTCTCCTTATATTTGGGTTGATTATTTTTATTTGCTTTATAGTTGTATTTATTGGTTGTATAGAGCAAATATTTTGTTGTTAGTAATACTAAAAAGAAATATTAAAAGAACGACTTTGTTCTAAGGTTTTCCTTTTGATTATTTGTCATACACTTTTTAGCATTATGCTTCACATTTGGTAATATATTATATTAGCATGTACTTTATTTATTTATTTTAAAGCTTCACGCTTTATCCAGCACATGGCAGTGTAGGCAGTGGGAACTGCAGGAACCGTGGGAACCTAATAAGCGTCTGCCTGTAAACGCGACAGTTTCTGGGTTTCTGGGTTTGGGCGATTCCCACTCGAAGAAGATGGATTTTTCTATTTCTATTTTCTTCGCTCTGGCAACTGGGCAAAGCGCGGCGTTGAGTTCCGCCACTCTACACGCAATGACTCGAAAAAGGCGGAAAACGGGGACGAAAAAAAAGCAGAGACTAAGCAACAGAGTGTCTTAACACCAGGTTCGCATGAATCCTGCAGTTCCCTTTGCTTACCCTGCCATGTGTGGGATAAAGCGTGAAGCTACAAAAAAAAACATAATCTCTAAAATCAACCAATAAGAACAAATTTTAGCTAGGCTAGGATCATGAACTTTACTACAGCAAATAAACAGATATTTAATATATTTCAACAGAATCAATATTCTCTATAAAATTCGAAGATGAATAATATCCGATGGATATTAAGCGTTTCATCAGGTTACCATATTTGAGAAATGTGACTTCAAACGTCTTCCTTTAAAATTTATGGAAGTTTAAATTTATAGTCTTTTACTGTTACTATAAACCACTGTTAAATTATTAATATAAATTTAAGCATTATTGATATATATATATATATATATATATATATATATATATATATATATATATATATATATATATATATATATATATATATATATATATATATATATATATATATATATATATATATATATATATATATATATATATATATATATATATATATATATATATATATATATATATATATATATATATATATATATATATATATATATATATATATATATATATATATATATATATATATATATATATATATATATATATATATATATATATATATATCCCGAAGTAACATTAAAGAAGACATTTTCTACCTCGTTAATCTGTTGAGGATTAGCGTCCTTTGATTTAGATGCTAATGACGCTGTGTCCGTTTTAGATAAACTTTTAAATTAACGTTTAATTAACGTGCTATTTTTAGTTAAAATTCAATAAAAGTTCAATTTTATTTAATCACTTTAAAAGTTACACTGATTACGATAATTTGGTCGTCATTATAATAGAGTTTATTATTTTAAATTATATTATATTATTAATTTTAAAATATACAAATTTATTTATTAAATATTTATAATATAAATTTTCATACATTCAGGAGCCGTCTTGCATAGTAATATACTATAGTTGAAAACAAGAAAGCAGAGTACGGAGAGTTTTAACATTAGATTACCTGTACCTACAACGTATACCTAATTTTACTATGGTGAAGGCAAATCAATTTCCGCCCAACACCTTCAAAATCAATATTAATAATTTAACTGCTCTATCACACCACCTTCATAAAAAGTTAATAAATCATATTTCAGATAAAATGCTGTTACCAAACGTTCCAAAAACGTACATCACTAAAAATGCCAGTCACAACTCCAAGCACTTTACAAAATTAATTTACCTATTCATAATATTAATTTAATTATATCCGAAATCCGCGACGTTCAAACTAAACCTTCCAAGAACAAGGGCCGATGGATTCTTCGCCTCATTAATTGGGTCCTTCTCGCCGAATTAACGCCCTTTGACTCAGATGCTAATGTTCTGACGTCAGACGTCAAGATTTTCTAAAATGAGATCGTTAAAATGCCTGTTATATGGGATATCCTAGACTTAATGTCATGGAAAATTGCGATTACATTACGTCCTGGTAATTTCTTGGTACTTATTTTGTATGTTTGCTTTCAGTTACTTTGAACAAGATATCAATTTTTCTTTTAATAAAATGTATAATTCAAATATTGTTAATAGAATTATAGCTACGATGTTGTAGAATATGCTATTTATTCAAGTAAACTTGTGACTGTATCGTGAAATATAAAAAAAATATTCATATGCCTCTAAAATTACTTTAACTTACAGCTTATCAATAACCATACTAATTTTAAGAGAAATCGAGCATTTTACTCCTTGGATAATAAACAGACGCCTAGCATATAATATTATTTATAAATAAAAACATAGATTTATATATTATTACATCAACAGCACATCCATATAATGGATATGTTTGTGCCTACGCGCGGCGCCACCGCAACCTCGTGCAACGTCCGATCCAATAATTGCGTACACGCTTCAATGATCACCAATTTCCACTATACTGGTTGTATAACCCGGGGTGATTTGATAAATGAAAATGTTTGTTGAACCTATTTTATACTATATAATGTAAACTTGCTACTAACAATTAACATATGTATAAAAAAATAATAAAAACTATATTAGAGTGTGACGTGAAGGATTGTGAATTGAAGTCCCACTCGGGGCAGATGAATTTTCTCATTTCCATTTTCATTGCTCTGGCAAAACGTGGCACCGGGTCCTGTTACTCAATTTGAAAAAAGGCGGAAAGCAGAAAACGGAATTTCTGCGGTTCCTTATGCCTACCCTGCTATGAGTCAAAGTGTGAGGTTAAAAAAATTTACATTTAGGATAAAAAATAAAATAGTATATACTTTGCTCTTACGTTGTAAATACATTAATGAATCGTGATTTATGTTGTATTTCAAAAGATAATGGCGGTATATAAACAATTACATAAATAAACTTATGTAAAATCTCAAATATTTTCGTAACAACTTGTATAGAAACACTAGGGACAGGGGACAGTACAGACGGGGCAAGTATGCACAAATACGGTTGCATTCTGCATTCACTCTCGCAGTCCTCTGGGATAGCAATACGACGACTTTAGTTTGTCATCAACATATATACGGATATGGCTGTATTTTTGCTTAAATATATTACAATAAAGATAATATTTACTTCAAAGCAGCGCAGCAGCATATTAATGTTTTTGGTTGGCAACGCATTCACGTCCTCTCAGGTTGTATACATCTATGGACGAGGGTGTCCTCTTACATGAGGTTACCCAGCTCGTTTGCCATCTTATAATATAAAAAAAACTTCGTCAACTAGCCAGACCATTGTATTTTTATTTTCCTTTTTTTTCAAACTTAAATTAGCACTTATTGCAAGACCTAGATCCACCTAAAACTATAACACTCTATTTCATATTTCCTCCATATTTTTTAAAGACACTACGTCGTCGACATTAGGATCAAATCTAAAACCATCGTGATTACAGTCAGATGCTGTTCCATTACGGCAACTTAAAACTGGAAACGAAATTTTTCGCTCAACTTAGTAAACAGCAAAATATATACAAAACTAAATATATTAAAAATGTCACATAAATAGTATATATGGATATATTTCAAAGGTTCTAACATATAACAATTCGTTCGTACTCTACCAATAAAATTAAAACAAACTGAAAATCTGATATTTTTTCAATTATTTAGTAGAGCAATTACAGGATATACTCTAGGGCCCTTAGGAAACAATGTAGATATTTTTTTGTAGTGGCTCTCGTCCTATCAGGCCTCAGGCGTCCTGATACAGCGAGCAAAGTAAAGTGCCTAATTAGTGTTCAATATAGATAACTGTAATTATGTAGTTGACTGTACTTACTGTTACAGGAAATGCCTCTTTACCATGGATTAATGGTAAATTTCCTTAATTTGTGCATATTATGCCCACAAAGTATTTAGTTGAAAGTAATTATTTATAAATGTATATAATTTTTTTTGAAATGTGACATGGCATAGAATCTGCTTGTAAGCGCAACAGTTTGTGGATTCGATTTCCATTTGGGGAAAATGGGTTATTTCATTTCAATTTTCTTCGCACTAACAACAAGACAAGCGCGGCTTAGCTTAAAATTGAATTAATTTATCTTATTACATTAAAAAATAAATATAATGATCGCATTTAACTGTCAGAAAGTTTGTTTCAATACAGAAGGATTCTTTATTTTAAGAATAAAGCCAATTACAGTTATGCTCTGTAAGAAAATTAGTTTCGTGAGAAGCAGAAAATAGATAAATTTTTAAGATATTGTATAAATTTTTTTTGTCTTTACGCTTTATCCTGCTCATAGCAGGGTTAGCAGAAGGAACTGCAGGAACCGAAGGAACATAATGTTAAGACACTCTGTACCCCGTTAAAAAAAATCAATCACAGCTCTTTAAAAAATACATATATCTTACTGTCTGAACTAGTTAACAGTTTTCATTTTCTCATTTGTGGTAAACCAAATAAACCTATCTTATATATTTCATTTTTAATCAGAATAACATAAAAGTAACATTAAATTTTAAAAAGTTTTAGTTAAGCATATTTGTTTAAACATATTTCAAATAACCTCCTGCATGAATAAAAATTAAAAAAATATTACTAAAAATATTACTAAGGCTATTTATCCTACTAATATTTTTAGTAACTCTGGCAACTAAGGCAAAGCGCGGCGTTGAGTTCCGCCACTCAACACGCAATGCCTCGAAAACGGCGGAAAGTGGGAACGAAGTAAGCAGAGACTAAGTAACGGAATGTCTTAACACTAGGTTCATATGGTCCCTGCAGTTCCCTCTGCCTGCCATGTGCGGGATAAAAAAAAATATTTTTAGTGTCATTGTCAAATTTTACTATTGAGTCATACATAAATCGACTTAAATACTATTTACAACTATATTATGTATATAAGTACACTATATATTTATCGTTATAGGGCGATATAACTCTCATCAATTTATTATTTTTTAGTTATTTATTGGGGCCTTTGGAACACGTGCCAATATTATTTTATATATTTAATTTTTTTTTTTTTAGCTTCACGCTTATTTTTATCCCGCACATGGCAGGGTAGGCAGAGGGAACTGCAGGAACCATAAGAACCTAGTGTTAAGACACTCCGTTACTTAGTCCCTGCTTACTCCGTCCCCGTCCGTCCGTGTCGTTTTCGAGGCATTGCGTGTGGAGTGGCGGAACTCAACGCCGCGCTTTGCCTTAGATGCCAGAGCGAAGAAAATGGAAATAGAAAAATCCATCTTCTCCGACTGGGGATCGAACCCAGTAACCGTCGCGTTACAGGCACATGTTGCGCCTCTGCGCCACGACGGTCCTCAATTATTTTTATAGGTATTTAAATAAGAAATATTCTTTATGTATTATTTCTACTTTATTTTCTCATTATCTGTATCTCCTTACAAAAGAATTTTTACTCGAGAGAACTTACTCTCTATTTTCTTGCCTTTTCTAGTGATGTCATAAATATTACTGATTATTATAATTTTTACTGATTTTTTTATCTAAATTTATTGTACCACTATACGTAAGTTACACCTGTAATTTTTACATCAATCATACACCTGTAATTTTCAATATAGGTGCCATATTTGATCTATATTATGATTTCATGAAAAAAAAAATAGAAATATACTTGAAATTCTTTAAGCAAATCTCGACTAAACTTAAGTATTTTTCAAGATGCAAACTTAAACTCTCCAGAGCTTTTGTCGGTCAGAAGTTCTATGACAGTTTCAGATTGTTGACTCTTTGACTACGGTATTACATATAAATATAATATTTTATATTGACATATAAACTCAATGGATTTATCCTTACAGTGGTACGCAATTCACTTACCAAATACGAAGTACTTTTTATTTTTATTTGGTTTGTCGTATAACGTAGACGACGTAGAAAGAGGAGTACATCTGTGTATAAATTCTAATTTCCTGGAGGAGGGATACAACAGAAGGCGAGTGAACTATTAGATGTGATAAATGAGTGGTCTTTGTCAAGTACAAGTGAGGGGTAAGGAGAGACCTCGGTTAACATTCAAAATTACAATATAGAAGTAAGACTTACTGGAGAGCATGTATGAAGAGGTTAGTGAAAGTGAACGAGGCGAAAGAGGTATACAGGTACTGCAGCATTTGGAGCTCCATTTTTATTGACTACTTTGCTAGGGATAAAGCGTGAAGTTAAGTTATGTACCTGTAGATTAAAAATAAATTAGTTGTTTCATAAATGTAAAAATCTGTCGAACTTAACATCGAATGAAATTAAAAATAAACTCGATCTTTAAACTACCTAACCCTGAAGTAAATATTTTAATATACATAAAATTAATTAAATTTATATTTATTTAAATAATATTGATTTTGTGAAAAAAAAAATATGTAGAGTACATAAGACCCACCAACTTTACTATATCCATACACAGGATACAATACGAAACTGAAAACAAAAAGGCTATTATACAATAGTAGCTTTGCATATTAGATTCTAAACTTTTCTCATTAGAAGCTCTTTAGAGTTACGTGATATTGTTTAATGAACCCCACACTATTGAACTGCAGGATAAGGTGAACAATAACTCATATATGTACATAGAGAATGAAATTATTTACCTGCCATGTACGGACCAAAAGGGTGACTTTACAAGGCACAAAATTAAAAAGTACTGTCGTGGTACAGTGGCGCGGCGTCTGCACGGAAACGCGACGGTTTGTGGGTTTGATTTCCACTTCGAGAAAATAGATTTTTCTTTCCCATTTTCTTCACCCTGACATCTAGACACGAGCAGCGTTGAGTTCCGCTACTCCATACGCAATGTCTCAAAAAGTGAAAAGCGGGTAACAGTTTGTAGCACTTTCTTCTACCGTGAGTCTGATAAAGCGTTAAAATTTGGCGGAAATTGTTAAGCTCTTGGTCTTACAAATAACAGAAATTATCATTTTATATTTATTAAGAGAAAAAAAAATTACAAAATAAATTACAAAAAATAAAATAAAAAGGCGTAAACTTTACTGCATAAAGCAAATACAAATAAATAAATAATGAAGCTTAACGTTTCAAGCGGTTTACATAATGAAGACAAACGAGCTTCAAGTGCGTATTATTTCGAGTTAACTTTGCTATTTCAACTTCAACACTGAAACGTTCAACAGTTCTATATAGAATGTGCAAAGATAATATGTAATATTGCCTACAACGGTCCATGTATTTGTAGCCGAGGGCTTATTTGTCAATTAATGTTAAATTTTGTCACTGGAATTAACGGAGAGTTTTGACACCAGATTATTAGCTATTATTATTTTGTTTTCGATGATTAACGCATCATAAAGCAGAGCGTTAATGCAAGTTAGTGAAAATTTGGCAAAATTGATTTTTTGTAACGTATTTCATTTCTTTGAAATATATATTAGTATATTTATTTCTTTGAAAGACGTAACAATTGCGTTTTATTGATAAATTCAAAAATAATAGGTTATCATGTCTGTACATTATAATGATATATTAAAAGTATTATAAATTTATACGGTCCTTCGGATCTCTGCACCTTGCATGTCACTGATAACATGGGTAATGATTGACGAAGCTTACTCCGACATAACCTTTGTAGGTGGTAAAAATGCATGTATAAATTACCATTCCACTTTATAACATACTGAGTGCTATGTACGGAAAATGAATGATAACCACAAAAATTTAGGTAGAGACTCCAAACCCCTATAATTCCCCGATTCACGGTCGTGCTTGTCACTGATAGCTATGGTTTTTGATTGACGAGGCTCACTACGATATAAGCCATCGAACGTTGCAAAAACGTGCTATGGTGTTTATTCGATTTTATTTTTGACAGGGTTATGATACGATTAATACATTTTTGCACGTTTTCCGTATTACATATATATATATATATATATATATATATATATATATATATATATATATATATATATATATATATATATATATATATATATATATATATATATATATATATATATATATATATATATATATATATATATATATATATATATATATATATATATATATATATATATATATATATATATATATATATATATATATATATATATATATATATATATATATATATATATATATATATATATATATATATATATATATATATATATATATATATATATATATATATATATATATATATATATATATATATATATATATATATATATATATATATATATATATATATATATATATATATATATATATATATATATATATAATGATTTCTGGACTTGTAGTACATATATATATCAATAGAATACTTTACAATAACTCCTTTAAACAAGCTTAAATAAGAAAAGGCAAAGAATGCCTTCCACCTGTGACAAAACTATAGCAGATACAATTTATAGTGACTGGTACACTAATACCGCCTTTACGTAATGGAGCTTAGTAAGACGTTCAAGTAAAGAACTCTATTAATTTACGTCCTTTTCGCTTTGTTGGCTTTGATAGGAATTTATAATACTAAAAAATTATATGCAAGCTGTAGTCTATCGATAAAGAAAAACTTATACAAAATTTTCATAATGGACCGTCGCGACGCAGCAGCACTAGCGTCTGACCGTGAAGACGACAGTCATAAGTTCCTTTTCATTCAGGGAAAATTAATAACTTTTATTTCATCCTTTCTGGTGATAAGGGCGGTGATGAGTTCCACCAATTAGAAGACAGCGTACAGATATTTTTCGTAAGCAACTGAATACAAAAAAGTATATTGTGCATCTTTATAGAGATTGAACATGAAGGGTAAGGAAAAAGGAATGACCAATTCAGTAGAAAACTATGACACAAAGCGCCTACGCTTTTTCACAATAATATTAGTATTTTTCTATCACTACTGTTTTAAGAATTATTACTAAAATCAACATTTTCACTGGACGGGATTCGAACTCACGACAACAGCATGTAAAGTCACTGCAAAAAATGCTGCTAATCTGCATTTCAGACCGCTCGGCTAACGAGACACATACGATAACTAAGTAAACTAATATAAACCATGGTTTTTCAGTCCAAGGTTACTCAGATACAAGTGAAACTAATAAAAGCGTATTAAAAACGTAGAATTATTTGATTGCTCCAGCTTTTTATTGTTTTCGCTTTAATATAGTTTATCTTATAAATAAACCTTTATGTATAGTTTTGTATACTATATCTATCTGAGTCAACCAATAATAATTTTAACTAAAAACCAAAAGATGTTAGTTTTATAAGCCTCTTCTCCAGGTACAGTGGATAATTTTAAAACGATTAAGGAAATATACAGCAAAATTTTCTTTTGAAAGTCACATGCAGTTTCACAATATTTATATAGACTACAAACTTATTATGTAACAAATATTAAAAGTAAAGTTAAATAAAATAGAATCAAAGTGAAAAATAAATTGTGAATGTGTACAAAAATGACGAATGAATTTTTTGAACACAAATATATCTATATATATATATATATATATATATATATATATATATATATATATATATATATATATATATATATATATATATATATATATATATATATATATATATATATATATATATATATATATATATATATATATATATATATATATATATATATATATATATATATATATATATATATATATATATATATATATACATTATTTTTAGACTTTGTATGCTTTCAATAAAATAAATGAATTTTCTACGCTGCAAAATTTTATGAAAAATTATTTTACAGAAATATTCTGATAGCTTAAATACATTACTGTCTATGGTCTCCGTATTTAATTTAAACTTAGAGAACATAGTGCTAAGATATCCCGTTCGAAGCACGAAATAAAAATAAATAAAATGTTGAGGAATTTCGCCTCAAATATACGTAAAAGCGGGGAACGAATTTTAATAACACTAGGTTCCAAAAACATGAGCCAACCTATAAGCCCTATATATTTTTATTTATTTCGTTATGGAATATGCAAAGAGAATTTTCAGTTTTTTTTAACACTTGTTCTAGTTCTTCAAATCTATTAACTCTTTACTTACAGATTCGAGTTGCAACATGAAATGTAAATTTAAACCAATTTGTAACATAAATACATACATACATACATACAAGCATGTCCATTGCATTGCAAAGCCTGTGTCCATTACATAACGTTATTACAGTAACGAAGACAAAGTGCGACCGGCGCCGGGTATTAAGTGTGACGTGAGTTATGAGAAAACTCTACTTATAAATATATTATTATGTCAAATAGTCTTAAGAGAATGAATTGTAGTAAGATTGGTGAAAATTTTGTGTAAAATTAGGCAATTTTGACGTAATTTGACGTCAGTGTAACGATTCACAGTGCTCTAAAATAATAAATATATGACAAATTATTTTAAATAATTATAATTATCTTTTTAGTATCCTTTAGAAATTTTAATCACAAAATTTACTTTTTAAATAATAAAAAAATAATAACACAACGCACCTCTACGTGCACTTTGCTGAGTCTGTTTGGAGAACCAGGCAGATCTGTGGTAATATTGCTCATTTTAATGTTAAAAAGTGAATTAAAAGCTTTGTAAGTTAATTATTTTCATATTGTCTTAATTAAATTTAAGTTCAGTCTGTTTCTACAATTAAAATTTAATCAATATATTATTGAAAATTGGTAAGAACTAATGCGCAAAAATAAAATCCCATTAAGTTTCTTGCGTCGTTACACGCAAGCTATGGAGTTATCAATCTTTTAAGGTCTCCCTTGAGCAATATGGCAACGCATCCACTTCCTCTCAGATTGTAGATGTCTATGGGCGAGGGTCTCCACTTAACATCAGGTGGCCCTGCACGTTTACCTTCTTATGATATAAAAAAATAAATTATCATAGTATAAAAGCCTCATATTCTATAGGTATTTTTAATTATAACGTATATGTAAAATTTGAAAATAAAATAATTTCTAAAATACTAAAAAGCGCTCTACATATCTGCATACATGAACGAAGTTTCTCACAATACCCTAAAGTAGATGATATATGGTCTCTGGTGACCTTTAGAGTACTATTCCAGGTGCTATACATCATGCAGACATTTAATACTGCAATGATATATGCAAGTTTAAAGGAGCTGAGGGAAATTTAAATTTACTATTATATAATAAGATAGTACTAGTGACGTAGTTACGTAGTGAGATAGAAGTCGACTTACAGGATGGTAATAGCTTCAATCCCAGTCGAGGCAACGATTGTATTGAAAACGTACATGTATTTTTTGGGACTTTTTATGGGATTTCTGGAAATTACCCTCTCTCATATTACTTTCCCTTTCCTCAATATCCTTACATAACAAATTTAAGGTTCCATGACAGACAATGCCTTAATAGAATCGTCTCATATGTATAGAATTCTACAGATAATTTTTTGCTTATACTTAAGAAGCTAAAATAAATACTATTACAATTAAAATATTTACATTAAAACATACTCTTTTTATATAAACTGTTACAAGCAGTTGTATTGAAGATAACGTTTTTCTCGAGCATCTTTGATTCGTCGTTTTATTTTAAAAGCTTCATATAGCTTTATATTTCATATTAGTAACATATATTATCATTTTTACAAGTAATACATAGTTATTGGCATAAACTAAACTGTATTTTATTTGAATCTATACTATGAGTTGTATTGTCATGATGTAATTTTGTAGCTCAATATGTGCTATGTATATAATAGAGAAGGTGGAGAGGTCTTATCTTAGAATTAGAGCTTTTATATATTATTCAATTTTTAAGCAAAAGCCTTCAATATTTTCATAAAGCTTTCTATAAACTTAATTTAATTTAACCAAATACTTTTGCGAACTCTATACAAAAGTAAATAAATTTTTAAACATATAATAATATATGTTATTTTTATATGCTGAAAGCAATAACATATTATGAATAATGTAATATCACAACACGCAATACGCACGTCTATTAAAATAATACCCTTTCAAAAGTCAATGGATATGTAAATGAAGTAAGTTTTGAGAACAGAGGGCAATAAAGTTTGGGGTGACAAAGGATTCAATGAAAGTTTGTTCTGAACTTTTACGATTAACGAAATTTTGCGTATTACTTGCTTGATCCCTTCACAATGAGTAAACAGGAGCTTACGTAACTGGCCTTACAGTTTGTGGAATGTCATTGTCAATTATACGTTTATAATAACGATTATTTAAATACATTTTTCGGAATGTATCATAAAAAAGAAATAGAAATTGGTAAGTATATTATTTTTGATTTCTAAAGCGTTAATCCATACTAAGGATAGAAGAAATACTTAAGAAACGTATGAAAATTTGAACGCAGCGGTATTTGAACCCGCTCCCGCTTGTAAACTGTGCAAGCGCTCTGACCACTGAGCAAACTTTTTATGTTTTTTTTAAGAATGGTACACTTTTAGTGATGATCAACAATTATCCTCTTCTTTTATTCTTAATCCGATTGTACCTAGGGTAGTTTAGAGGATAAATATAATAAATAATGAGATAGGGGAATTACTTTGAGATATAACAATATGGCATAGAATAGAAAGAGCGAGTACAAAATTTGTGCAAACACCGTTGAGTTTAACCTCGTTATTTTCTAAAAGTTATATTTCAGACACTACTGCTCGCTTCAGTTAAGATTAGTTTACAATTTTAATAGTTCATATAAATATAGTTGGCGTGTAATTGATTAAGCTTTTAAGTTATTTAAGTTAATACTTGTGATATGAGTTTTTCCTTCTATAATATTATTAGATGTATTTGAAAATATAAGTTGTAATATTGTGATAAGCTCGAACAAAAAGATGAATTATTTATGATATCAAGTAAGATATGTAGGTATTTTAATATTGTTTTTACAGTCTAAAACTGACATTTAATAACAAATTGTCAATCAAAATTTAATATCTTGATTCGTGGAGAAAGTAAACACTTATTTCTTCTATCCTATCTATAAATAAATAAAATTAATAAAACAAGCTATATGTCACGCTTTATTCCGCATATTGCAGTCTAGGCAGAGCGAACTGCAGGAACTGTATGAACCTAGTGTTAAAACACTCCGTTACTTAGTCCCTGGTTTCTCTGTGCCCGCCTTTCGTTATTTTCGAGGCATTGTGAGTTGAGTGGCGGAGCTGAACGCCGCGCTTTGCCTAATTTCCAGAGCGAAGAAAATGGAAATAAAAAAAACTATCTTCCCGAGTTGGAATCGAATCCACAAACCGTCGCGTTTACAGACTAGACGCTCACGCCTCTGCGCCACGACGGTCCTCTATATATGTATATATGACGTAATACCAACATACAATTATCTTAATGAAGTCAGTCACTGTCGATCATCAAATGACAAAGCTCACAGGAAATGCGAGGGAATTTCAGTGGAATTAATCCCTCCGGGCTGAAGTTAAATTACAGGCGGTGCAGCGTTTTAGCGCCAGTGTGTGGGAAGCCTATATAAATCTACATACATATGTTTATATATTCTTTGTGTTGGTAGTGTTGTTTTAATTAACGAAACAGGCCTGGCCTTACCAGTTTTGAATGAGACTCAGAAATGTTAATTAATATTTAATTGCTTTTAAGATGATATATAATATAGATAGTAAAAAAGTAATGTTTTTGGTAAGCAGTGAACAGCCTTATTCACTGTGTTTTTAACATATTTTGCTTATTTTTGTTAAATTTAATAACAATTATTCGTTAATTAACAACTGTTTGTGCTAATATACGTTCACAAGTAATTTTAATGATTAAATATATAAATAAATAATTAACTATATGCCTTGGTCAAGGTTAGCTCGAGTATTGGAATGATCAATTGCACCTTACTGCAGCCTTTTAATTTATTCACCAAATTCATGTTACTGTATATGTTGCGTTTTGGATTCTTTAGTAAATTAATTAACTTTTATGGGAATATAATCTTCCATACTGTTATATACAACAAAAAGTCAAAGAATCAAACTAATTTTCTAAAAAACAGTATTTAATTCAAATAAAACACGATTTTTAAATATATATATATATATATATATATATATATATATATATATATATATATATATATATATATATATATATATATATATATATATATATATATATATATATATATATATATATATATATATATATATATATATATATATATATATATATATATATATAAGGTAAAAAAAATCAAATCACGACCACATATATGAAAATCGACAAAAACACGCAAAAACAAATATTTGTTTTGTACCACTGTATATAGATAAGAGGCGAAATTAGCACTTTATCTTCGAAGGCACGTACGAGCACCTTAGCGAGGTGCTCGCGTCCCACTCGGCATTTTTTATATGAGCGACGTAAACTTACAGGATAGTCTATGTCGATGGCTTGAATATTGCTATTATAAAACAAAGGTTAACTCAAAGTTTCATCACGTTTTCACGCCGAATCGCGCTTATAGCAGGAAAGGCAGTCTTTTTATTATTTTAAAGTATTAATAAACACTAAAGATTGAGAAAAGGGATATAAAAAATTACGCAATATATCTAATAAGTTGTAAAAAACATATAAGAATTTCGACGAGGACGTCCTTTACACATGGTTTAGTTATTAGCGGTTCAAATACAGCTGCGTTCAAATTCTTACATATTTCTTTAAGTATCACATTTAGCACTTCCAGGCCCTATTACTTGAGAAATGTGTAGAATGGAAAATCTTGACACTAAATTCTCCTTCTATCACTTTTTGCAGTTATAAAGAATAGATGTTTTAAAAACAAATTATAAAAATAGTTTAGAAAATGTTTGAAATATTTTGTAGCAGTAGTAGTGCAGCAGCACATGTGCTTGAGGTTGAGAGTTTTGAGTTCGATTCTCACTCAGAAAAATGATTACTTTTATTTCCTTCGCACTGTTAACAGGTAAAGCATGACGTTAGGTTCACTTATTCCGTACGCAGGCACGTCTCTTCAGGCAGAATATTTTAACACTAAAAAAATACTTAAAATTGAATAACATACGGCTCTATTCTCTCTCTTTTTATAATTTTTGTAACAATAACCATTATTTTATAACTTGGTATATTAGTGTATAAAAGAAAGGCCTTAGCCAAACAAGCTATACAGCTTTTTTCAACACGGTCAAAAGTCGAGGTAGCTGCAACAAGTTTTTGTTCGTGAAAATTTATCCCGGGTTCATTTTCTGGCACCTTTCTAATTATTTGTTCTTCTGGGACATTATAAATAATATTTTAGAAATATTAAAATATTAATATCACATATTTTATATAAAAATTGTGCTTTCTTACTTAAAAATAATCTAATTCTAACTTTATATAGATAACGAAACTAAAAAAGGCTTATTTTAAGTATTTATTAAAGCTTTTTGAGTGAACAAGGAAGAAACACAAATATCCTCCCTTAGCATCGCTCTCAACAATATACTTTACGAGTGTCGATCAAAAATGTATACGCAAGATATCCCATGACAACTGAATATTCAACTGTTTCGTGAGAAATGTCAAATTGTAGGAATTCAGGGTTAACTCTCCTAAACGCCATAAATAAATAGAGAAAAAGAAAAGATGAAACTCTCTTTTTATTTTGTGCAACATTAATATATGTTAAAAGTTAATTTAAGTCTCAGAATACTGTTGTAAATAATTTTAAATGATTTATATTGTTTTTTTACCTTCAGATCTACATTCAAATCATTTTATGTATAGTAATGTGGAAGTTAACGCTGCGCTTCGTCTTGCTATATGAAGGCCTTTACCCATATTTGGCTTAAACTTAACATAAGATATAACATTTAATATTTGTATCTGGCGTGGCGCAGAGGCATAGCGTCCACCTGTAACCACGACAGTTTATGAATTCGATTCCCACTCGGGGAATTAAATACTTAAGAAAATATATAAATTTTTTGACGCAGGATTTGAACCCGAGCCCTCTTGCGAAACGTGCAAGCACTCTCATCTTGGTCTCCGGTCGTTCGTTGCTTCATCACGCTGCGTCGAAAGTCTTTTAACAACTTATTTCGTTGTTATCTCTGTAGGGAGATTGTTTTTTTAAATGTTTTTTCTATCCTTATTAACACTTTAAAATTATAATTAAAAGCTTATAGATTGTATATAATTTTTGTAATATTTGCCTTCGTCTGTCAGCTGTCACTATTATTTCATATATTACATATCATTTCATAATATACAAAAAATATTTACTACTTAAGAAAAGTATATACAAAAAACAATATATTTTACGAGTATTGATCAAAAATGTATACGCAAGATATCACACGGCATCTGAATATTAAACGCTGTCGTGACAAAACTCCAATTTTATAAAATTGAATGTGAACAGTGAAACGGCGATAAGTACATTTCGCCGTCGTTTTAATCTTACGGGGACTGCAAAGGATGGCAATAAAAGTCCTTAACAGCTTTCCGGCACTGGGCAAAGGTCGGCTACAAAGTTCTTTAGAAATGTATACCGTAATGTAAATATATAGGAATATATTCAACGTATGCGTGATTTTGTGATGAAATAAATTGTTTTAGGCACAAGAAAAGGTTTTGGTGTAATTGGCTTAGGAAAAAGCTTAAAAAAGCTTTCAATGCTATTTGGTTAATTTATTTTGAATTTTATAACTTTCATGGCTATATTTGAATCGACTTTTTTGTATAAAGAAACATGATTGTAAAGATTTTTTCTTTTCTAATTGCTACAATTCAGAATGAGAGAAAGTCTCATCACTGCTCTTATCCTAGTAATTTTCAATTAAATTGTCTAAATAAAATCATCATCATCAATAAAAATCTCATATGTTTTTTAGTTTTATACTCGTATAACTTTAAAGACGTTTCTTTTTTATTATTTAATTTTATTTACATACCTAAGTAATAATAAGTTTTAGGAATTAAGTTTTAAGTTTAACATTAATCTCGTCTGTTATGCATTTAAATTTTTTTATGTACTATAATGCATGCAAAAATGCATTTTATTACGTAGCTATAATAGGCGTAATCTATGTTTAAAAACTGATCATAGAGAAATTTAAGACAAGAAAAACCCTAAAATATTTAAAATTGTAAAAAAAACTTCATTCTCAATAAAAATTCGCATTATTACGTGGATTACAAGCGAAATACTTAGAACGTCTAAGCATATTTAACTTTCCACGACCCAATCTCGGACAAAACGGCGTAATAGAAAACAAAATTGTCTATTAGATTCGCAGACTACCTCCAGTGCGACGTAACTTTATTAACTCACTCCATTAAACCGTCTTTTTGTTCGTTAAAAGAAAAAATCTTGTTTTCGTTTAAAAGCTGTGCGTGAGATACAATTTAAAATATTCCCAGCTATTACAAGGGGGTTTAATTGACAGTTAGACCCCCGAGGGTTTTTCTTCAGAAAATTGCCTGTTGGACAAAAGGCGGGTTATATATTTTTATGGTCCTTCGAGCCTGATTCGGTTTGGAAATTGTTTTTTTCCGCCAACAGGTGCGGTCGCAAGAGTTTTCTCGTAATTGAATTTGTGGATGCCGTTTAGGCGAATTTTTTATGAAAAATTAGTGTTGAGCCCAATATTCTCTTATCTTCTAATATTTTATATACAATGCGAGGATAAGATAACTTGATTACTTTAAATTATTATGATTGTGAATGTTATAATATGTTTTTCAAAATGAGATATTATTTTTTTAATAATATATATTAAATATTTGTATCTCACATATAATGTTAGTATTCAGATAAAAGATAATGTCTAGATTTAAAACCAAAATTATGCTACTTAACTGTAATTTAATTTTACACTTTATTTCAAAAAATACAAACGAAAATTTGAATTAATTATTTTTTATGCTAACGCTTTATCCCCTTCAAAGCAAGGTAGACAGAGAGTACATCAGAAACCATGGGAGGTTCCCAATTTTGAAACACTCCATTACCAGCTTTCTACCTTTTTGAGGCATTTCGTATTGAGTGGCGGAACTCTACACAAAATCGAAATGACAAAATCGATCTTTAGCGTATACACGCCTCTTTACCACGACAGCACTTATATTTAATTCTCGATCTCTCTATAGATATAACATTTTATTGTTATTAGAAGGTCAAAATAGGAAATTCATCTATTTATACTAAGGAGTTAACTAGTACATATCTAAGTTGTTAAAGCGCTTAAACTTCCCACGAAATAGTGTAAAGCCTGCAAAATTAATGAGTATTGGAAATTTTATTTTCACGACTATGAAAAGTTCTTATTAAACAATATAACCATTTCTAGTGAAAATTAATTTAGTTTTAGCTTGTATGTTCATACATAGAGTCTGTTTATTGGTGCGAGGGTAAAGTTAATATGTACGGCAATTTACATGATTATGCCAACATGCTTCAGTGTTCAGGACAGGCCGTAAAACCAACGTCCTTATATGCTACAATAACCGTACTGCGACCCCATCTAGTCGAATTGTGTGGGATCACTCTTAAGAAACAGCGATTTATTAAGTAAAAAAAAACGTAGTACATATGTTTTCTCTAAAATTTAATCACATTCAAAGATGAGGGTAAAACATGGCTTCACATTTACTTACACTAATTATTAAATAACTTAGATGAATAGGAAAAAATTATGTATAATTATTTTCATATCAAAATTTAACTTAAAGTGGGGACGGAGTAAGCAGGGACTAAGTAACGGAGTGTCTTAACACTAGGTTCTTATGGTTCCTGCAGCTCCCTCTGCCTACCCTGCCATGTGCGGGATAAAGCGTGAAGTTAAAAAAAAAATAACTTAACAAATAAATAATTCCACACAAAGTAATAAACAATTTAACCATATATACAATAAATCTAAAGACAAGCACAAAGTTTCATATATAAATGTAATTTAATTTTAATCTGTGCGCTTTTAACTCGTCCTAAGCAAATATTGGGCGATGCCTGAAACTACGCTAGTTTGAATTTCAACCCTTGTTGACCCTCGCTTGCTGAATTGATATATAGCTTTGATGAATTTAGTTTTTATAGGCTTACTTAACGTTGCTAACGAAATGTGTTGACGTTATTTGTTTGGGACAAATTCTGTTACAAGGACTTTTTTCTTAAGTCCAACCAGTGTTATATACAATGTATATACTTAATGTACGATGGACACTCTATCTCAAATATCACTCTGTATCAAAAGGTTTTTGGCTACTTAGAGGTTTGTGTGAGATATGTGAATCTAAATAATTTATTCGATAAATATCAAAGATATATATAAAGTCTAAAGTGGTTTACAAGGACAGATCAGTGAAACACGGCTCTGATTAACACTTGTAGTCTTTTTAGACAAACAAGAACTTGGTAATAATAAGATTCTGTTTTATGAATAAAATATTTGAAATCTTAAATATTTAATAACAAAGATAAGTATAAAATTAAGTAAAACGTAGCTATTTTGTAGCCTCGGAGATTTATTACAGTATTAAATTAACGAAGAATCAAAAATAAATTAATTATAATTAAATATTTCTAAGAATTCCAAATCTTTCAAATATTTGAATAAGTATTTTCTATGATACATACCTCTAAATGAATAACAAATCTTTCTTCTTTCAAACATCGAGTCATCACTCTAGCATGTATACGTAGAGCGTGCTCTGTACTCTCAAGGCAGTAGCATGCAGGTATCGAGACACAATTACAGCTTCCATTACCATACGAGCGCACACCTCTGCCTCTATGGGAATGAGTTAAGAGGAGGATGTATCTTGTTAATAAGGAAAATTTGTTTACTATTTTGTTTAAAATTTACAGTTCTATAATGATTTAGTAAAGATTTTTAGTGTGATTTGCGTTTAATTTGTTTATTTTTCTAGATACGAAGTGTTGAAAAGCTCTTCTCTTTATGTTCGTATCAGATTTCGACGTAAATTTTATTAAAATATTATTTAAGCGAAATATCGTTCAGATTTATCGGCATTAAAAAATTAAATTTTGTTAGAAATTTTAAGACACTTCCTTATACATTTATACGAATGATAATATTTTGTAACACTGTTCCTGTCTTTACGTGGAAATTTTCCCTTGGCCATTTATAATAATTCATAATATTTGTACAAATTGAAAATGGAAAACGGAGAAAATGTTTACTAACTGTTCTTAATTTAAAAACATTGAATTCCGCCACTCAACACGCAATGCCTCGAAAAAGATGAAAAGCAGATAACGGAGTGTCCTAACACTGGGTTCCTATAGATCCTGCGGTTTCCTCTGCCTACCCTGGCATGTGTGGGATAAAGCGTGAAGCTATAAAACCATGAGGCAAAAAAACTCTAAGAACTCACCCTTAACATACATACAAGTTGCATCATTAAGACACACAAGGGTCAGTAATCAAGTCATATTTACTCAAGAACATTTTAATTGCTTGCTTATACCGACGATGTGAGTGTTGAAATTATTTAATTCTCTCGACACAAAAGATTTTGCGCTTTGAAATGTTAATTTTTTTATAATATATATATATATATATATATATATATATATATATATATATATATATATATATATATATATATATATATATATATATATATATATATATATATATATATATATATATATATATATATATATATATATATATATATATATATATATATATATATATATATATATATATATATATATATTGAATATATATATTTTTCACAATTCACTGTATACAGATAGAAATATAAAAATACACATGTCACTTTAACGTTTTACCTGCATATATTTATATTACAATACCTTAATTATAATACAAAATTAACTGCTTACACAAACAATGAGTTATATTATAAAAAAAATAACTTTTGACATGGGCAAGACGCATATTGAGGAGAACCGATGGTCATTGGGGTGGAAAGTTCCTTGAGTGATGGCGTCGAATCCGACAACTCTTGGTATACCTACTGTTTGGCAGTGGGCGTAAAGAAAAGCTAAGACGTTGACGATAGTAAAAAAACATTTAAAAAAAATTAGATTGATGCATTGTAATTATATGGGATTTGTATGTATATAGATATTTTGTATAGAATAATTTCCGCAAACAAGGTATCCTTAAGTACATGATTCGATTTATAATCCAAAGATATCTGATAGACATACGTTAGAAATAAAACAAATAGTCAATCAAAAAATACATTTATGTATTTAAAGAAGTAAGAGATTTCGGTTGACTTTAGAAAACTCAGTGTCAAAGATACTGGAAACAGGTGACGTAAAAAGCATGGGGAGGCTAGAGGCTAATGACAGCGGACGAGGCGGAAGAGGTATGCAAGGACCGCAGCGTTTGGCGCTCCGTTCTCTTTGACTACCCCACTAGAGTTAAAGCGTGAAACTATGTATCACACACATATCTGTACGTATGTATATATGTTTGTATGTATGTATGTAAATAAATTTATATTTTTATAAGTACAAAAATCCTAGACCTCATTCAATTATCTATATTAGTACAAGATATTTCTACCAAAAAATGTAATAAATCTATTTTCACAAACACCTGCTGAAGCGTACCGTTCTAAGAATTATATTTTCTTTATGAAAAAATCAAACGTCATTAATCATTTTCAGTCTCCAATTCCGTTATAATTTCGCATTCAAAAGTGGTCGAATTGGATGAGAACCAAATATTTTTTCCTTTCATTAATAAATTGTAAATTGTTTGCTGTGATATCTTATATCAACGCTTTTGTGAAGGTGATTTATTATGGAAGAAATGTGAAAAAACATTTTATTTCCAATGGAATAACGATTTGTATACTATATATATGTTGGTACAAAATGAGTTACTGAGGGGCCTTATCAAAATTAGTAGTATTTTGGAATTTTGTCAAATTGTACTAATTTTTTTTATTTTTGTCTCTATGCTTTATCCTCCATATGGCAGGGTAAGCAGAGAGAACTGCAAGAACCATAGGAGCCTAGTGTTAAGACAATGCGTTGCTTAGTCCCTGCTTTCTCCGTCCCTATTTTCCGCCTTTTTCGAGGTATTACGTGTTGAGAGGCATAACTCAACGCCGCGTTTTGCGTAGTTGCCAGGTAAAAAAAAATGGAAATAGAAAAATCGATCTTCCCCGAATGGGAACCCTTAAACCGTCGCGTTTACAGGCAGATACTACGCCTCAGCGCCGCAACGGTCCTTACCTTTAAATTTTATTTTTATTAATTTAGAATTTTGGGCCTAACTAGAGCTAGAGGACTAAAATATCAAAAAAGCAGCGTTATTTACATTACTGAACACACAAAACAATGAATACGAGTGTCAAGTGTCAAGTGGAAATTGGTGAGAGGAAAGAGTGTCTTAAAAGAAGTTGTAGTAAATTGGCGTAAAGTAAACAAAAACCCTGCAATAGAAACTGAATTTTAATTCATTAAATAAATTATATTAAAATAATAAGTAACTGTTATATCGTTTTATTTTTTACAGAGAGGCATTACCCAACGGCACGCTATGGCTGGGATCCTTCTCAGCAGCACAGTATAGGAGTGACGTCCACGCCGCCGTGTACCGCTGTCGAGCTTCCGGTACTGTTGGCACTGTGCTTTCGAGGGATATGCGTCTAGAAGCTGGTTAGTATGGATATTTTTAAATATAATAATACTCTTTATTGCGCTAATAGATACATGCATAGTTTTAAGAAATACACTCAATTCAGTACACAAAGTTTTTAAGAAAGGACTTTTTTGGGTAATTTTAGGGAGAAGGTTCCATAGAAATACAGCATACACTAAAAAGGTTTTTTTGGTAGAATTTGATATATCAAGCATATCTTCTTAGCATATCTAGCGTCACAAGACCACCTCGAGCGCGTAGAAGTAGGTAGTTGGAGATACATATACTCAACACCGCGCTTATCTTGTTACCAGAACGAAACTTTTTCCACAGTGGGAATCGAACCCATAACTGCCGCATATGTACGTGTAGGCAGATTCTGTGGTGCTATGTCATGAAGCTATTTTTATTGAAACATGTTAACTATTTTGAAAGAGACGATTATTTTATGTTACCAAAATCAAGCCAATGTAACGATGATCCACTTGCCTTCTAATACAAAAACACAACAAAAGTAAACAATGTTAGATTGCATTTTAATTATATTATTTTGATACATAACTTCAATTTATATAAAATCTAGTTGTCCTTAATAATCTCCAATAATCTATATTAAGCTGCGGTGGTATATAAAGCGTGTAAACTACTGCCAGGCAAATCCTATTCGAATTTGCATGTACGGCTTGATTAGGAACAATTGACAGCAATTTGGCACACATTCCTAAACCCGATGACCGATGAGAGGATTAATATTATGTTATTATATAATTAAATAAACTTGTTATGGTTATTTTTTTCTAAATACAATTCTGCTTCGGAGGAAAATAAAAAAGGTTTAGATGGACAGTCTTCAAAATCAAGAGTTATTAAAATTCCCTCTCTCTCACACACACTCTTATCTCTCTCTCTCTATCTCTCTCTCTTTATTCGAATTATATTTCTATGTAATAAGCATAAATTGAGCGAATGTTATTGTTATTATACTCAAATATATCTATATTCATGAAATTTTCAGAAAAACAAAAATAATTAAATCAATATAATTTCTTGCATAGCAAGAATTCAAAAACTCTAATACTAAAAATTTCAAATTCTTTGTTCAATTCAAGGATTTTAGTAATAAATGAAAAATTACAACAGCAATGTTTAATTGTCAATTTTGAGAAGTGAGAAAACTTACGTTCTGTCAATAGCCTGAGAAAATGTAATAAATACTTGTTACTCTATGCTCCATCAAACATCTACAATGATGTGACCTTTGAACTAAGTTTCAATCACTTTCAATTTTATTCACATAGCCAAAAGGTTTAAAATCCAGTGATATTTTACAGGCATTTTCTATGAAGAAAAATAGAATTGTATTCCTTTGACGACGAATTAATATAATTTATTCGGCAGTTTCCTCCGACAAAAGATATTTTCGTGACTTCTGCTTTTCACGCTTCAATTTGGCCTTTTTAGGAGATCGTTAAACGATTTCTCAGTATTTGGAAATTTATAGTGTTTAATTTTTCTTCTCTTCTTAGTTTTATAATATAATAATGTTTTTTAAGTATTAGATGATTGAATTCGATTAGAAAAGAAATAAATATGCTTAAAATTAATATACAAATAATTAAATAAATCTCCCTATGGAGATGATATGATTTCGACCCAACGTGATAGAGAGCGTGTAGCTTCGTGGATAGAGCGCTTGGATAGTTCATAAGAGGCGCGGGTGTGAATATACCTGTATTTTTATGTCTCCTTTCAGTGATTTTTTTCTATATTCAATGTGGATTAACATTTTAAAAATCATAAGTATACGAAATCAAGTTTGCACATTACATCCTGCAATATTTGTTAAGTTATTTTTACAAACTTCACTTAAAAATTGCCGTGAAAATTGCTCTTTGAATGAAATTCGACACAGACATTTTTTATATCTAGTACTGTATCTATGTATATATTAATAAACCATACATATTATTTTAACGTACATATATATATATATATATATATATATATATATATATATATATATATATATATATATATATATATATATATATATATATATATATATATATATATATATATATATATATATATATATATATATATATATATATATATATATATATATATATATATATATATATATATATATATATATGTTTGTTCATATATGGCAACCCCGACTAGTTTAGAGTCTTGTGCGAACACCCCGCGCGAGCAGTTAGTAGTAGTTATCGAGTGGTAGTAAAGGGGGCACGTGTCACGGCCGACGCGAGCGCACGTCCTTCCTGAATCTAATATTAATTAGCGGTGTGATTTTCCCTCCCTCAGCCTTATTTGATTTCCCTTTTGTGTATTCCCTCTTGATATTGAACCTGACAAAGACAAACCAACAAAAGATAATAGTGCAAGTAACCCCTAGTGAAGAAGACTCAAGTTAGACATTCCACGTGCCGGGAACAATCAGTGTTTGTGTTGTGAATCATGAAGATAAGGTACTGTACAATTTCTATTATCCTAAAACCGACTATAAAGTAAATAATTAATAAATAACCTCCACTTCAGCACGCTTCCACAATTGCTGACCCCTACCCACTATTCAATATATATTTTTTGGTAGCAGAACGCAGTTCATTATATTCATTAAATACTAATATATACATTTTCTGGTAGCAGAGCGTAGTTTTCATCCCTCTGGGCCCCCTTAATTATAGCGTAGTTTTCATCCCTCTGGGCCCCCTTAATTATATCGTGGTTTACTCCCTCTGAGTCCCCTTAATTATATCGTGGTTCATGCCCCTGAGTCCCTTTGATTACAGTGTTATTCTCCCGTTTTGGTATTTTGGCTCTTAATTTGGTACCTAACGCATAATTACAATATAATTTGATTTCCTAACCTTTTAAAACGTGTTCGCATCGAGTTGTTTAAAAAATAATGTTATATGAAATTTTATACATATAATATAATTGTGTAGGGTGAATGTATAATGTGTAAAATATATAAATAAATATTGAATATAATTTATATATTAAATATAAAATATAATAAATACACATAATATGGTTACATATATTTTATAATATTACGCCTATACGTTATTACCTATCCCGTTTTAAATTATAATTGAAGTTAGTTAAAATATTTTAATATAATTTCCTTAAAAAACTAACTTACTTTAAAATATTATCCCTACACTTTTATTGTCACCCTTTTTTTTTTTATTTTTATTTAAATGAAGCTTAAGCCTTAATTGTAGTCATATTGTATATCATATTATTTTGTTGTATTGCGATATATGTAGATGCGACGCGTCCCTGAACTTGACCGTAACTGGTTTCTTATCTCGCCAGCTGTTGTGGATTCATTGTTTATTACGAGTTTATTATTTTTTTTTAATATTTTAGTTGAGTTATTTGTTTACTTGATTTCTGATCTCGCCCGTTGGTAGTGGGTTCATTGTTTATCACGCGTTTATTAATTTTTAATATTTTAGTTCAGTTATTAGTTTACTTGATAATTTAAAATGGCTACTCATGATGAAACAGTAAAATGTTCCTTATATACGGAAAGCGCAGAATATAGAAAAAATATAGGTGTGGTACGCTTTGTTTCCGATTGGATTGCTGATACCTCGGAACTTCTTGGCACTTCTGAAATACCTAGATTATTAGTTAGGTTCAAGGATTTAGATTCTCATTGTAATTTATTTGTAAACGCGTCCTCAGTGCTCCTGGGTGGGTTAGACCCGGCTATCGATTCCCAAGAACTTAATTATATAAAAAAAGAAGTGCGTTTAGTATATAAGAAGATAGACGACCTCCGGGTGCGTCAATTAGAGTTGTGCCCACCTGCTCCCGTAGTTGATCCCGTCATGGCCGGTACACCCGTGGGAGTGAGTAATAAAAATATTACTGAGCGAACTACTTATAATAGATTACCTGATTTACCTATCCCTAAGTTTGATGGACGTCCTGACTCCTGGATAAGTTTTATTGATCAGTTTGACAGTGTAGTAGATTCCCAACACCATTTAACCCCCACAATGAAATTGCAGTACTTAGTTGGATCCTTAGCAGATGAACCTAAGCGGTTGTTGCTACATTTAAAAATTGAAGAAGGCAACTATGAAGTTGCTCGTGAGTTGTTGAAACAGCGGTATCACAATACACGGGTTCTTGCTGATACCTACATAACCCAGATACTTACCCTGCCGGAGATTTCGAATAAATTTACAGGTTTGCGCGCGGCCTTTTTGAACCCCTTGTTAACTGCCTATCGCTGTTTAGAACGTTTAAAGTTACCTGTCTCCTCATGGTCTTATATGTTAGTACATATATGTTTGACTAAGCTTCCCTCTGATTTGAAATCCCGTTTTGAGCGTTGTTATGGCGGTGACGCTGATGAGTTACCTACCTTTGAAAATCTTACTACCTTTTTGGAAGACGAATGTCGTCACCATGACAACGTTGGCAACACCTCCCTTGTAGATTCTAACCTGACGAAATTTAAAAGTGCTGTGCCTAAACATACTTACTTTGCGGCTCCTCCCTCCCCTATATTAAACAATGGACAAGGAATGTTACCTGTAATAAATAATAGTAAAAAATGTTACCTGTGTGCTTCCTCTTCCCATTACCTCCGTGAATGTCCCGAATTTAGAGCTATGAATCCTAGAGCTAGATCGGGATTTGTAAAACATTCCCGGTTATGTTATAGGTGTTTGGACAAACATTCAATTCTTATGTGTAAACGGGACTATAAATGTTCAACCTGCGGTCGCTCATCCCATCACACTATGCTATGTTTTAATGATTCCCGTAACCCAATGTATCCCACCTCATCCAATCGCATTAATAATTATAATTCCAAATTTAATAAACGCAATTATCCGCGTACCTGTCCTGCTTCTACTCGCGGTCCCCATATGGGCGGGGGCCAGCATAAGAAATATTCCCCTTCGCAACTCCAGCGCTCCCCCCAACGACATTCCCAGAGAGCTTCTCCCCCCAGAGAAAATGCTCCGCCCCAACCTAGACAGGTTGAACATAATATAAGATATCGTGATAATTCCTATAATAGAGAAGATAGACCCACATAGCTAGATACTTGTATTACTCCCCCTTCCCCTTGCCTGAATATCTCACCCAATTCCCTTATATTATTGCCTACTGTTAAATTACACGTTAAAACTGCTAGTGGTTTATATTGAAGCGCGTGCCTTATGTGATACCGGTGCCCAGGGTTTGCCTCATTACAACCGATCTTGTTGTTAATTACCTCAATTTGACCATCTCCCCCTCCTGTGCCCCTGTACGTGGCATAGGTAATATTCCTTTAGTGGTTTCCCGTGGTTCTATTTCCCTGTGTTTTAAACCTTTGTATAATTCCTTCCCTGAGGTGTCAACCTCTGCTATGGTTATAGATGTGATTGCCGGTACGCATCCTGAGTTTGAGTTCCCTGAGTCTGTGTTTTTTCCTAGTAGTGATTTTTCCCTTGCTGACCCTACCTATAATAAGCCTGGCCCGATAGATATACTATTGGGTGCTGACGTGTTCGGCGCGCTTTTATTACAAGATAAAATATTTAACTTTAACGGCCTTACTGCTTTATCTACAATTTTTGGTTATATTGTTTGCGGTCCAGTCGCTGCCGATTATGGTGAATTAGAGCCCCCCATGACTGGAATATCCTTATCCCGTCTCATCGAGAAATTCTGGAAGGTTGAAGAGACCCCTCAAACCATGATTGCTTACCCCTTAGATAACGATGGTGAGATTTATAAATAAACCGAAAACTTACCCGTTGAGCTATCTGTATCCTTATCGCGTTAGCGCGTAGCGTTTCCTTGCGGTCTTCCCTAAGACGACTCTCACTCTTTCTTGACAAAGAAGGAATCATCAGAGTCGGTGGTCGTTTATGAAACTCCTTTAACATTCGAGGAATTAACTACAATTTTTGCTAAAATTGAAGCGGTATTAAATTCCCGGCCGTTATGTCCCTTATCTAATGACCCTAACGATCTAGAAGTTTTGACGCCTGGTCATTTTTTGATTGGCCAACCTCTTAGTGCTTTGCCGGAGTATCCCTATAACAATGTAAAAATTAATCGTTTAACCCGTTTTCAAGTAGTGCAACAGATAACTCAACATTTTTGGTCGCGGTGGCAGTTAGAGTACCTATACACTCTGCAGACTAGGCAGAAGTGGACTGATCCAGTGAATCCTCCAACAGTAGGCGAGCTAGTCCTTATCAAAGATGATAATTTACCCCCTTTACAGTGGCGACGTGGTCGCATTTCCCAACTTTATCCTGGTAAAGATAGCGTTGTGCGTGTGGTCGATGTTAAGACATCGACAGGTATCCTAAAGAGAGCCTTAACCAAATTAGTTCGTCTACCTATTAGTTAGCTACTCCCATTTTCTCGTAAACATTAGATGTTTAGGGCGGGGGCTATGTTTGTTCATATATGGCAACCCCGACTAGTTTAGAGTCTTGTGCGAACACCCCGCGCGAGCAGTTAGTAGTAGTTATCGAGTGGTAGTAAAGGGGGCACGTGTCACGGCCGACGCGAGCGCACGTCCTTCCTGAATCTAATATTAATTAGCGGTGTGATTTTCCCTCCCTCAGCCTTATTTGATTTCCCTTTTGTGTATTCCCTCTTGATATTGAACCTGACAAGACAAACCAACAAAAGATAATAGTGCAAGTAACCCCTAGTGAAGAAGACTCAAGTTAGACATTCCACGTGCCGGGAACAATCAGTGTTTGTGTTGTGAATCATGAAGATAAGGTACTGTACAATTTCTATTATCCTAAAACCGACTATAAAGTAAATAATTAATAAATAACCTCCACTTCAGCACGCTTCCACAATTGCTGACCCCTACCCACTATTCAATATATATTTTTTGGTAGCAGAACGCAGTTCATTATATTCATTAAATACTAATATATACAATATATATATATATAATATATATATATATATATATATATATATATATATATATATATATATATATATATATATATATATATATATATATATATATATATATATATATATATATATATATATATATATATTTATATATATATAATATATATATATATATATATATATATATATATATATATATATATATATATATATATATATATATATATATATATATAATATATATATATATACATATATTGAATTTTGTCATGGAAAGACTAAGCTGAAAATCTAAGTGACGTAACATTGAACCTATGCCCTATTACTTGACTACGATAAAAAGTATATATATATAGATGCAAAAGGTCGCCATTGTCACTATGACATAACGAATAAAATATAAACATAAGTATCAACCTTCTATATAGAAAATACATACAAATAATATCCCTCAAATCATGATCGGTCCAACACATATCACGGTTCTTTCGATATCACTTGTCATTGATATATCCGTATTAAAAATTAGACCATCTCACCAAGGCATAAGTGTCAGAATTGCTTAAGATCAGCCGCACTTGACCTCAGTATTGGCGTAAGTCGGGATCTCTCAGGCTGGAATGCAAATACGAATCTTTATAGAAAGCCTCGAGTACCATAAATCCTGTGATTGAACTCCCAATATCCTTTGTAGAGGTCCGCTAATGGAATCAAGGGAAAATATAAGAAATCATATCTTGAATCGATGGTTTCCTTCTCATGGATAATCGAGACTCGAGAGCGATTGCAGATTGGATTTCTTTTTAGTTTAACTGGATATCAATGTTATGTCAGTTTTGTTTTTTGTAATATCATGCGAATTTTAGAGGAACATCAATGGTCTCCGAAACTTAACATACGGTTCTATGATAGGTGGAAACTGAAGACGGAAATAGACAGAGAAAAATTGTTACAATGTAAATAGCCATCATGATATAACCAAAGTGACTACATATTCAAGACATTTTATATTAAGTAGTGGATCACAACGTCGAGCAAATTTTTTATAGAGTCTATTGTACAAATTCAATTATTGAGTTGACAGTCAAACAGTGCAAGGAGAAATCACTGGGACATGTTAATAAAGTAATTCACGCTTTATATTACAGCATATAGCAGGGTAGGCAAAAAGGACTTAGTGTCAAAACACTCCGTTCCTCTCCTTCCACATATTTATTTTTACATTGTAAGTTATATCTATATATATCTTTTGCTTCACGCTTTATCGCGCACTTAGCAGGGTGGCGACGAAAGATCATAATATCACCGCCAATTCGGTGCGGTTTAAACAATAATAGCGGGAATTAAATTTAAAGCTAGTGGACTGTATTTTTGATTGATATAAAATTAGTGAAAGAACACGATAATAATGGCCGACACTTACAACAACGAATAGAAAAGGAAAATTGATTTACCAGCTACAGTACGGGCTTAATTGGACAAAATGAAAGATATATGTAGCTGGGGAAAGTAGAACAATCGCACACTTCTTTGATTAAAGGCTTTCCCCGTTTTCCTTGGATCCTTTCGTCGTGGTTGCACGTGGGGGCCCAGCCACGGTTGGTTATTTCCAATCTTCACCTAGCTAGGCCTTGTTTATCGTTATCTTTATGTTACATACACAAAACTACTGTATTTTAATAACACTGATGCGAATATTGAGAAATATACTAATATTTTTGAATTTTCAAGACGCACGCGCTGTCTATAGCAGCGGGGACATAATAGAAGTCGTAAGAAGAAAAAAACTCTCTTGCGTGTCGTCCGAGTGAATGAAGTGCGACAAGGATCGCAATATGTATAGTGTGCATGTTAGAAAGGGATGGGAATAGGAAGTTATTGCGAGTGGCGGTTTTATAAATATAATATTTTTAGTCAAAATAAATCCCTTCTAATTTAATACTAAACACAGGGTAAGCAGAGAAAACCTCTAGAACCGAGGGAACCTAGTGTTAAGACACTCAATTTCCCGATTTCCACCTTTCTATATTATTTTTATATATTTAATAGTGCTAAATTTTACATTTTAACTGCTAAATTCATATCTTAATTTAGTAGTTAAAGTGTTACAAATTCACACTAAAATTCATAACAGACCGCTGACAGCATTTCTATAGGATAAGATCAAATATTTGTCGCGCACACATATTGAGAAACAGTATAGTGTAGGTACTTGTGCGCTTTGGCAGCGTTCGCAACTTACAGTCGACAGCCCCTCACCGCCTTTTCAACCCTCACGAAACAATGGCGACTCAAGTCTTTCCCTTTTTGCGTAATCCACCGAAAAATTATCAATAGCTCGACCTGGATTTTGTTTTCAATATCGTTTTCCTTTCACGCTACATTTTGTAGAGTTTTATGATATTTCGTTTAAGTGTTTAACGTTTAAATTGCTATTTAACGTTTAGGTTTTTAAAAATTGTTATATAAGCTTAAATAAAATGTTGTAATTTATTTTTACAGATATCTATCTATATGTCTACATCCATATTTACTTTTCAATATATATTTTAAATTAAACACACTTTTAGAACAATTTAAAACATATTAAAATAAATGTAAACAACGTAAATGTAAATACAATACACTGTTTAAGAAATGTACGAAATAGCACTCAATAATAGTCACTTGAGATTTCAACGAACGTGCTTAACGTGTGGAGATGACTGTCGAGTGTTGGATGCTGATCAGAACAATGACATACGGCGAGGACATTACAAATGAAGTGGTCTGTAAAGACACGCGGAACGCCTGTCACGATAATATGAATATCCTTTTTGTTTAAGACTTTTTGTATACAATATACATGGATATATATTTTAGTTTGTAATAATCCAGTGTTAAGTGACTTAAATTTTCAATAAAAAATGACACTGAAAGTGAGATAACCAGACTTTCACTTTACTCTTACGAGTATTTGGAGATAAATGACAGAACTCCTTAACATGATTTATAATATAAGAATAATATAGAATTATAGACCTAGACTAGATATGAGTTTTGCTTCATGTTGATTTCGTTTATTACATTATTATTTTTCGTTAGTAGAGACAAGCCTTTCGAGGCATTTCGTGTTAAATTATGGAACACAATGCCACTCTTTGCCTTGTCGCCAGAGTGAAGAGAATGATACTAATTTATTCTTCCAAATTGGGAATCAACCCACAAAATTGTCGCCCTTACAGGCAACCACTGCGTCACGCTGCACCTTATCTCAGCTTATTATTGTTTTATTTAAATTACTAAATTTATATAAAAACCTTTTCAATTTGATCGATTATTACCAATTCAATTATTTAAACAATATTCCAGCAGTAAATCCAAAATTTTGTACAAGAAACACGTTTTTAATTTAGCACGGTTATAAGACAAATAAAACGAAATTGGGCCTTGCGAATATAAAGAGATAGATTGAAGGAGGCGACGACGCCGTCATTCACAGGAAATAAATTGATTACACTTCGGAATAAATCAGCTGGGATTGATTTTTTGATATTGTTTAAGTGCCTGATAAGATCTTTGATTGAATAAAAATTTTCAAACAATTGTATTATTTAGAGCATTGTAGCTTTTAAAGTAAATTTTCTAGTAACATTAGCCGCGGCGTTGAGTTCCGTCATTTATCGCTCAACGCTTGAAATAGGAAACCATGGCTTGGAAACAGAGTATTTTAATACTACGTTCCATCTGTCTATCTTGCTATATGAGGAAAATATCGCAAAGCTATTGATTTATGTTTTTTTTTTAATTTATTTAATTTATTAGAAAGTTTCTACTTGAGAATAGTATACAAAATAAATGTATGCTGCTTTAAGATATAATGGCTATATTTGAATAGATGAGAACTTTATCTCTATATAACCTCATAATAACAATTTAATCAACATTTTTTCAATGTTTTACTATCACGAGCGTGCCAGTTAAGAACTATTGACCAAAAATCCTTTGAAGAAGAATTATGATACTATATTGTTATAAATCTAAACCAAAAAAATATATAATATATTTTTTTAAATAAATATTTAAGAACATTTTAACGCAGCGGTATTGGAACCCGCTATTGCAAATCATTTAAACGCTCTGACTACTAAGCCATGGGTTCTTCATCACGCTGCGTCAAATTCTTATATGATTTCAAGCTTTAAAAATATTTAACATTTTCTTTTTAAACTATTTATAGAATATTACTAGTACTTAACATGCAGGGCAATGGAAACGAATCAATGTTTAAAATTTAATTACCTGTCTAATTTAAAATGGTAGTACATTTCCATTTTAGGTTCTTAAATAACTCAACTAGATATAATCAAATAAAGCAACTTTTAACAGTACCTAAGACAAATACACTCAACAAACAAGTCTCCGCAATATTCGCCTAAAACCTTTTAATTAGAAAGTAATCCAGAACAGAACGATGCAATAAGCCGGATGCTGGATACTGCATCTCAAAGGATTATGTGGCTGTTAATCCTGTCAAAGTTGGACATCCCGCCCATTGGTGGCATGGGAAATCATTGGGCCGGTTATTATTCATAGGCAGCGGATTTTCATTATATGAGAGAGGTGCTACGGTGCTACGAAGCTACGGCGCTACGAAGCTACGGCGTTACGATATTGACTCAAAAATTTACATTCATTTTTTTTTTCATGAGAGGTATAATATTAAAATTTAATTATTAGCATGATCAGATAAGGTATAAATATAAACTCTCCACTTATTTTATTCCTATTTATTTTAATATTGTTAGCCAATCTAATTATTCTATAATTCAATACCTAATAATTAAAGAAACCGTTTTAAAATAAGATTGTTATATTATTACAGAGATCAATGTTCTTTTAAAAGGTACGCTGAACGCTTTCAAACGTGTCGCGCCTCGTAATTGTGCAAGACACTTGAGCAATTTCACATTCTTTTCTCTTGTATTAGATTTCGATAAATCTATTTACTTTTGACATGTTGGCAATATTGTGCAAATGAGTATGTATGTGTATATATATATTGATTCATATACCTACGCACACATACACAAACACACACACATACACACATATTTTACAATTAATCCTTTGGGAGGATGGGCGTTCCAAAATATGAGGGTGATCTGTTAGGGATTGCCATAGTAATTTTAAATTCTTGTTTCTATATTTGTGTACATATTTTTTTACATATTTTTTTTTGTATATAACAAAGTAAATATTCAATTCTGTTCTAAAACTCGTGATATACTAAAGTGAATTTTAATTTATTTAATTCAGGATTAAAATAGGATATTTTGAAACATTTTTCATAATTATCTTTATAATTATTTTAACATATCAAAGATATATTGGTAGTCTCACTATAATATTGACCTTGAATATATAAACTAAGGACCCGTTAACGGCTTTGCCTGCTTGGTTGGAACTCTCAGATTTACTCTAGTGCGTTTAGTTATTTAAAAAATTGAACTGCATAAAAATTTATTGGGAATACTAAAATAAAAGGTAGTCTATATTGTGTTTCCTATTTAATCTCTCTCTTTCTTTTGAGTGAAAGTCCTCGTTCTGCTTTTCTTGCCTCTTCAATCGTGAAAGTCGTCCTATAGCTCCTAGAGTAAATGACTGACATATGAAAGTCCTATAAAAGTCAATTTAACCTGTTCAAGACACATAAACCATTTTTTCCCAACATTAATTGCCACAGGAATACTCGTATAACAAAGGGAAATCATTCCACAGGATAAACATACATAAACATATATTTATAATTTATTTTATATACAACGAATTAATACTACAAAATTTAGGTTTATGGATTTTTATATGTCACATTTTTTCCGTAGAGATAGACGAAAACCAAAAATTGTTACGTGCCTAAGACAACTACGTGCGAGTACTTTTCACACTTAATCGATATTATAGCGACATTTTTGTATATGTACAAGATAAATTTTAATTAAATTTATATCAAGTTCCAACAAATAGGTAATTAATTCTACTTTGAATATCCTTTTACATATGTATTGGAAAAAAGATTACATTACATTTAAATAAAAATATATATTTGGTCTATTAATAATTATAATGTCATAGCAACGAAATTCCATTTCGATTGTTAATAAGGCCTTTTAAACTAACATACTATGTTGTATATGTATATTGTATATCCATAATCTTAATTAATTAGACCTCTAGTGTCAGATGGTGACAGGTAGACGTGTCGCGGGTACTATTGTACTATAAATTTAGTTTCGCAGTAGTTTATATTGCTCACTATAATATATCCTTAAAGTAAAGGATCTATCTGACTGTTTTTACCACGTTAATTTGCGACGACCTTAATAATTTGTTTAATATCATTTAAAGATTTTTTAAAATTATTGGGTTATCCAAAAGGATCTACGTCATAAATTGAACAATGAATGAAAATAGAGTTATTGCGTGACAAAGAGTTCTATTGCATTATATCTAATTAGAACCGATTTAAATATTAACGTCATTTTATATATAATAAATATTATTTTCTTTTTTGATATATTACTAATACAAAGATAGTATATTTCCACATAAATATTTATATTATCACATTTTAAATTAAATTATTGTTTTCCAGTAATGGACGTACCCTGGGAAGTAAGAGTACAGCCGACGCACGGAGTATCAGGAGGCTCTGCTCTTATGACTTGTGCTGCATCAGCACGGTCAGAAACCACATCACTGTGACGAGGTGGTTTCAAAGATGGAGCTGTTCTTGCTCCTTTGGCTGGTGACGCAGGTAAGTTGAAATATTTAGAACTATGGAATTCAAATTATAAATAAAAATACAGATTAATTTGTGAACGCCAAAAAAAAATTACCAGCAGTTTACCAAAGTTAACGCCTCAGACTTAAGAAGAACCGGCGCAAGAAACCGGCTGCGCAACTTTACATTTATTCATTTGAACAATGATTCCTGTGAAATAGGTTGGAGTGAATATTTGACAAAGGGCACAAAACAAAAGTACTAAATATCAGTTCAAATTCATTTAATTTCACTGATGATTTTGGGATCCTATTATAAAAACGTTGAATTACGGACTCGTTGCAATAAAGTTACAGGCACTGTAAGTTTTTTAAGTTGCCCTCATGAAAATCAAACCCACAAATCGTGTCTCCAGGTAAATGCAAATTTTCTGCGCCACAGCGGTCCTCAAATAGTATCATATTGCGTCATTAGTATTTTGTTTTAATTTTTACCTTAAGGAGTTTTTAGGTCCTATATTAAATATTAGGATATTTTTTGGACATACTTGTCCTTGTAATTTTAGTATATTTATTTTATTCTTCTATAAAGATAATAAATGACATTTTTTGGATTTATTAAGAGAAAATAATAATACTAAGAGAAAGAATCGGTATCATATATCATAATATCATATATCATAATGTATCCATAGTAATTTTCAATTGATACGTCAATCTGGTCATATTATTAGAAATATATTTTTCTTCTTTAAAAGTATAGTACAGTAAAATTGTTAACGTTATTAATGTTCCCATAATAAAGACGCTCTATATAATATATATATATATATATATATAGATATATATTATATATATATATATATATATATATATATATATATATATATATATAATATATATATATATATATACACAAGGTGTCGTATTGGAATTTGGTATTATTTAACGTAAATACAGATTAAAACAGAATACTTCGCATATTTCTGCTTCACGGAAAATCTCATAAATGCTATCTCAGACGAGCTCTATAATAAAAGGTGAATTATGTCAGTCTAATAATAATGTACTGATTTATGCAAATTTATTATACTTCGCTAGCATCGTGTATCTAATTTAAGATTAAGGTAACAGACTCTATCTTTCTTTCATTGTAAGCATCTACGCTGTGTTTGCGCTCATAGCCATTGTAAACAGAGGGACTTAAATAACTGAACGTAGAGTTAAACACTAAGTTCCTCGACTTCTGTCTTTTTTAAGCTATGCGTGTTGAGTTGTGGAATTCAACAAACACGCTGGTCTAGTTGCCAAGAGCGAAAAAAATGGAAATTAAAAATCTATCTTCCTCGAAAATTGAACCCACAAACCGCCGTACTTTCAAGCAGATGCTAATCCTCTTATGTTTTATCAATTTTATTATTATAAAGCGTATCACCATTTTCATAAATAAGGAAGTTACTACAAGTAAATGTCTTTAAAGAAATTTATATTTTGAACAGAGCTTTTTTGTTACTGTAATAACCAATTTCTCATATATCTTTTACAAGTATGTTTACATTCTAAATTTTTATTCTATACTTACTACGTAATGACTCTTACACTAGTATATTCCTCACACAGAGAATAAATAAGGAATAATACACGTGACAAGTATGTTAATTGACCTACATGCACTATATACATACATATATTGTAAAGCTTAACCTTTTTAATTGGTCAATGATTAAAGTTATGCTCCAGCAATAAATTGCAAACTCAAACACCGGTTTCAATATAATGCCATAGTCTGGAAAGTTGCCAGTTATAAAATCCAAATTAATTTCCACCCAGCGCAGATTACTTACCGTTTCGGGGGAGGGTGTGAATTAGAATTTTTCCTACAAAGCACGTGCCGGTGACAGAAACAAGGGGGTACTTTATGACGGTCTCATTCTTCAGATTAGATGGAAATTCGATTAGCGTTTCATTTCCAATGACGCGGACGTTGTTTGGAAGTGTCATCTGTTTGTGTGATGATTTGTTCATTTAACTTGGAATCGTGTTCGTTTTAAAAATACATTTGGTTTTTAGTTAAGCATTTTAATGGAAATTTAGAATTATCTAGTTTAAATATATAAAAAAATAACTCATTTTTCACTCAAAAAAACTTAAAAATACGTCAACAACATAGAATCTTATGTTTTTATTTACTTATGTTTTAAAGATAGTAATCTTTATAAACCAGAAATGGTTAGAAATAACTTTAAAGATAAATATCGAAACACGAAGTATGAAGTACAGATGTTACGTTAGTTGTGGTCAAATAACGCATAATATAACAGCAATTAGTTTTATCCTTAATTCCGATAAGTAACAATACAGAGAAGTAAGATGGATAGTTCTTGAATACGTTGAGATATGATTTTTAAAATCGGTTCTTCTCTAGCTTGATCTGAGACTTAATATGTTGAAGTGTTTATTGACGAAATAAGTTTTTATGGTGATAGCCACGATATTTACATTATTACATAGAAAATCATTTAGAGAAGTTGTTCTTTATTTGTTATTTAATATTATTATAATATAGGCATCTTGCAAATAATTCCCAAAATAAATAATAAGTGAATTTATGATTCATCATCATTATATTGAAACATATCATTAAATACAATTTTAAACATAGTTCTACACCCTTCCTAGTTGATTACAATACACAATGGTCGCATAATTGAAGTAAACACCTGTTTGAGTTTGTTTGTTAATGTAGTTTGTTTGTCTTCGCCCCGGCCATAGACAAAGCTGGGACCGGGATTATTGACGCTCAGATGATTCCCTTATGTTATGTTAATACAGCTACTATACGGCTTTAGAATATATAGATAAAGATTAAGAGGTTTTATGATCATTCGCCATAACTTTGTGTGAAGGTTGATTTAGCAAGGTTTGTAATACCTTGAATGTTACTATAGAATGTATTGTAGATTCAATCTTAGTCTTATAGATTAGACTGACTAGTCAATCAGTAAATTTTAATAATTTAGTACAAATAATTAAAAAATTTTCTTTAAATTAGTTATTATAACAAAATATATTTAAAATAAAGTTTTTATTAAATTACTAGATGGCAAATGAGCAAAGGGCCATCTAATGATATGTCGATACCCTCGCCCATAACATTCACAACTTAAGAGGATGTGACTAAATACTTAGAGGAGGGGAAGAGCTTTATGGGCCTCGGAACTCTCACTCACCAGACGAAACAGCAGCATCAGTATGCTGTTGTTTCACGGCGGTTTTCTGTGGAGCGTGGTAATTACTCGGTTTGAGTCTGACCCTTTAGAGCTACTATTGTTGGTATAGTTGGCTCTACAAAGGCAAGGAAAGGCAGAAAGCTGAGAACACACTGTCTTAAAGCAAGTTTCCCCCTTTTAATACAATTACATCTGCCTACCCTGCAATAAAGTAAAAATCCACAGCGCTTAATTTCGCCAAGTAATATATTTTTTTATATTTATCGAGAATGTACAGTGTTTAATTACGTCGCTAATCAAAATTCATCAAATTAAAAGCAGAGAATAAAATATAAAAATATAATGACACTAGCTTATGTCTCCTTTATTCTTACTGATACTAAGAAGAGCAATCTAGATACAAAATAAACTAAATAAAGGAATCCAGTTAATTCGATTTGCAAACTTAAGAGACTCAACATCGTCAGGAATTAAAAGTGCTAATGCATGTTTAATGTTCGTTACAGTTTTGTTTATGAATCGTGAAATTCGTTTAGATTGGGTTTTTTTATTGAATTTTTTTCTGTTTCTTAATTTGATTTAGATAACATTTTGTTGTTTCAAATTGCTTTTATACTTTCTTAATATTTTTTTCTCAAAGAACTGAATATAATATTTATATATAAAAAACGATAGACGTTTACAAGAATTAATATATTTATTTATAATCTTAGTGGTGGCCGTGGGAACCTAGAGTTAAGACATTCTGTTCCCTGCCTTTCCGCCTCCCTTCGAGATATTACGTATTAAGTGGCAGAAACTCAAATCCGCGCTACCTAAGCAGAGACAAGAGACGAGCTCGCTATCGAGACCAAAAAAAAAATGTGAATCAAAAAAATCCATTCTCAAGACAGACGCAAATTATTAAATGAAAAAATTTATGTCTTATCCTTTCTGTTAGAATGTCGTCGTGGTTAGTATCAATAAACGAGGAAATTCTATCAGAATAATCTAATATGCAATTTTATAGATATTACCTTTATCAATAGAGATCGTTCAAACAGTAAAAACATAACTCTATGGTTACCGCACTTCCTCCTCTCTTGAAATATTTGCCAATATATCTGCCTACATTGGGAGGAAAAAAGCAAGCATATTTCAATCCAACTGCACTACGACAGCATTTAAGCATATGCTAGTAATTATTTCATGGTGATAAGCTAATTTTCCTTATGGCCCCATCCAGAGGCACTAATCGCACGTCGGTAAGGCAGTCTAAGCGTTTAGCATGATTTACCCTTGTATGGTGAATGTTTGGCCAAATCGCTTCAACGTTGGCTGTTTGCTTCATAGGATTAAAAAGCCTGACGTGCTGACGAAATTAATATCTCACTATATGTACGTGCGTCGTGTAAGTAGTTAGTGTTTATTTCGAGTTGTAGTAGATTATAAATTACGTTTGTGAGGATATTGTTTCTGTAAATTTTTTGAAAGAAGGGAACGGAGGGTCATAACACTAGGTTTCTATAGTTTCGGCGTTCTCTCGATCTACCCTGCTAGGTAAGGGTATAAAACGTGGATCTATAGCGGGAAGTTTCCATTTTATGCATTGAAAGCCTTTTGAGGATTTATCCAGTTATCACTATACAATGAGTCTTGTGAGTACTGTTTTTCGTGTTCTGAGAAATTGCATTACAATTGAGTACACAACGTACTACAAGGCGGAAATGGAACCCTAAAACCGTCGCTTTTTAAAGGACTACAATTACACTCCATATACAATTAACATGTATATATTTTTACAAAAGGAAATATCTTGCATACAAAACACTATAATGACTCCTATAAGGAAAGGTAGGTAGAACGAGTAAGTGTTAGTTGGCAGGAAGGGTTCCCTCCGATTTTCGATTAATAAATATATTCTTTATTGCACTAATATACATAAGTAAGGTTATTACAGTAAATTAAGTACACAAAGGTGGACTTATCTCTACAAGAGATCTCTTCCAGTCAACCTGTGGTTGTGGATGAGTGGCAACTAACGGGTGAAGCAAGTGCAATTTAAAGAAATAAGTATAATTATAAATACACACATACATACATATATAGATCTATATAAATACGTATACATACGAATCAATAAATATACATACACAACATATAACACATATATATACACAATTACACGTATAATACACATATAAATTCAAATACATACACATATACAACTTATAAATATATGCAGTTGATTAAATTAAACCACCATCTAAAATCAATTTTGTGCATTTAAATTTTGTGAGTAGTATTTTTTAATTGAGATTTAAAGGAATTTAAGGATGGACATATTTGGATAGATTTAGGTAGTTGGTTCCATAGGGATGCAGCATATACTGAATGGATTTCTGGAAGAATTTGGTATTACTCTTCGGTATGTCTAGCGTCGGCAAGACGCAATACCGCCTCGAGCGTGAAGGAGGAGGTAGGATGTTAAAGCGGGAGCATAGGTAAGGAGGAAATCACGATAATTAAGGATTTTAAAGAGAAGTTGAGGATATGCATATCTCGGCGAAGGCGAATCGGGAGCCAATTAAGCTGACTCGAAATTCGGAAACGTGGTCATATTTTCGCAGACCATAATAAAGCTTGAGGACCGTCGTGGCGCAGAGGCGCAACGTCTGCCTGTAACGCGACGGTTACTGGGTTAGATCCCCATTCGGAGAAGATGGATTTTTCTATTTCCATTTTTTCGCTCTGGCAAACTAGGCAAAGCGCGGCGTTGAGTTTCCGCCACTCAACACGCAATGCCCTCGAAAAACGGCGGAAAGCGGGGACGGAGAAAGCAGGGACTAAGCAACGGAGTGTCTTAACACTAGTTCCTACGGGCCCTGCAGTTCCCTCTGCCTACCCTGCCTTGTGCGGGATAAAGCGTGAAGCTAAAAAAAAAAAAAAAAAAAAAAAAAAAAAAAAAAAAAAAAAAAAAAAAAAAAAAAAAAATAAAGCGTATGGCGAGATTTTGAAGACGCTCCAGCTTGTTAATAGCTCCTCAGTCACATATAAATAGCAAACGTCGGCGTAGTCCAAAAAGAAAAAAAGTTGGTAAAGAAGAGATTGCGCAGCATAATTTTGGTCTTAAAAGGGAGGTAATATTGGAGACGCTTGAGAGAGTGCAAAGAGAAATGCATGCGTTTGCTAACACAATTAATATTGATGTCCAAGACATGTTGTTATCAATAGTCAGACCTAAATTTTTGATTTTATCATAATAAGCAATTTCAATACCTGAATAAAATTTTAGGCGTTGAACCCCAATTAATTTTATTTCTTAACTTGTTTACTGGCCAATGATAATGGCCTGAGATTTTTTTAGGGTTAACCAGCAGTCCAAAAGATTGGGCCCAAGATTGCACGGCAGTAAGGTCTTTATTTAAAGCTGCAATAGTCTCCGGTAGTTCATTTAAACTGCAATGACGATACAACTGCAAATCATCTGCATACAGATGGTAAGGAGAAAGATATGACTTTCGATATGTTATTGATAAAAATAGAAAAAAAAAGTGGAGAAAGAACACCGCCTTGAGGGACAACAGCAGTGAGTTGTAACCACGTCGATGTGACATCGTTAACTTTAACACATTGCTGGCGACCGAAGAGGTAAGAGTGAAACCACTTAACAGCTGAAGTAGAAATGTTAACTGTTCGAAGAGTGCCCAGAAGTATATCAAAATCAACACAGTTGAAAGCACTGCTGAATCCATAGTACCATCAGGGTGAGCTTGGTATTATCCAAGGCGTACCGTATGTCCTCCGTAATATTCAACAGCGCAGTAACTGTGCTGTGGAAAGGACGGAATCCAGATTGCAAAGACATAGTATATTGTTCGAGGAGGGGAAAGCAGTAAAGTTGATTATTTACAATGGATTCAAGGACCTTGGATAGGATAGGAAGATAGATATTGGACGATATTAAAGTACAGCCGGTTGGGTTGGTAGTTTTGGGTAGAGGGACAATATAAGCATTCTTCCACAGAGTTGGAAAACATTACGAGACAGTGAAAAGTTAATAATTGTGGGGGACCACTGGTGAAATGATTTCCAACACGGGAAGAATCAT